>JAZAVK010000268.1:0-18017 GCA_037954305.1 Neonectria magnoliae
GACGAGACAAGACGAGAAAAAAAAAGAAAGAAAAAACCATTGCTTTTTCCTGCTTGTCCATCGTTCCGCGTGGCTTTTCTCCTGCATCATCCAGGATCCCAGGATTCAGCATCCAGCGCGAGCGCCCGCCCGCAAAGATCCCGAAACGGCACCAACCCAGTCCGGCCCGGAATACGGATTGCTCCTCAGGGCATCTGGCCAAGGTCAACTCAGCCAACCAGGGGAAAGTGGGAAAAAGCGGGCAAGTGGGATTCGCGCTAGGGAGAGAGACCCGTCCGTCGGCTAGTCGAGCGATCCGTCGACGGACTGGGCTCGGCTAAGTAGCCCCGGCGAGCTAGTCTCTAAAGCCTAGACTAGACAGACAGCCAAGGGGATTCCACTATTCCCGGCACAGCCAGTTGAGGAGGTTACATTGTCTACTTGAGTAAGTTGGTTGACGTTAGTCGCAGCAGTCCCAGTCAAGTCCTCCCTGTCAGTTCCCAGTCATGGAGGTCTGATTCGGCCATGCCTGTCGTCGAACTCGTCTCCCAGCTTATGCACTCCCCCTGTCACCACTTCAACTCCGGTCCCGAGTCCCACTCACACCTCGAATCCTTCAGTGCCACATACCACCCACTGCCCGGAAACCATGGCTACCAGGCCCTTCGGAGACAAGGGCCCTTCCATCCATCCCCCATGGCACGTCTCAAGTCCTTCAGCGCGCCTTCACTCCCCATCCATGGCGGCCATGGCGCGTTAAACCGAGTTCTTCTCGATAGTCTCGTTCTGTCGTCAGGCTGCCAATCGGATCTCGCACGACGCCTGAACAGGCTCCTCTCACCTGCAGAGGGCGATCTATGTCGCCCCAGTGGCCTCAACGGACCCAGCAGAATGGCCCCCCGGGAGCAATGCAACCACTGTTGCAGTCGGTCTCTTAGTCTCTGAACCGAGTCGTAGTGTCTGTCGTACTGGACCTTTCAAAATCTCCACGCGTTCCGTGCCCCTCATCTGCCGGGATGCTGACTGCTGGACCCCTACCTGACATACATAGTGCATACATGGTACTACCACCGTCTCTTAAATATTAATCCCCCCCCGCAGTCATCGTCCAGAACCAGACCTGCAGTCAGACAACCAACGACGTGCCTTGTTTGTTCTCGTCGGCCAGCCAAACTCTCGCTGCAATCTCCTGGTCCTTGCACTGCTCCTCTGTTTTCTCTTCGTCATGTCTCACTCCGACGACATCGAGATGCCGCACGCCGGCAAAGACGACGTCACCATCGATGCCACCACCAAGACCGGCGATGGCAACTCGTCCGTGTACAACCAGACCCGGACGCGGAGGGTGTTTTCCTTTTCCCAGCTGTTTGCCTTTTCCCTGACTTACATGTCGCTATGGGAGGGCATGTGCACGTTAGTACCTCCGTGAAGGCATCGTCTTGGGGATATCCTCGCTAACTCAACCACAGAAACATGTACTTTGCCCTGTACAACGGAGGCCCCCAGACCTTCATCTTCAGCTTCATCATCGTCTTCTGCGGCGCCATCTCCCAAGCCGCGTCCCTCGGTGAGATGGCCTCCATCCAGCCCGTCGCCGGCGCCCAGTATCACTGGACCTACCACCTCGCTCCCCCGTCTGTCCGACGCTTCGCCACCTACGTCCAGGGATGGGCCACCTGGTTCGGCTACATCTCGCTGCTCGCCGGCATCGCCAACGTCACCGTCATCCTGCTCGAGTCCATGATCCAGCTCAACCACCCCAACTACGTCCCCGGTGGCTGGCACACCTCGGTCCTGGTCATCGCCATGTGCGTGCTCCAGGGCCTCTTGAACACCTACGCCTTCAGGATGATCCCCTGGATCGAGATGGTCGCCGGTGTTCTGCACGTCTGCCTGTTCGTCATCTTCGCCGTGGTGCTCGGCGTCATGGGCAGCCGCCATGACGGCGGCTTCTGGCTCAAGACCAACACCGCCTCCGGCTGGGACGACACCTACATTGCCTGGAACCTGGGCATGCTCACCTGCGTGTGGAGCTTCACCGGCTTCGACAGCGCCATCCACATGAGCGAGGAGACCCGAAAGGCCAAGTCCGCTGTGCCCCGTGCCATGTTCTGGTCCATCTTCATGAACGGCTGCCTCGGCTTCATCATGGTCAACGTCCTTCTTGCGTCCATGGGCTCCATCGACGACGCCTTAAACTCGGCCAGCCCCATCCTCACCATCCTCCTCAGCGTCACCGGCTCCGAGAAGGCCACCACCGCCATGATCACCGGTCTCTTCATCATCTCCTTCAGCGTCAACTTGGCCAACATCGCTTCCGTGTCTCGTCTGACCTGGGCCTGGTCTCGAGACGGTGGCATGCCCGCCTACTTCGCCTACGTCAGTCCCAAGCACCGCGTGCCCATCCGCTCCATCGTCTTGACCGTCTTCCTGGTCTGCGCCCTCTGCCTCCTCAACATCGGAAGCTCCAGCTACGTCGCCTTTGGTGCCATCACGTCGCTGTCGTCCATGGCCCTCTACATCAGCTACGCCATTGCCATCAGCAGCATTCTGTATGCTCGGTTCAACAGCGACGGTGTCAAGCTGGGAGAGTGGAACCTCGGCCGCTACGGCATCTACATCAACTCTTTCGCTTTGGTTTACACCTTGTACATCATTGTCTTCCTCCCCTTCCCGTCCACTCTGCCCGTCACTGCTGCGAACATGAACTACTGCGGACCCGTCATGGTCGTCGTTCTTCTCATCACCCTCGTTCTGTGGTTCGCTCGGGCGAAGAAGCACTGGGCTGGGCCGAATCTCACTATTCTGGACTTTGTTATTGCCAATTCGTAGACACTTCTGCCCAACTGCGAACAGTCTTGGCATACCAATTTCGAGTCTTTCATAATTAGCCGTAAAATAATCCATAGACACAAAAGTACACGGTGAAAATTACACCACTAGAGAGAGTCTAGACTTCTTCAAGTTTCAATTCGATTCTCAAAGTTTTCTTCCATGGTCCCGACGTTTCCGCCCCCGAGATGATGCACTTTCAAGATGGCAAAATCATCATCGGCCAATACTTCTGCATGCCTAGACTACGTACTTCGTAGTTAGCATATCGAACCACCTCCAAGCTAGTAACGTCTCGCTTGTCGGCTGTGTCCCCGAATAGGTCACCTCAGATCTTGATCCTTGCTAAACGCGCTTGGCTTGCGAGGCGAACTTCGTGAATGAAAAATGCCAGCTGTCGTTTGTGGCTTGGTCAGTTCCGAGCATCATCTCTCATTTAGGACTGGTGAAAACGCCAACGGCCAGTGTGGCCCGTGTGGATACTTCATCTCGGATTTTGCGTCGAAACCCCCGGCATTAACACAGGCGGCAGCATCTAGGGTAGAGATCTTGAATTTTGCTCATGCAGACTGGCACAAGTCCAAGATTTGGACGGACTCCCTGACGATTAGTTGCGCTCTTTAAGATGTTTAGTCCAACCACTCCCGTCATTGTCTGGTTAAGAATCCGGTTCTATGTACTGTCATCTCACTAACTCGACCTTGGTGCCTCACCAAAGCCACCTGTGACTATTCCCGTTTGTAATGCTCTAAGCACGCAAGGCATAGGAATGCTCTTCTGGGGCTAGGGCACAGCCGAGCCAGTCGAATGCGTTACCGGTTGTGTCGCATGCGGAAACTTGACGACCTGATGAGACTTTCTTTTCCTATAGTGAACGCTGTTATAGTTCATGGCATAGCGTTCCCAATGTCTTAGGTATTCCGAGGAAGCCTGACCCTGCTAGTCGTAAATGCCTCCCCGTGCAATCCGGCCTTGGCACGACGAATAGCCAGCCAAGTATACCCAATCTCCACAATCTGAACGTCTTGCAATGTATCACCGCCCTTTCTACCGACTCCCACATGGTTCTTAGTGCTCTTCTCCCGGTCAAAGGATTCTTCCAGGTAGAGAGCTAACTGATCGTGAGGTTGGCGGGCGCGACATCGCGCTTGGTCATCAGACCCTTGTGGTCCACCATTATATACAGCGACCGAAATAAATGCCTCAGAGCAAAGTCATGATCTAGCCAAGATTGTATCCTTCTGCTCGGGCCCAAAAGTAGCAGCGCCTCTGTACCCATATCTGCTCCACCTTCAGGTTGAGATTTCTGTGGGCTAGACATTGACGACATTCCTAAGATGAGCTGACACTCCGCCACAGAAGGTTTATCAGCAACTGATCCGTATTCGAAGTAGGTCGTGATCTCTTTATTTAGGTACTAGATGAAGTGCCAAGTATTGTTGCCTTGCATGAGTTCGTTTTTAGGCAGTCGTTTGCCACGGAGGATGTTCTGAGATATCGCTCATCTTAGGAAGAACACGCCTGGTGGTGTATCGCATGATCAGGGCGGCCGCGTTACCGAAATGAGGGCAAACAATGGGGCGGGGTGAAATGGCTAAGAATAGTACAGTGAAACCTGGGTGATGCTCTTATAAGAGAGGTTGCCACCGCAAGTTTCAGAGATTCTGCATGATTCTTGACACTTGGTATGGGCGGTGGCATTTGTGGTGGTGTAGAGCTCGGTGATAGTGATTGCCACGTTCGGCAAGCTTCCGAGTAGGTTAATGCAGAGGAAGCACAAATGAACGTGAGGCGTTCTTCTGATATTTCTAGATATTCAGGATTTCGCGGGCAAGTAACTATTGTAAGTATTGGAATGGCAGGACGGCTGAAAGTTGAGCCTAGAAGATTACAGCTTAGGGGGCCTAACCGAGCTAAAAAGGGCTGATAGAGTGGTGGGGATTAAGTACACTGTATTGAGAGGTTAATTCCCTTAGACCCCCCCTTAGACGATAATGAGCAAAACATCCTCTTCTAGTAGGAATTGATCGCGTGTTAATCTTTTAAACTGCACAGGTAAGGGAAACTAACAGGTAGGACCATGTTGGATTATCCCATTACGCCTCAAGTTAAATTTCTACTTTCTTTACGCACTTTATCACTGCCTATAGTCGAGCTTGTTATGGCGAAGCATGTTTTTTCAAGCACGTGTCAACAGGGTAGGGCAGGTCCTTGCCTATTTAGAAGTTTACTAAAAAGGCCTGGAACAAGGTGTCTTTAGAGCTAAGACACCTTGGAGAAAACATGGACATTATATGATAGATCGTACATCGAGGCAAATGAACTAGTTAAATCTAAATCTAAAAGAGCGGATTTTGCCCTAACCTATTTATCTTTGGAGAACAAGAGTTCTCATTTGATGAATCAAATGAATGAATGGAAGCATTTAGCTTCATAAATGCAATGACTGATTCCCTAAAGAACGTTTCGTTGATGAGAATGCCAATTTGCTTCATAGCGTGTTTCAATCAGCGCAAACTGTACGAGCTCATTGTTGTCCAAACTTTCTTCAACCATATTTCTCGACTTCTCTTGCCACACACAACGGCAGAGAAGCGCCTGCGTATTCGGCGTTTAAGAGCACCTGAAAGAGTTGGTCTTATCGTTGAAATCATAGTCGGCAAGGTTGGAAATTCCAAGGCGATGGATGCCGTCGAGCTTCTTTCCCTTGCAGTCAACCAAACTATTGGCGGTAAGTCAATTGGGGACATAGAAGTCCAAAGAAAAGAGATGCGTACTTGTAAAGAGTGCAGGTAGTGCCTTTGGACGGTCTGACAGAGCTGATGGTGTTGGGCCACCGGTTCCAAGGTTGTCTTTCCAACATTAGCACACTGTAGCCCCTAGACCTCTGAACAGGGAACTTACAGCGCTTTCCGGCATCATTCTCCAAATTCTGACAGCGGCCTCTGAAGTTGGAACTGTCGCAGACGTACAAATGCTCCTTGCGAACAGTAACGCCTCTATTGTATCGTTAGTGTACGCATAACTGTGACATAGGATGGCAATTCTGACGGAAGAGGAGCGACATCTGCTTCGATGACGGAGCCATCCCCGTTCCCAGAGTCCTGTGGGAGAGCAGTGCCAGCAGAGGAGGCGATGAAGAGAGGCGCGAGAACGGAAAGGGGCTTCATATTGATAGAATGTTGGGCATGCGTAGAAAGGAGGTAGGTGATGTTTGACGGCTGGTCTCTGTAGATTTTGGGATTGTGTAGATGTGTTGAGCATGGATGATTCGAGTCTTTCGTCTGTGCCCTAGAAGATATTTATACTTGATACTGCCCACCTTGACTCCCGTAGTTCGCACTCACCTTGAAAGTACAGGAGTCAGTTACCAATACGTGACTTTGATCACCTTCTGAATACGACCTAGCGCTTACTTGATACTCATGTCGACGTAGGCTTCACATACAGACCATCTTATTAGCATGCCGAGATAGAGGTCACCGAGGAGCTTTTGTTTGAACGAGTGAGACAGATGATGTTACTGGAACAAGCCACATGCTATTTCAGGGATAACTCTCGCTTTCTTCACGTTGGATAATGTCCCTCGGTAAGGAATTGCTTGAGGCTTACAAAGTTGTATTACTACTGCTCATCATTCATCGGAATTTTACTCGGCTAACTAGAAGCACTGGAGATCGTCTCTGGCAAGCGTTAGTCCGAGAAATCTCGTGCACTCACTAACTAGTAATCAAGCTGTTCCCAAGGTAATCCGAGAGTGTATATCCAGGTCTAGCTGAAGTAACTGATTAGTCGCTGTTAAGACGCTAGAGGTTCTTGATTCGAGTGTCACGCGTCGATCAACCTGTCAGCTGATGGCTGAGTAACTATGTTAACAATTGTCTCGGCTGCTGTATTGAGTCCTGGATCACACCGCCGGTATATCCAATTAAATTGGACTTTGTTGTAAAATAGCCGTGTGAACTGCGGCGCCGAAAGAGTGTCGATCGCATTGCATGCAGGTTGCCGATTCGGGGCCGGCGGTCAGCTAAGCGAGTGGCTTGGCAGGGGGTTGCTGCACAGCTTTGCGGCGATTCGTTCGATTAAATGAAGATCTACAAGTTGTGATGCTGGGCTTGCAGGATGGAGTAATCCTGATCCCAAGGAGGTCCGACATCCAATCTCAAGGAGGCCCGACGTCCGAGGTGCCGACATCCAGCGTGTGGCGAGGGAACAAGCCGTGAAGATAGTCACCCAACTCACCCTGGATTCTGATACTGTAGTTGGATGATCTTAAGGGACATAGTTAGACCCAATTCGGTCGGTAGTCGAATAGCGCTATCACGTTCTGTTCTGGCTACAGCAGTCACGCGGTTGATGCGGATGAGGGATGAGGTGCGAGCGGGATTACCATTCCCTCATCCAGCAGCCCTACGATCGAGATGGCCAAAAGCTTCATAGATAAATTTGCCACGTAAGAATGTGACTTTAACTAATGCAACCTTTGCCACCGTTGCTTCATTTATCAGGCCAATCCCGCCCAGATAAAGGCCACTGATGACTTGCCCGGTTACATATATTGGATCTTCTTCTTTCAAGGTCGTCTCCCGGTCCCCATTCTCATCCCTTACACTTCCTCACCTCTTCAAGCCACCCTCCCCCACCAAACATGGTCAACATCACTTGTGCTGCGCAAAGAGCCATTGCGGCCTACAACGCTGCCATTGCCTTGGGTGGAGATTACACTTATCCCCTCTCTGACCCTTGGGGCCCACGTCTCTTCATTTTTCCTTCCCAACTACACCTCATTCTCCCTGGGAGTCTCACTTCTCTCCTAACCAGTCCGTCGTCGCGGAAAACTTCGTTTCAGTCTTTACAGATTGGAGGGAAAACGGCCCGGGGACGCACGTCAGAGTCGACAGGTCAAGATTGGAGCCCATTTCAAATGGGTCTGCGCTATGCTGGCTGACCTATCACGTCTCCCCTTCCAAGAAAGATATGGTGGCGTGGGAATGGACAAATGTGTATGGCTTTCGAATTGTCGACGGGGGAATGAGCAATGGCCTAGACGGAGGGTGGGAGTTTGCTGTAGCGGATGAGGAGCACCAGCAGTACGCGGCACGGTTCTCAAGTTAATCACTTTGGTCTGCTGAGCCAATAACATACTATACAAGAGCTTCCGACGGAGTTCTAACCTCTCTCTGTAGTTTTTGAATCCATGTGTGTGCCCTAGATCTGATATAGATACGGTTTTCCTTCATTCCCTGGCTATGTTGACTGTCTAGCATTGAGCTTTAGGCGCTCTTGCGGTACTTCTGGAAGAACCGGGATGTGTCTCCAACTGGAAACGAGAAGGGCAGGGAATCCTGACACATGAAAGCTGCACAGCTATAGTAACCGAGTAGCCCAGAGATGAATCCAAAGGCGCCAGCAGCTTTAATCAATGCCTTTGAAACTTCCTTGCCATCTGCACGAGCAAAGTTCGACGCAGCGTCAAGAGAGAGGCAAAGTTCAATGGTGGTAAAGATGGCGAATAAATCGACATTACTAGATTCTAGTTAGCAAACACGAAAGGGGACGAGAGAATTCGCATATCACTTACATCGGCAGGGACTCGATCATGAAGAAGATATCCAAGACCGCCCAGACTGTACATAATATGTCAGTTATGTTCGAAGGATCGCACAGAGCCGGCCCAAGAGACTTACTGAGAATGAAGAATCCCATGGCATTGTGATACTCAGCAGTTTCGCCACCGTAGGATTCAAGAACACCCAAAGGCGCTGAGCGAAGTGTAACCAAATGTGTTGCCTTTGACTTTCTCCCATTGAGCGGAGAGGAGCATGTCCAAGCCAGCGGCAAAGCAAAGATTGGCAATGAACACGGTCTGAGTTTCCATGCCTCGGAAACCCATCATGGCTAGTGACAGGGTCAAAAGAGTAGTGGCAAAAACTCCCGTGGCCAGTGGTGACTTTACATATTGACACCGAGTAAGCGATGGTCGTCTTGGCTGAGGACTAGAGGTAACAAACGGGGTAGATCTCATACAGGGTTTCCGATTCGATTCCCCAGACTCGACGTCATTGAGACGGGCATGGATATGCATTCTTCATCACGCTTTGACGACATTTTGATGTGGAGATTTGTTGGCACTCACGACAGCTTCCCGGGTTTGTATCCTCTCTCTAGCAGCTTGGCTTCCCGTCTTATATACTCCGGCGACTCTGCTTATGATCATTCAGAAAAGATATTTTTCCTTCTCAGCAAGCAAGTTTAGGTAATAGTCACCTAAATGTTGAGCGGTCACGAAGCAAATACAATGTTACCCCAGACAGCCCCGCATCAGGGCTCTCGCTCCACATGGCGTCGAGCCATAGGCACGTAGTGAAAGGAGAGGATCAAGATAATCATCCGGGTCACAACTGCACGTCTTCGTAATGAATTGCTCAGATTCCGGAAAGTCCAGGCCAGAAACGAGTCCACCGAGGCTTAACAGGAGTCTCTTAGCTAATAACCACCCGGCTTGCATGGAAGTCCCAAATTACCGAGTAATGATCTAAAGAAGCGCAAGTTCTTGGTGTTTGATGCATCTCATTTCCGAGATCTAGACTGCTTGGCAGATGTCCCGGGAGATGGCACAGTAGAAGACACGAAGACAGATGCCATGCCAGGCTCTTGTATAAGTGTGTTGGTGACGGTTTCCATCATGGCATGCTTGAATCTTGGCGGGCTGTGCGTGAGGCGACACCTGCTTGAAAACCGTGCCACTCCCAATACTTACATCACCTTGTGAGGGCTTTAATGAACTCTGCCCAATCATTTGTCTACCTGGAACAAGACACCTTTGGACGGACGTATTATGAGAGGCGGTGTGTTCATCATTAACTACTCCGTATTCTTTTGTGATTGTGCGCGTAAATGACGACATGCTAACGCTGTTAGCTTGGAGGTTCTAATTGTAGGGACACAACTTCAGTCGTTTTCGTTCACTCTTGATGTACTCCTGAGATCTTCTTGAAAGCCCCCTTTAGCAAGCTGGACGCTCGAAGGAAGTTGCACGCAAGACATCCTTGAACATTCCCTCATAGCACAGCCGACTCTACCATGCTGCGCTGCGGGTTGACACCTGTCAGCTCCAGTAGCTTCTCCGCCACCCGGGTTACCCCTCTGAGCTTTGCCAGATAAAGCGTAGACCCCCTAGTGTGTTGGTTAGTTGTGGGTGCGCAAAGACGTCACCTACTGCAGGTTCATGTCAAAGCTCTCAGCAACAGTCTCCTTGATGCCCATTCACTACTGACATGTGTGGCACACTTAATTAGATTTCTAATGTCAATTGTCACTGAAGGTATCCGTATGGACCCTTGAATTTCTACTGTCGTTCACGGACTGCCTCCAACAGAGCCTCAAGTGCCCGGTTGTCGCCCTGCGCTGTCTCTGCAGCACGATTCACGACGCCTTTGTAAAAATCACCTTCACTGGTTGTGCCCTGGTCGCCAAAGCTAATCTCGCCACTTTTCGAGTTGGGCTGTCTTGTCTCAATCCATGGGCTAGGCAAAAGCCCCCATTCGAACGTGATGTATCGACTTGTTGACAACCTGGTATCCACCGTCTCTGCGCGACAGAAGTGATTTTCTACATCGCCGTAGCTGCAACAAAAGACTTTAAGCTTGGAGAGTCTTGTGCGAATGTCGTCAAACACGGTTTCCCACGTCCCCGAGAAAGTGTAGACTGCATCACGGTCTTCTTCGTGGCCATATGAACCTGCAGCGCAACGCTGCCAATCGTGCTTGCGGGTCTCATCCACCAGCGGCATTTCGATGGACAAATGCGACGCGATAAAGCACCTGTTCAGGCGCAGAGACTCCAGCGAGGTGTGAGCCAAAACCCAGTAGAACTGATCGTAGTGCCCAATGATGAAATTGCCCAAAGCCAGGTTCTTGAGATTTGGGAAGAGGAGACCTTTGCCGTCGAAGTAACCAGGAGTGACACCCCAGCACTCCTGGAAGCACAGGGAGAGTGAAGTCAGCTGGCCTGACAGGAGTGGAAGCAACCCATATTGCAGGTAAGGCTCGAACTGCTTGCGTTCGACGCAGTAGATGTCATGATCAGGACCGCCTTCGGTGTATTCGTCGGTAATCAAAAGGTGCAGCTGGTCGATGTCCTTAGTGACAGCCTTGAAGAGGCTGGACGAGGCGAACTCCGGGATGGGAAGATTCTGCAAGTTCACAATGGCCAGGGACCGAATGGTGCTGTTGCTGCTCTGCTCGTGACTTGCGCGCTGATGGATGGCGTTGAAGACAGCCTCGAGAGTGTGCAAGCGCATAGATATCACTTCGACACCACCGCTCCAGTCCGTGTCGCAGTCAACGCCTTCGCATTTCTCGCTGAAGCGGAGTCGAAGTGCCTTGACATTTGGTAGCTCGGCAATGCGGTCAATGGCGGCCACGAACGCGGGATAAATGCCTTCATAGGCCCAGCCGTTCCAGGTGACGTAGTCGCGGTTGTTGAAAAGGTCATCCGGCCCGCTATGGATAACGACCCTCTGGACAGCCCGTCGTATAGCCTCGTTCTGAAGCAGACTGTTCCAAGGCTTGAATTCTCCATCCGTGGTATGTACCAGCGTCAAGGAACGAAAAAGATGTCCTATCGCGAGCGTGTTCCATTGGCGGCAGACGAGGCGGGCGTTGCTAATGTAGGAGATGTCTTCAGATCCGTCTGGCTTCTCCACGATGAGGTGGCTAAGAATGAGGCCAAGAACCTCCACGGGCAAGTATTTCAGGTCCATCGCGATGGAAATAAACAGTGAGAGTTGGGTCGACCAAGATGATCTCTAGTGGAGCGAAGGGATCTCACCGGTTCGCTTATTAGGCAGCTACGGAAGGCTATAGGGACTAATATGCTAAAATTATTTTTTAATGTGAGCACCCTCCCGTACGGTACCCTAGGACCCTGTTTTATATTATATGTTTTAGTTAAATATACCTTAAAAGTAGCGCTTAAGTAATATAGGATTATATATACTTATACTAAGGTTTATACCTTATTATAATTTCCTTTCTTTAATATTATTAGCTTTTTTTTCTTTTTTTCTTTCTTTCTTAATTATATATTAAAAGGTTAGAATCTTTTTATTCTTACTTTAAATAATATTATAGCTTTAAATTTTATATTATAATTTAATCTTTTATAAATTCTTATAGTTATAAGTATTATTTTAAAGTAAATAATATTAATATATATTAATCTTTTTATTAATTCCTAGTTTTTACTTATTATATTACTAACCTATCTTTAAAATATATTCTAATACTAAATTTAAAATCCTTATATATATATTACTTAAGATTTAATAGTTTACTAAGGCTATAGTAATAATACTAATATACTATTAATAACTATTAACTTAGGAGTATATAATCTTAACTAAAGCTAATATAACCTTTTAGTAGGAATTAGCTAATATATACTAAGTAAAAGTAATAAACCTAATATAGAAACTAGTAGAATACTAGTTAATAACCTAGAAAGTAAAGTATATAATACTATTACTAAAATTATCCCTCCTAATCTCTTTAAATAAGTCTAGAATATTATCTAATCCTATAGTACTATATATAAGATATAAGTATATATTTCTTATAAAAAGAATACTTTATATAACCTAAAAGTAAGCTTTAAAGAGTAAATTACCTTAAATATTACTAATACCCTTACTTTAATTATTAAGATAGCCTTTACTAAAATTAATAACTATAAAAGAAATTAATTATTATATATATTAGTTATAATATAAAACCTTATAACCCTAAACTATAAAGGCTCTAAATAAATAACCTAAAGCTATATTAAATATAAAGTTATTATCTAAACTAAAAATACTCTTTTTAATATTAATAATTAAACCTTAAAAGATATTATAATAATAATAAACTAAGCTTATAATAACTTTAGTATTATTATAGTATAAAAGCTTCTTAATAATAATATAGTTCTTACTTTCCTTACTATTAATAAGGTATAAGCTCTTTATATTAAGGATTAAATTACTAAAGCCTTTAGTAATAATATAATCTTATTCTTTTTAATTTTTATAATAATAATAAAGGGAATCTAACTTATATCTATTCTAAATAATACTAATAAGCTTATTAAAGAAATTACTAAATCTAACTAACTAAAGATTCTTTAAGTAAAAAAATAAAAGACTAGCTATCCTAGCTCTAAGGTAAAGATAAACCTAATCTTATATATTAGCTTTATTAAAAAGGTAAACTATTTTTATAATAATAACTTATTATTTAATATATATATAATTATAAACTTTTTAATAAGAGATTTTATTCTACTTAATACTATAATTACTTTAAATTTAGATACTTAGCTTAGAACTATAAGTTAGCTCTTACTTATAAGTAATATAAAGGTATTATATATTTTAATAAAGAAGGATACTTAATTAAGTAAAGAGAAATTCTACTAAACTATATTCTATATAAAGATAAATATATAGCTTAAAGCTATAATTACCTTATTATAATTTTATACTAAGTATATACTAAGGAAGGCTATTTAAATAGATTACTTTACTTTTTAAGATTATATAATAATTAAAGTATTTATATTCTAAAGCTTTCTACCTCTTTCTTTATTAGCTTAATTATTTAGAAGTTTTTTATTAAGAAAGCTTAAAAGGTTTCTAGGCTTAATAAATAGATTATAAAGTATTCTTAGTTAGTTCTTAATCTAAACCTATACTTTCTATATATTATCTTTATTTATAATATTTATTTTTACTTTCTTATTATTATTATTACTCTTTTAAGTAATTAATTAATACTAATACTCTTCTAAAATACTAATTACTAGCCTATCTTTATATAGATTACTCTATAGGCTTATAATAAATATAATATAATTATACTTCTTAAATTTAATAGAAACTTTAAGACTAAAGCTCTAGCTTACCTAGGTAGATATAATTACTATATAGTTTACTAAAATAAATAAATAATAATATATATTAATAAGTAATATAAATTTAAATTATAATTATCTAAAGTAAAAGAGAACTAAATAAGTATTACCTTCTTAAAAATCTAATACTAAATTATAACTCTTTATAACCCTTTAAATAGTAAAGATAATTTATCTATACTATAAGCCTTAGCTAAAACTATCTTAAGTAATTATATATTACTTATTAGTAATTTTAATCTTTATTACTTTCTTTAGGATTATTATAGCTAAATAGATTAAGATAATAATATTCTTATTTAGGAAATAGTATAGTATTATATTAATTTCTTTATATCTTATAATACTATTACTAAGCTAACTTAAGGCTATTAAAATAATACTCTTAATCTAGCTTAAGCTTTAAAGATTATTTATATAATATATAAAAAAACTAATTATAAACTAAAAAGATCTAACTATTTTCTATAATAAATTTATATTATTATTACCTTAAATAAACTAATCCTTAAATTAAACCTTAATTATAATTAAAAGAAAACTAATCTTTATAAAGCTATTAGTAAAGTAATAGTTTATTTTTAATAAACCTAGAATATAATAATTATTATAAAAACTCTTAATAAAGTAATAGATTAGCTTTTTAAATAGCTAGAAGTAATTATTTAATTTATAATCCTAAAGTAGAAAAAACTTATACCTTATTAAAATCTATAGTAAAATAGTAAAATATTTATAGTAATTAGTAAGCTTAAATAAGCTTATTATATAACTTAGTATATTAGTTAAATCTTAAATTAATAAGCTCTAGCTAAAGTATAAGTATAATAAAACTATAGTATAAAAAGTACTTAATATACTTTTTAAAAAGAACTCTTTATAAAGCTTTTAAAGTATAATAATATATAGTTCTAAGTAATAGAAAGATAGGTAAGATTATATAGTAAAATTATAATAATTCTATTATAATTACTATTCCTTACTTAATCTAATTATATAAAGCTAGTAATACTTTATATAGAAAAGGCTAAAACTTTTATATAGAGATTTTTCTCTAAACCTTAAGCTAATAACTTTAACCTTCCTTCCTTCTCCCTCTCTTAGAACTCTTAAACCTAAATTAAGCTTAATATATTCTTATATTAAATCTATTAAAATTTATAAAGCTTTTTAAAAGATTAAATTATAAAAAGCCTTAAGTAAGGATAGTATTCTTATTAGGTTTCTAAAGGTATATAATAAGCTATTTATACTTATAATTATTAAAATAGTAAATATTAATATTATAATAAGCTACTTTCTATTCTACTTTTATATTATAATTATTATAATTATCCTAAAGGTAAATAAAACCCTAGCTAAATAATAAATTATATTAGAATAGTAATTAATATCCTTACTTAATATTATTAGAAAAATTATTAAGATAGTTATTAGCTAATATATTATAATTATAATAGAATTAAAAGAGCTTTTATTTATAGAATAAATAGGTAATTAGCTAAAAAGATTTATTAAGCTTACTCTTACTATTATTATTAAAGCTATATATATAGCCTAGGCTTAGTATAGCTATAACTCTTTCTTTTAACTTAACTTTATAAAGGCTTTTAATACTATTAACTATTAATAACTTATTATAGCCTTATAATAACTAAGCTTTCTTAAATAGCTTTTTATATAGCTTACTAATTACTTTATAGTATAAATAGTATACTTTTACTTTAATAGCTAACTTTCTAACTCTATTAAGGTTTAAGCTAGTATTCCTTAAGAATCTTCTTTATTACCTTTACTATTTATCCTCTTTATCTCTAGCCTTTATAAAGTCCTTAAGAATATACCTAGGATAATAGTTATTAGATTTACTAATAATACTAATCTATTAGTATTTAGATATAATATAGAAAAAACCTAAGCCTAACTTAAAACTACTTAAGATATTTATAATAATTAAGCCTAAATAAATAGAATAACCTAGAAACTAAATAAAGTAAAGCTTTTATACTTTACTTAAAAATATACTATAAACTAAACTTAAGCCTAACTTAAAAATCTAATAATAATACCTATTAAGTTATATAGATTCCTTAGATTCTTTCTTTACTATAAACTCCTCTAGGGATTATATATAAATACTCTTAAGGGGAAGCTTAAATACTAATAGTAAGTCCTTACTATAATTACTATAAGTATATAGGAGGTTAACCTTAAAGTAATAAGATTAATCTATATATAAATTATCTATTTAATTATTATCTATAGTATAAGAGTATACTATACCCTAACTATCCCTAGAGAAAAGCCCTAAGGTATTATATAAGTACTTATACTAGAATAAACCTAAAGCCTATATATAGTTATAAGAGTATATAAAGCTATACTAACCTACCTTCTAAAGATAGAACTAGCTATCCCTTCCCTTAATATCTATCTTAATAAACTAGCTACTTAATTCTATAGCTATATAGAAAGGTAGAATATAACCCTACTTATAAGGTTTACTACTATAGTAGCTATAAGGTAGATCTATTATAAATAATAATAAGAACCCTAGTAATAATTACTATAAGAAGTTAAGGATTAGCTAAGAAGCTAGCTTCTATATATAAAGTAAGTACTAACCCTTACTAAAATTAAGGCTTATACTTAATCTAAGTAGACTATATATTAGACTTAACTCTAAGATATAGTAAGAAAGTACTATAGGATAAATTATCTTAAGCTAGTAAAAGCTTACCCTCCTTCTAATAATAAAAAGGTATTATATTTATACTAAAACCTTAATAAGTACTAAAGCTTAATACTTATATAGCTAAGGACTAGGAGAATTAGTTTAAGAAGCTTTCTTTTCTCTTAATATATACCTAATATACCCTTACTACTTTACCTATATAGAAATAATAAAGAAATACCTAAATATATTATTATCTTTTACTAAAGATTTACTAAAAAATATAACCTTCTTATAAACCTACTATAAGATCTATATAAATTTAGATAGTAACTATTAAACTATAAAATAGCCTAATTAATTACCTATTAGTCTCTTTACTTATACTTTATCCTATACTATAAGCTTACCCTCTAAATCTATAGTAACTATAATTATAAAGTAAAAGTAGAGTATAAGCTTAAGGAGTATATAGCTTAAGTTTATAGGTACTAGCTAAACCTATAGTATACTTATACTAAGTACTTTTTACCCCCCCTTAGGGAAAGATAAAATATACCTAGAAAAAAGCTATAAAAGGTAAAAAAACTATCCTATACTAAACTATAGATATACCCTAATTTTATACCTTCCCTTCCTACCTTCTAACCTTACTCTTAACCCTATTCCTCTTAATTATTCTCCTTACTAGATTCCCTAAGTTCTAAGGACTTAATTAACTTAGGGATACTACTTAAGTAGGTAAGAGCTAGACTTAATATATCTTTAAGGTACTTAAGTACTTTAATAATATAGTTAACCCTACTAACTAACTTATTAAGCTAGTTAGTTAATAGGCTTATAGTTATTACTATAAGTATAATATAGAGTTACTTAAGGGCCTAGCTCTTAGCCCTTAGGGTAGTATTCTTAAGCTTCTTAAGCTCTTCCTATACCTTAGTTAGTATTATATAATATTATATAATAGAATTAACTTATACTTATAGTATTAATATCTTTCTTATATAGGAAAGTTACTATTAGGGCTTAGGTAGCTATAATAGTAGTAAATAGTAAAGGCTTATAGATTTTATATATATATATATAAGCTATATAGCTACCTACTACTATATTAACCTAATCTTAGTAAAGACCTATAGTATTATCTTTATCTATTTATATAATATATATAGAATAGGGGATATTCTATACTACCCTTATAGCTATAATTATAAGGATAGTAATAAGAGCCTTACTAAGAGACTTATCCCCTAAAGTAACTATACCCTTTACCCTAGCCTTTCTCTTTACCTACTAGTAATTAGTATAGTTATATATTAAGACTATATTAAGGGAAACTTATAGGTATTATTAGTATTATTATTATTAGTATTTACTTATAGAAATATTAATAGTAATTACTATACCTTTCTTACTTAGGATCTATACTAGGTTTATTATTATTATTATTATTATTATTATTATTATTATTATTATTTTTATTATTATTATTATTATTATTATTATTATTATTATTATTATTATTATTATTATTATTATTATTATTATTATTATTATTATTATTATTATTATTTTTAGC
>JAZAVK010000269.1:0-17629 GCA_037954305.1 Neonectria magnoliae
TAAGTATCTAAATTTAAAGTAGTTATAGTATTAGGTAGGATAAAGTCCCTTATTAAAGGGTTTATAGTTATATAGCTATATATTAAGTAATAGGCTATTATTATAAAGATAGTTTACTTCCTTAATAGAGCTAATATATAGGATTAGGTTTATCTTTACCTTAGGGCTAGGATAGCTAGTCTTTTGTTTTTTTACTTAAAGGATCCTTAGTTAGTTAGATTTAGCGATTTCTTTAATAAGCTTATTAGTATTATTCAGAATAGATATAAGTTAGATTCCTTTTGCTATTACTATAAAGGTTAGGGGGGATAAGGCTGTATTATCGCTAAAGGCTTTAGTAACCTAATCCTTAGTATAGTAGGCTTACGCCTTATTAGCAGTAAGGAAAGTAAGGACTATATTACCGCTAGAGAGCTTTCGTACTATAATAACGCTAGAGTTACCGCAGGCCCGGTTCACTACCGCTATAGTATCTTTTAGGGTTTAGTTACTAATATTAGGAGGAGCGTTTCTAGTTTAGATAGTAACTTTACGTTCGACGTAGCTTTAGGTCGTTCGTTCAGGGCCTTTATAGTTTAGGGTTATGAGGTTTCGCGCCGCGACCGATATATATAATAGTTAATTTCTTTCGCGGTTATTAGTTCTAGTAAGGGCTATCTTAATAACTAAAGTAAGGGTATTAGTGATATTTAAGGTAATTCGTTCTTTAAGGCTTGCTTCTAGGTTACATAAGGTATTCTTTTCGCAAGAGGTGTGCGCCTATGTCTCGCATATAGTACCGTAGGATTAGATAATGTTCTAGACTTATTTAAGTAGGTTAGGGGGGATAATTCTAGTAATAGCATTATATACTTTACTTTCTAGGTTATTAACTAGTATTCTACTAGTTTCTATATTAGGTTTATTACTTTTGCTTAGCGTGTATTAGCTAATTCCTTCTAAGGGGTTATATTAGCTTTAGTCGAGGCCACGCGCCCCTAAGTTAATGGTTATCAGTAGCGCATTAGCGCTATTACTACAGCCCCGATACACTATCGAATCTCGAGTAATACATATACAAGGATTTCGAATCTAGTATTAGAATGTATTTTAAAGGTAGGTTAGTAGCGTAGTAAGTAAAAACTAGGAATTCGCAAAAAGGTTATATGTAATTAAGTTATTTATTTAAATAGTAATTACTAAATACCTAACTTTACTTCTTATTTAGCTATTTTAATTATTTTATTTAAAGTTAATTATTAACTAAGAATTAGATAATTAGATAGAGATTTAATCTAAATATTTAGTAATTAGAATATAAGATATATAACTTATTTACTAACTTAGAATAGAATAATTAGAGTAGCTAAATAAGAAATAAAGTTAGGTATTTAGTAATTACTATTTATTTATTTAATTATATACTACTTTAGCTACTAGCTATCTAGTCCTTCTTCGCTAAGACTAGTCTAGGGTAGGAGGGAAAACCTAATTAGTAAGCTATAGGATAAAAACCCTCTACTACCTTTACCTAAGGAGGAAGTAAGTTAGGTTTAGTATATATATATATAGTAGCGTAAGTTATAGATAGGTCTACTTTACTATAAAAGCTAGTTATATACCTATATTCAAAATTTCCTTATAAGGCTTAGCCTAAATAGTATTATAGGATATCTTTAATCCTAAGGTAGGTCTAAGTTATCTTTACTATCCTTAATCCTTATCTTCCTAATTATCCTCCTTACTTAGTAGTATACTTTCTCTTACTTTTATAAGTAATTACTCTCTTAGTTAGTCTATTAAACTAATTACTACTAGAGCTAGCAGAGCTAGTATATCTATCCTAGCCTAAGGCTACTTTAGAAGCTACCTAGGTCCCCTACGAGCAGAGTAAGTTAGTATAGTTAATATTATTAGTACTAGTATATTTTATAGTAGGTATACTATATACCTATACTACTTATCTAGAATATTAAACTATATAGGTCTCTCTAAGTAAGTATCCCTTACTTATTACTACTCCTTCTATATAATATAGTATGCATAGGACTATACTAGGTACAATCTATTATAGTTATAATATACTAAGGTAGGGCAAACTATATTCCTTATATAGTAGGCTCCCCTATAGCGGCTATACCTAGCCTACTCTTAGTAGTATTATATAATATATCTAAAGTAGAAGTACTTAAAGTACTACTTAGGTTAAATACTCTCTAAATAGGGTTTAGTCTAATAAACCTTTATAGCTATAATTATATTTATATTAGTTGGTTTAGTTAATAATATAACTAGTAACTAGTAAGGCCTAGCTATATAGTAGCTTTATAGTAGTTTAATAGTATATACTTTAATACTATTTACTTATTAAATATCTATAGTAATATCCTTAAGTAAGCTCTCTATATAATTAGTTAAGATCCCTTTAGTAACTATTATAAACTACCTTAAGACTTAATATATACTTAAACTAAAGATCTAAGTATTATCCTTTAGGAAATTTATAATAAACCTATAGAAAAGGATTATAATATCCCTACTAAAGAGATAGTATAAAGCTACTATAAGTAAGGGGAAGCCCTTTAGGAAGGTATAATTAGTAGCTAATACTATATTAAAAGGTATATAATTTCTAATATTAGGGGCTATACTTAGTAATCTAATAATAATCTCCTTACTAAGGTAAGGGGGAATTAGCTTTAAATATAATACTATAAAGAGCTAGAGCGCTCCCTTATTATAAATAACTTAGGCCTATATTAGGGTCTTATTAGGTAGATTCTTTAGGATAGTTAATACTACTCTTTTAATAATAATTATAATTATTTCTATAAGGAGTAGGATCTTACTATTTACACTTTAAGTATAGCTTATAGTAGTATTAGCTAGGACTACTACTACTCTCTAAACTAAGGGGAAAGTAGCTTCTAGGATAATTACTTTAAGTTTAAGTTTAGTCTTAACAATAAGGTCTTTAAATCGATTATAGGTTATTTCTATACTAGGCTTAGCCTACTGCAGTAGGTATGGGTTTCATAGTGAAAAACTTTCCTCAAGGGGAGGAGGGGGACGGTCTACAACCTTAATTCCCTCTATTCCGCCTAGCGCGCCCGTCGTACGCGATGCGGCGATAATGCGAGAGCGGAGAGAGGGTAAAGAGGGCCTACAGAGAAAGTCGTTTGTATTAGAATTGATTTTAGGTGCGCGACTAAGGTATAGTAGGGGTAACTATAGAATATCTATAGTGTGTTAGTAATTACTATTTAAATAAATAACTTAATTATAAATTTAGAAAATACTTTAATTAATTATCTTATTGTTTTAATATATAGCTTTAATACTTTAACTAGTAATTATAATATCTAATTAGTAACCTTTATTACTTTAATTAATTATCTAAATACTTTAACTAATAATCTTATAGCTCTATCTAATACTTTAATTAACTTATAAATTAAGAAATATATAAATTAATAGATTAAGAAATAAAAGCTTTTATATATAAATACTTTGATTAATTAACTTAATAATATATATAAACTTTCTAGTCTTATTAGCTTAATTTAGCTTTATTCTTAGAATTAATTACTTCTTAGGACTAGTTTTAGATTAATAGACTAGTAAACTAGTTTTTAGTTAGTCTACCCTTAGAATAAAACTGGGACTAGTATTTTAGACTAAAAGCTAACTAAAAACTAGTTCTAAATAGTTAGTCTACCCCTAGAATAAAACTAATCTTACTAGACTAAAAACTATAACTTAAACTAGTCTATAGTTAGTCTAAAATAAACTAACTAATTTCATAACCTTAGTAAGAAGTAACCCTTACTAAAATTAAGGCCTATACTTAGTCTAATAAACTATATAGTAGACTTAACTCTAGGATAAGGTAAGAGAGTACTATAGGATAAATTATCTTAAACTAATAGAAGCTTACCTTCCTTTTAATAATAAGAAAGTATTATATTAATACTAAAACCTTCTAGGATAATTCTAGTCCTAGTATAAAGAACTATTTACTTACGCATAGCGATAGTATAAGGGGCCCGACACGGGCCCACTACAGAAAGGATATAGGTTTTTATCTATTTGGTTTTTCCTATATCTATATAGAGTAGAAGCACTATCTACCTCCTAGGTCTATAGCGCATAAATATAATAATAATAATAATAATACTAAAACCTTAATAAGTACTAAAGCTTAATACTTATATAGCTAAGGATTAGGAAAATTAATTTAAGAAGCTTTCTTTTTTCTCAGTATATACCTAATATACCTTTACTATATTACCTATATAAAAATAGTAAAGAAATATCTAAATATATTATCATCTTCTACTAAAGATTTACTAAATAATATAGCCTCCTTATAAATCTACTATAGGACTAATTTAAACTTAAGTAGTAATTATTAAACTATAAAATAGCTTAATTAATTAATTATTATTTATACTTTATTCTATACTATAAGCTTACCCTTTAAATCTATAATAACTATTATTATAAAGCAGAAATAGAGTATAATCTTCAAAAGTATATAGCTTAAGCCTATAGGCACTAGCTAAACTTATTATATACTTATACTAAGTACTTCTTACCTCTTCTTAAGGAAAGATAAAATATACTTAGAAAAAAGCTATAAAGGGTAAAAAAACCAGCTTATACTAAGATTAATAATTTATCCCTTTAGCTAAGAGCTATATTTATTTATTTATATACTACTTTAGCTAACTTAAACTAGTCTAAAGTAAAGGGGAAAACTTAATTAGTAAGCTATAGGATAAAAACCCCTACTATCTCTACCTGAGGGGGAAGTAAGTTAGGTTTAGTATATATATATAGTAGTATAAGTTATAGGTAGGTTTGCTTTACTATAAAAGCTAGTTACATACCTACATTCGAAATTTCCTTATAGGGCTTAGCCTAAATAGCGTATAGAATATCTTCGATCCTAGGGCGGGTCTAAGTCGCTCTTGCTATCCTTAATCCTTATCTTCCTAATTATCCTCCTTACTACTTAGTAGTATGCTTTCTCTTGCTTTTATAAGTAATTGCTCTCTTAATTAGTCTATTAGACTAATTACTACTAGAGCCAGCAGAGCTAGCATATCTATCCTAGCCTAAGGCTGCTTTAGAGGCTACCTAGGTTCCCTATAGGTAGGGTAAATTAGTATAGTTAATATTATTAGTATTAGTGCGCTTACTATTATATCCTATAGTGAGTATACTATATGCCTATACTACTTATCTAGAATGCTAAACTATATAGATCTCTCTAAATAGGTATCCCTTACTTACTACTATTCCTGCTATAAAATATAGTATATATAGGACTATACTATATAGAGCCCGTTATAGTTATAATATACTAAGGGGATCTTGCTAATAAAGGTAGGGCAACCTATATTCCTTATATGGTAGGCTCCCCTGTAGTAGCTATACCTAGCCTATTTCTAGTAGTATTATATAATATATCTAAAGTAAAAGTACTTAAAGTACTACCTAGGTTAGATACTTTCTAAATAGGGTTTAGTTTAATAAACTTCTATAATTATAATTATACTTTAATTACAGATCTTATTTATCTTAGTTAGTTTTATTAATAATATAACTAGTAATTAATAAGACCTAGCTATATAATAGTTTTATAGTAGTTTAATAGTATATACTTTAATACTATTTACTTATTAGATATTTATAGTAATATTCTTAAGTAAGCTCTTTATATAATTAATTAAGATCCCTTTAGTAACTATTATAAACTACTTTAGGACTTAATATATATCTAAACTAAAAATAGTAAGGATTTAAGTATTATTCCTTAGAAGATTTATAATAAACCTATAGAAGAGAATTATAATACCCTTACTAAAAAAGTAGCGTAAAGCTATTATAAATAAGGGAAAGCCCCTTAGGAAAGTAGCTAATACTATATTAGAAAGTAAGGGCTATACTTAGTAATCTAATAATAAGCTCTTTACTAAGGTAAAGAGGGATTAGCTTTAAATATAATACTATAAGAGGCTAGGGCGCTCCCTTATTATAAATAACTTAGGCTTATATTAAGGTCTTATTAAGTAAGTTCTTTAGGGTAGTTAATACTACTCTTTTAATAGTAATTATAACTATTTCTATAAGGAGTAGTAAGATTAGGATCTCGCTATTTATACTTTAGGTATAGCTTATAGTAGTATTAGCTAGGATTATTACTACTCTCTAAACTATAGGGAAAGTAGCTTCTAGGATAATTACTTTAAGTTTAAGTTTAGTCTTAATAATAAGGTCTTTAAATCGATCGTAGGTTATCTCTATACCGGGCTTAGCCTACGGTAGGTGTAGGTTTCGCGGTGAAAAACTTTCCTCAAGGGGACGGTCCGTAACCTTAATACCCTCTATTTCGCCTAGCGCGCCCGTCGCATGTGGTGCAGCGATGATACGAGAGCGGTCCGTAGAGAAAGTTATTCGTATTAGAATTGATTTTAGGTATGCGACTAAGGTGGAAACTATAGAATGTCCGTAGTATATTATAAGAGCTATATTTAATTAATAAGTATAAATCTATATAATAGGTTTAATTCTATAATTAGCTTATTAAATTAAGATTCTAATTTACTTTAATATAATTATATAAAATATACATATTTATATACAAAACGCGAATGCCCAGTTTTTGCTTGCCGCGCTACTAACCTGCCTCTAAAATACATTCTGACACTAGATTCGAAATCCTCGTACGCGCATTACTTGAGATTCGATGGCGCATCGGGGCCGTAGTGATGGCGCTGATGCGCTGCTGATGACCATCGACTTAGGGGCGCGTGGCCTCGACTAAAGCCGACATAACCCCTTAGTAGGAATTAGCCAATACACGCTGAGCGAAAGTAACGAACCCGATGCGGAAACTAGCAGAATACTAGTTGATAACCTAGAAAGCGAAGTATATAATACTATTACTGGAATTATCCCTCCTAACCTCCTCGAATAAGTCTAGAATATTATCTAATCTTACGGCGCTATATGTAAGACATAGGCGCGCGCCTCCTGCGAAAAGGATGCCTTGTATAACCTAGAAGTAAGCCTTAAAGAATGAATTACCTTAAACGTTACTAATGCCCTTACTTTAGTTATTAAGATAGCCCTTACTAGAACTAATAAATACGAAAGAAATTAACTATTATATATATTGGTTATAGCGCGAAACCTTATAACCCTAAACTATAGAGGCCCTAAATAAATAACCTAAAGCTATATTAAATGTAAAGTTACTATCCGAACTAGAAACGCTCCTTCTAATATTAGTAACCGGACCCTGAAAGATACTATAGTAGTAGTGAACTAGGCCTATAGTAACTCTACTATTATTATAGTATAAAAGCTCTCTAGCGGTAATATAGTCCTTACTTTCCTTACTACTAATAAGGCATAAGACTACTATGCTAAGGATTAAGTTACTAAAGCCTTTAGCGATAATATAGCCTTATCCCCCCTAACCTTTATAGTAATAGTAAAGGGAATCTAACTTATATCTATCCTAAATAATACTAATAAGCTTATTAAAGAAATTACTAAATCTAACTAACTAAGGATCCTTTAAGTAAAAAAACAAAAGACTAGCTATCTTAGCCCTAGAGTAAAGATAAACCTAATCCTATATATTAGCTCTATTAAGGAGGTAAACTATCTTTATAATAATAGCCTATTGCTTAATATGTAGCTAGTAATACTTTATATAAATAAGGCTAAAACCCTTATATAGAGATTCTTCCCTAAACCCTATGATAATAACTCTAACCTCCCCTCCCTAGAACCCCTAAACCTAAGTTAGGCCTAATATACCCTTATATTAAACCTATAAAGATCTATAAAGCCCTATAAAAGATTAGGTTATAAAAAGCCTTAAGTAAAGATAGTATCCCTACTAGGTTCCTAAAGGTATATAGTAAGCTACTTATACTTATAATTGCTAAGATAGTAAATACTAGTATTATAATAGGCTACTTCCCGCTCTACTTCTATACTATAATTATTATAGTTATCCTAAAGGTAAATAAGACCTTAGCTAAATAATAAACTATATTAGAATAGTAATTAATATCCTTACTTAATATTATTAGAAAAATTATTAAGATAGTTATTAGCTAATATATTATAATTATAGTAGAATCGAAAGGGCTTCTACCTATAGAATAGATCTACTAAGCTTACCCTTACTATTATTATTAAAGCTATATATATAGCCTAGGCCTAGTATAGCCTTAGCTCTTTTCTCTAACTTAACTTTATAAGAGCTTTTAATATAGTTAATTACTAATAACTTATTATAGCCTTATAATAACTAGGCTTTCCTAGATAGCTTCTTATATAGCTTATTAGCTACCTTATAGTATAAATAGTATACCTTTACTTTAATAGCTAACTTTCTAACTCCATTAAGATTTAAGCTAATATCCCTTAAGGATCCTCCCTATTACCTATACTATTTATTCTTTTTATCTCTAGCCTCTATAAAGCCCTTAAGAATATACCTAGGATAATAATTATTAGATTTACTAATAATACTAACCTATTAGTATTTAGATATAATATAAAAAAGACCTAAGCTTAATTTAAAACTACCTAGAATATCTATAATAACTAGGCCTAAACGAATAGAATAACCTAGGAACTAGATAAAGTAAAGCTTTTATACTTTACTTAAAAATATACTATAGACTAGACTTAAGCTTAACTTAGAGGTCTAATAATAGTACCTATTAAGTTATATAGATTCCTTAGACTCTTCCTTTACTATAAACTCCTTTAGGGATTATATATAGATACCCTTAAGGGGAAGCTAGAATACTAGTAGTAAGCCCTTACTATAATTACTATAAGTATATAGGGGGTTAACCTTAAAGTAGTAAGACTATTCTATATATAAGTTATCTATTTAATTATTATCTATAGTATAGAAGTATCCTATACTCTAACTACCCCTAGAGAAAAGCCCTAAGGTATTATATAAGTACTTACATTAGAATAAACCTAAAGCCTATATATAGTTATAGGAGTATATAAAGCTATACTAACCTACCTTCTAAAGATAGAGCTAGCTATCCCTCCCCTTAATATCTATCTTAATAAACTAACTACTTAATTCTATAGCTATATAGAAAGGTAGAATATAACCCTACTTATAAGGTCTACTATTATAGTAGCTATAAGGCAGATCTACTATAAATAATATTAAGGACCCTAGTAATAATTACTATAAGAAGTTAAGGATTAGCTAAGAAGCTAGCTTCTATATATAAGGTAGGAATTAACCCTTACTAAAATTAAGGTCTATACTTAATCTAAATAGACTATATATTAGACCTAACTCTAAGATATAGTAAGAGAGTACTGTTTATTCTAGCTCTATAATTAAAAAGTATAAATCTATAATAGGTTTAATTATATAATTAGCTTATTAAATTAAGATTATAATTTACTTTAATAAAATTAGTACAAAATATACTAATTTTATACTAATTAGTTAGTATTAGTATAGGGCTCTACTACCTTGTATTTAGTTAGTATATACTAACTAATTTCACAACCCTAGGTCTAGCGCTATAAATACCTTTATTCTATAGAGTTAATCCTTAAATTCTATAATAAGGTGTAATAGGGTTTAATCTTTAATCGTAATATTATTGAATTATCTATCGCCTATAATAAGTCTAAACTTACCATTCTTTTTAGGAATAATTATAGGGTATCTAGCTTATAATTTAAAAACCCTTATTAATATATTCCTTAAGCGTTTATAATTGTGTTTTGTTAAGGTAAAAAATGTTAAGGAATATAATTATTATTCTTTCTTTTACTATAATTTTATAGTCCTATTTACTAAATTCTAGTAGTCCTATCTTAAGTTCCTCCGCGAAAAGCTTATCATAGATTTAGTACTGTACTAGTACATTCCTAAGCCTATTGTCTTTAGGGAGTTCTACTTATTCTTTAAGATCTTTATTTATCTAGATAAACTATTATTATAGGTGTCTAATAGTCCTCTAGAGTTAGTTTTTCTTGCCTTTCTAGTGCTTATATTATATTCCCTTTAGGGGTGGCGAGGTATTATATATTTCCTTATCTTTAACTTCGCTATTTATCTTTTAAAGTTTAAGATCTTATTTCTCTATTATTACTATTAATATATACATGGCTAGTTCTCTAGTCAATATATAGGTTAAATTTCCTTAGCTATAGATAACTAAGAATAATATTATAATACTAGTAATATAGGTATAATACTAAGAGTAATACCTTAATTTCTTCCTTTAATAAATACCTTTAATTTATTAAGTTCTTAGGGAATAAGTCTGCACTTAGTCCGGACTAACTAATTTACAAATTAGTTAGTTTTTAGTTAGTCCAGACTAGTCTAGACTAGTTTTTAGTTATTCCACCCCTGGAATAAAACTCGGACTAGTTTAGACTAGTCCAGACTAACTAAAAGCTACTTTTAGTTAGTTAATCCACCTGTAGAATAAAACTAGTCTTAGTGGACTAAAAAGTCTGAAAATGGAATAGTTTTAATAATAGTAAATTATAAGTTAAAATAAATAGCTTATTAAGCTATAATAATAAATAAGCTATTTAAATTAGCTAGCTAAATTTAGTTATCTATTTAAAGATTATAACTTAAATAAATAGTTCTTAAAATATTAAAAAGCTTTATTAAAGATAAAGCTAGGAAAATTAAACTAAGAAAACCCTTATTCCCCTTCAGATTCCTCTTCAGCTTCCTCTTCAATTTCCTCTTCAATTTCCTCTTCTTCCTTCTTTAAATCATTAAAAGACCTATTCTAGCTTTTAAGTAAAATAAGCTGCTTAGCTGTATATGGAAGTAGCCTATTTCTTGACTTAGTAATAATACTATTACTAATTGAAAAGGTACTTTTACTAGCTGCAGAAGTAGCTGGAATAGCTAAATAGCGTCTAGCTAAAATAGCTAGATTAGGAAATCTAATTATATTATTTTTCCAATATTCCAAAATATTAGTCTATTAAAATAAGGTTGGTTAATAATAAATATAGCTAATAAGATAGAAAAGACTAACCTTTTTAGGTAAGACTACCTTATTTATATAAGTAAGATATTCCTCTTCTTTAGGAATATCACTTATATAAAATTCATCTTCTAGCCCTTCTTTAGAAGATACGTTATGTTTTAAGCTAGGATCAGGGCCTAATTAATCAAAAGATAAATTAGGCTGCTGAAAATCACCTCTTTCTTGCTTAACCCTAATAGTTAATTAGTAAATAGAAATAGAAATAAAATAGCTTTAAATTAAATATACCTTATATAGTTAACTTTAAATAAGTTAACTAAATCTTGACTAATAGAAGGATAAAAAGCTAATAAGCGATTATCTTTAAAATGCATTAATTTAAACCTAGGGTCTAAAATAATACTATAAAGATAAGGCTTATAGCGAATTAAATGCTTCTTAGTAAGCTCTTTAGGGAAGTATTTCTCAAGCTTTTTAATACTAGCATTAATAGCTTGTATAAGATGTAAATAGCTCTCAGCCTAATAGGTTAGTATAATTTAACTAATAGATAAGTAGATAAATAGGAAAATAGAAAAATCGAAAAATAAGAAAATAGGAAAATAGAAAAATATTTACTAATTCAGATCTTTTAGTACTAAAAGCTTGCTTTAAAGCTTCTAGCTTATTATAAATTTGATAAATAAATAATAAGCCTTCTGGCATAGTAGTGTAAAATTGGCCTTTTAGCCTAGTTGAAGGTTTAACAAAGACTTCAAATAGGCTTACCTAAAGGGACCTTTTTCTTCTTAGTAAGAAGCTTATTTTCCTTTTTAAACCTTTCAATTCCTTCTTCTAATAGCTTTTTAACCTTAGTTATATACTTAGTTAAAACAGCTATTCTTCTAATTTAGGTAATTAGGGCTAAATTAGGTTAGATAAAAAATAAAAATAAGGTTATTTAAAGACTTACTAGAAAGCTAACTGAGGCTTCTTTCTAAAATAGTATTATCTTGCTCAGATAAGGCTATTTCTAATTCCTTAGATAAAAGGAATTCTTTTAGGATATCTTGCGCTATAAGGTTAATTATATGCGCTACACAGCGAATATCATACTTAAATCTCTGCTTTAAAGATGCTTGATAATTAGCTTTAAAAGCAGAGATAAAAGTGTTATTATTAGCTGCATTATCCCTTGTAATACTGGTAAGGTTATTAGCTTAAAACTAGCTTAATTAGTTTAATAAAGCTTACCTAAAAATAGAATTAATACTTATAAATTCATTATAAATATAAAGCCTAGTATAACTTTTAGAAGGCTCATTAAAGCCTATTTAGAAGTTAGTTAAATTCATTACTTATTAGCTAACTTCTAAATAGGAAACTATTATAGTTAATAAAATCTTTACTTACTAATTAGCTTATAAATAAGCTTAAAGTCCTTATGTAGGAAAATAAGAAAAATGGCTGTTTGTGTATTTGAGGTCTATATATCAAATGTTAAGGAAAAAGTCCCTAAATTAGATATATTTTCCTCTAGTTGCTTATTTAACTATAATAAGCTATTATTAAAGGTATCTTTTAAGATACCTTAAATCTTCCACCTATTAATTAGCCCTTAAGTAAATTAGTAACTATTTAAATAGATAATAATAATAGAAAATAACTTACTTATTATAATAGGTTAGAAGGTCTTGAAAACTATAAGAATTCAAGATAGTAAAAGATAAGTTATTTTCAGTAAGAAAATAAAGAATCTTCTTTGAAGCTTCTTCTTCCTTAAAGTTATTAGAATAGCTAGGTAGATCTTGCCTAGACCTTTTATTCCTAATATTAAGATTAAAGGGCTACTAGGCTTAATAAAGTCTATTTCTAATTTAAATTAGCTTATTAGTTAAAAGGGGAAAATAGGCTAATAGCTTACTTCTTTTTCTAGTTGCTTTAGATTCCCTAATAGTAGGATGTTTTCGCTAATAGTGTCTTTGAAAGTTAGAAGATTGAAAGCCCTTAATTGGCTGAACCTTCTTATAATTACACCTATTCATTAAATTAGTAGCTAATTAAATAGAGCTAAATAGGGTTATTTTAAAAGGACTTACAATGTGCAGCTAATTTCCATTTACTGCTCTTCACCTTCCTTTAAAGGTAAGATAACCTTTTTAAATAAGCTATATTTAAAGATATAAGCTTTAAAACCTTTAATAGCTTGCGAGGAAGAAGAGGCTATTTCTGAGTCTAGTCCTGATTGGTTAAGACTATTTATTTCAGAAGGAGCTAACTAGCTAGCTTCTTCTTCTGAAAAGGGAATAGTCTCATCCTTAGACTCAGAAAGAGGGTTAAGTAAATCCATAATAGATAGCTTATAATAAGATAAGATAGATAAATTAAATAATAAAAAAGATAGTAGTTAGAGCTTAAAGGAAGTAAAAAGAGCTTATTATATAGTTATTAGACTAGACTATCTAATTATTAATCTTATTTCTAGAATCTTCTATTTAGTAACTAACCGTTAAATAGTTTTAAATTATAATCTATTTAAATCTATTCTTAGGACTAGTATTAGACTAGTGGATTAACTAATTCGTTTTTAGTTTTCCACCCTTAGAATAAAACTCAGACTAGTATTTTAGACTAAAAACTAACTAAAAACTAGTCTAAGACTAGTTATTCTACCTATAGAATAAAACTAGTCTTAGCGGACTAAAAACTAACTAATTTAAACTAGTCCTTAGTTAGTCTGAAACAGACTAACTAATTTCACAACCCTACTAGTAGTACACTACTCCTTAACCTTAGCCTAGATATATATATACTCTATATTCTTAGTATAACGTACATAATAAGCAGTCAAGCAAGCGCTATACTTTTCTTAACCTCTCTTATAGAAATCGCAATAAAAACACTATAAACTATTTAATTAATTAAAACTACTCGCTATACTCTTCCCTAGACGTCTTAATCACTACCTGACAGGTCCTTGCATTATGACCGGGCTTGCTGTAGATACTATAATGCTGAATCCCCAGTCGCGCTAACCTCCCTTAACCATTACTCCTCAACGATTCAGCCACTACCTGCGCATTAGCATCCATTTGATTAATTACTTGCCTTCCTTCCTCTACCGTTATAACCCTTCTTCTCTATAGCTAGGTCCTTTTTGCCCTCTAGCGCTAGCTTAGTATCTCATTTGCTTATTAAAGGTCTTGGACCTCTACCCTCATGAGAGCTATCTTATGTATAACTACCTTTATTCCCTTCGTAAGAGACTTTAATGCTTTAAGAATTAACTCTAGAGAGCTACTTTAGTACTTCTTAATCTGTCTCTTAAGGTATTTAGACTAAGATTAGGCCTTAAGCATAGTCCTTAGGGTCCTTAATGCCTAAGAGGTTAATTAATTAGATGCCTCCTTAACTAGCGTTAGCGTTTATAGCTATATATTAAGCTTTAAGACTAGGTTAAGAGGAATAAGGCTAGCTAGCTCCTGTAAAAGCCCTCTTAATATTTCTTTCTAGTATAGTAGCCTTATATATAGTATAGAAGGCTAAAAAGAACTTAGTCTTTAAAATATAAGTTATAGAGTATTTAATTAATCCCTCTATTTCTTAACTATAAGCCTTATTTAGTATACTAAAGTACTTAATATTAAGAGGCTAGAGTAGATAAGATGAATAAGGTAGTATATAAAGCGTAATAATCTTCTTTTCCTTATAATATCTCTTAAATTTAATAGACTAGTAACTTTTATAGCTATTAAGAATTAAAAGGTAATAGTAACTATTTAATTGCTTAGCTATATACTAGTTAAAATGCTTAAGCTACTTAAGACTAGTCTTATTATTAGTCTAGCTATTTTAGGTTATTATAATAGCTTAATCGCCTAGGAGGTTACTATCTTAGTACTAATTAGTAAGGTAATATTAGCCTATACTAATAATAAATAGCTAGATTGCTTAGCCTTCTATATTAATCGCTTAGATAACTATAATCTATTCCTAGTTTCTAGGCTATACTAATTTGAGCTTTAAATACTTATTCTACTTATAATTATACCTATAAGAAAGCTAGTCTTATTAAAGTTATATAGATTATCTAATTAGATACTATAATTTACGATTATATTTACTATAAGCTAAAACTAATCGTGGATAATAGTTAGATCTTTGTATTTAGCTCTTTAGTAGTTATATTTCTAAAAAAAATTGCATCTTAAGGTCTAGGTATCGCTTGATAAAGTTTGAAGCCCAACGCATACTAATAGGTAGTGCGTTACAGTTAGTAAGCAATTAATCAGCCATTTCCTTTATACTATAAAGCCGAGGGGGAAATCCTTACGAATCTAGGTTAAGAATAAAGTGAATAAGGATCTATTCCTCTAGATTAGATAGCCGACGTAATTTCTAGATAGTATTGCATCGAGACTAGATGCTTATCGACTGTATAGGTCCTTGCGGCAGGTTGGATGCTTAGGTTTGGGTTATTTTGAAGGGCCTAAAGGGTAAGAAGGGTTCTAGCTTTAATAGAAGGAGCTGATATTATAGGTTGTTAAGAATTAATTGATTAAATGAAAAGTTAGGGAAAAGTGTGGCGCTTGCTTAACTGCTTATTATGTACGTTATATTATTATTATTATATTTATACCTAGGAGGTAGATAGTGCTTCTACTTTATATAGATATAGGAAAAACTAGATAGATAAAAACCTATATCCTTTCTATAGTAGGCTTATATTAGGCCCCTTATTCTATTTATTGCTATATATAAGTAAATAGTCCTTTATACTAGGACTAGAATTATCCTAGTTCCTTATAGTTAGGGAAAAAAACCCTTAATAAAGAATAAAAGGGGGAGGAAAAATATTGCCTAGAGTAGGCTTGTATTAGTTATGCGGTAGAAGCGCGCTTAGGGTTGTGAAATTAGTTAGTACGTACTAAAAAAATTAGTATTTAGTTAGTACAGGCCTGTACTAATACTAACTAATTTTTCTATACTAAATAGTATAGCCCTGTACTAATACTAACTAATTAGTATAAAATTAGTACATTTTGTACTTAATTTAATAAGCTAATTATATAATTAAACCTATTATGGATTTATACTTATTAATTAAAGTAATTATAAAGCTAGAATAAATAGTCTATTAAATAGCTTAAAGTAACTTAATTATAACTATAGGATAAGATAGTTAGGTTAATTAAATAAATAATTAACTTAATAGAGTAAAGATAGCTAATTAAATTAAATAGTAGAAGACTAAAAAGCCCTTATTCCTCCTCCTTAGCTTCTACTTTAATTTCCTCCTTATTTCCTTCTTCTTATTCTTCCTTTAAGTTATTAAAAGACCTATTCCAGCTTTTAAGAAAAATAAGCTGCCTAACTGTGTTAGGTAATAGCCTATTCCTTAATTTAGTAATAATATTATTATTAATTGAAAAGGTGCTTTTAATAGCTGCAGAAGTAGCTGGAATAGCTAAATAGCGTCTAGCTTATATAGCTAAATTAGGAAATTGAATTACAGTATTTTTCTAATATTCTAGAATATTAATTTATTAAATTAAAGTTAGTATTTTAATTAAGCTTAAAGAAAACTAGGATAGTACTAACCCTTTTAGGTAAGACTAGCTTATTTATATAAGTAGTATATTCCTCTTTCCTTAGGAATATTAGTTATATAAAAATTATCTTTAGACCCTAAATTAGAAGATAGCTTATTTTATAGGCTAGCCTTTAGTATTAAAACTATTAATATTTCTATACTATACTAATTCTATACTAATATACTAAAAAATTAGTATTTAGTTAGTATAAGCCTATACTAATACTAATACTAATTATTATTATTATTATATTTATATACTATAGACCTAGAAGGTAGATAGTACTTCTACTCTATATAGATATAGGAAAAACTAGGTAGATAAAAACCTATATCCTATCTATAGTAGGCCTATATTAGGCCCCTTATGCTATCGCTACGTATGAGTAAATAGTCCTTTATGCTAGGACTGGAATTATCCTAGTTCCCTATGGTTAGGGAAAAAACCCTAATGGGGAGTAAAAGGGGAGGAAAAAGTCGCCTAGAGCGGGCTTATATTAGTTGCGCGGCGGAAGCGCGCTAGCGGCTAAGGCGTAGGACCTCTATATAGTTATAGTTATAGTTAGAGACCTAGATTTAAGTGGGTAGGTTTAGTTATTAGTAGGTTAGCTATATAGTGCTAAGCTACTAGTAGCTAATAGCTAGAGGTCTGGGTTTTAAGTGGGTAGATTTGGCTATTAGTAGGTTAGTTATCTAGCGCTTAGCTATTAGTGGCTAGCGGTTGGTATGGGCCTGGGGCTTTGTAGCTGTTGATAGCTGCTAGCTACTGCTCTAGATTCTAGTATTTAGTCTTTTTGCTTAGCCCGCGATGCCTTCCTTTCTCTCTTCTTTCTTTAATAACTTCTATAAGTCTCTCTATCTTTAGATTCTAGCTACGCCTGCGGTGGCTATAAGTCTTAGTTACTAAGCTAATATCCTTTCCTCTTCTAGGATTGCTAATATATATATCTACTTAGTCTAGCATTGCTAGCGTTATAGCTTCACTATAGTCTTATTACTATAGTAGCTAACTTCTTATAGCTAATAATAATAATAATAA
>JAZAVK010000027.1:0-342904 GCA_037954305.1 Neonectria magnoliae
AGAAAGTCGTGGAATAGGTATTCGTCCTAGTCCGTCATAGCTCGCTGTAGCCTCGTGACGTGTTCGTCGCAGAGCCGAGGATATGCGAGGAGCCTTGATGGGAGAATTGGATCATCGACTCTGTGGCGCTGGTGGTGACACGGCTAGCTCAGCAACATCTGGAGCAACCATGGCGTCTGGTTGTTACCTTTGTTCCGGCCATCCCAGTCAACAAACTTTGGGGGTTTATACCATGTCCCCACGTATGCTCTGCCGTTGCCCACCTCCATAAAGACAAGAGGGGGCGGTTCTCTTACGCCACATCGCGTCCCGGAAATGAACATGTCTTTTGCAGAACAAAGACGCTTATACGTGAGTCTTACATTGCTGAGTTGCTGCAGTATGGGGGGGCGTCTAGGCACATGGCTGGTTGCCCAATGCAATGCAATTTGGTCGCCACGACGTCAGAGACACGGGAGACACGTCTGTCTGCGTGTGTGTGCTCCTCCCCATCACACCCCGATCTGCTGCTAATTTTATTCACACGCGCGCTTTTGTTCATTCTAACGCTGCATGCTCTCTAAGCAACACAGGGCCACTGTTACATCACCACGGTCACAAATGGGATGCAGCACGGCGGGGCGGAGGGGCCAACTTCACAGGGTTTTTTTTTTTTTGTCTCTTTGTTCATCCGGGGTATCCCCTTGCTGTCTCCTCCGCAGCTCGGGGGTGACTAAGGGAAGAAGAAAAGGCTCGATTCGCATTCACGGCGTAGTACGGAGCCACCACCACACATACACACACGCACACCCCGATCTGCACTACCGGACGCAACACGCCGAGCCGGCGGAGAGCCTCAGACCATCAAAAGAAACTTGATCGAACGGTTTTACTGGAGAATCTTTTGCCTCGCTCCGATTCTAGCAGGCGCAGTACGTCACTACGCCGGCTAAGGTATTTTCATCTCGACTTTCCGACGTTTCCTTTTCAGGCTTTGCCGGCGGCGTGGATCAACCTTTGGTTAGCATGTAATTGTTTTCTCTCCTACTGGTTCCCTTCTCCCCCATCTCCCATTCGGTCTGGCCTACGAATGGGTTGTGGTGCTGGTGGCTGTGAAGCAAAACCGGGCGAGGTGTGCACGATTCGATGCCCCCCCTCCATCTAGATTCTCCACGAAACTAACTCTCCCTGTGCCGAGTCCCCCTAAACCCAAGGCGCGCAAGTCGTGTCCCTCCACCGGGACCACACGTGGTGGGCTCAGGATGCAGGGCGGCGGACGAACTGCATCTCGAATCCCAGCAGTGCCCGATCCCCATGCCCGTTTCGGACAGGCCTTACGGGGTGCTGGGGGAGCCGGTGAGAGAAGACCCAGCCCGCCAAAAAACCCAGGGAAGGGCTGGCCGCTCCAGGAGAGGGTCCTGGGAGATGCCCTCGAAATCTTGTCTGGTAATTGATTCCTAGACCTATGTAACCTCGGGTTTGGCAGTGGCTGGGGACGCACAGATAATTGATCATGGCAGTCCCTTGCCGGTGTTTGATAGGGATCGGCCCAATTACCTGCTCTTCCATTTGATCACATCGCTGTCTCCGGCTCAACGAGCACCGTAACCCTTCTCATGGCCTACAAGCCGGGGCTTTTTCTTTGTAAATGAGGCGCGTGCGAGACTCAAATGCCTCAGCCATCCCCCATGCTAAAAGCAAAACCCGTCAGTGCGTCAGTGCGCACAACCACCGGGCGGTTAGAGTTGGGGTCATGATCTCAACCTCCAGTGAGGTTGTCGCGAATGACCCGAACAATTAATTGTCAAAAAGAAACTTTGAAGTCTCGGTAACTCCCATGAGCCGTTTTCGGAACGGCAAGCGGGGGTGGGCTTGTCCATTTCTATTCCCTCATTCAGTCACGCCAGGGCCTAAACCGAGTCAGCGGCAACACCGCTCGGTTTTGCAAAGGACGGGGCAAGAGCGAAGGCAGGACCGGACAGGGCAAGACAGACGACGGGCAGCCTGAGGTACAGGGCAGGCAAGTGCGATGGAAGGCTGGAGGGTCCACGATGGACTCGACTCGACTCTGCGACCGGCATCATGGGTTCAACGGTTCATCTTCCATCCTTCTCGTGCCATCCATCTCTGACATCCTCGGCCACCGTCCACCGTCCATAGTCCATGAGCTGGTCCACTATCCACGGTCATTGGATGTGGATGTGGATGCGGCTGCGACTGCAGAACAGACAGGCGGAGGGCGGAATGCGGATACGATTGATTTCATGGCCATGCAATCAATCCGCCGGCCCTGACCGCCTCGCTCACTCACCCCACGTCTCCAGGTCCCACGCTCTTGGCTCTTGGTGTTGACTGCGCCCCTTCGCTCCAAGCTCGGTATAGATCCATCGACGATTGGGGCCCCTTGACCACCATCTAAATGACACCCCGTTTGCCGTCATCCTCGGACTGTTGGTCCCGTACGAATACCACAAGGACGGACGCCCAGCCTGAAAAACGACCTGGAACACCCCCTCTTCGGTTTCCCGTCTTCCTCTCCCGGGTGTTCTTCCTCCGTCACAGTTTCATCATCAACGACGAACAGCCGACGAGAGCAAGCAAGTGCACACCTGACTTGGCGCCTTGGGCCTCACACCCAGGTGCCGGCTCGCCTCCGCCCATCGCGTGGCTATCCCGGATCCCCGCAACGGTGTAGAATTCCAAACCGTTTTGCGCGATATCCGTCTGTCTAGCATGGAGTCGGGTCAGCGCTAGCGTCAGCGGACACCACCAGGATCGGAAGCGATACAGTGGAGACGTCGGCGGCCAAGTCGAGGAAAAAATTGTCTATTTTTCTGTTCCTTACCCGACCGATCTAATGCAATCGTCCACGGCTCCCGACTCGTCAGTTCCCATTCCCTTACTTCTCGGAACCCCGGTTTTCAACCACCCTTCCGTGATCATCGTTCGCAAATCGGACATGTCAATGAATCGTTCCGACGGTCTACTACGAATACGTACACTTCAGCGCCCATCCGTCTCTCCGGTCCAGGCAGCTCAACCCCCCGCCACATGCTTGCCAACAAAGGCAACAACACCCGCCTAGAGACATTTGCCTTCCTTACATCCTAGTCAAAGCTCTGACATCTCAACCCACCCTAAAGCACGGCCAAATGGATCAGCTTAGACCGCACGCTCAAGCGGATCAAACAGATGACTAACCAAAGGCAGAGCGTTTCTTGCACATCTCATCGCAATATCATGCCCAATCCTACTCACATTTTTACTCATAATGACAGCCAGCGGCATGTCCAAGCGAGATTCACCAATTCCATAGCGGCTGGGGTTCCGATGCGAGATCTGACAGAGCCAGCGTTGGATTACACATCTTTGCTACTTCGGCATCCTAGTTGCCCACTCTCATGTATCAGATCTCCCCTGCAGTCTGGCAACTCTCAACGGTCCAGGAAATGCAACGAGCCGAGAGAGGCGGCTTTAGCGATGGCGCTGTCACATCTTGCGCCTCCTCTGGGCCTCACACTAATGTGACTGATGGACACCCGTCCATCCTTTCGCGAAGGCGCTTGGTTTTGCTCGTCCAATCGTCAACCGTTTTCTGAGGCCCGAACCTCATCCACGGGAACTCTGGGGCCACAGTCCCGAGACAGTTCGGATACCCGACGGAGTACTCTGCAGGCGCCACAAATCCGATGCCCCTATCAGGCAGCCTCTCACCGCAGCAGTGAGCTGTTTGTGGCCTGTCTACGGAGTACGTCTTCGAGTCTCACCTCGGATTGAAACATTAGAAACCACCCTCAGACTTGGTCCCATCCTGACCAGCTTCTCAACCAGGCCTTGTTGGGATAGCACCACCCGCCGGGCTGGAAAGTTGGCATCACCGATGATCGTTTTCATCGTTCAACTGCCGCTGTCCACTATCCAACTCCCCCGTCGTCTGTTGGGAAGTGTGGAGGCCCTTGCTCGCCATCTCCTTTTCTGACTCGATCAACAAGCCATCTATCTTCTTTGGTCATGTGTCTAGTCGCATTTGTAAAGACGGTTGCATTCAAGAGCCAAAATCAGGTGATGGAACGTCCTAGAGTGGATTATCTGCACTTGTCCCCCTGCCTAATACTCTGAACGCTATAGGCCACTCATGAATTCTCCTGAAGGGGGGTATCCTGGTCCTAGATCGTTGAGGGACTGCAGCCGAGATTTGTGTGAAAGCAACGTCTGGCCGGCATGGCCCCCAAAGCCAACAAGCCTGCCAGAGCCAGCCAGTCGATCGGGACACGATACTATGACGTGGTCGTGACGCTCCGGTTGTGCCCCCGTTGCGCCCCCAGATCCTACCCGACCCCTGGGTCACCTGTACCACATGCAGAATCAGGTCCTTAACTTCAAAAAACAATACCGAGGCGCTCGCCGAGATGCAGATTGCATCTGCCCTCTGACGCTGACGAATCCTGTTTGCTCCTCCCCATCTCGTCCCCCGACTGGGGAGGGTTACGCCCGAGGCGATCGGTGATGATCCCCGGGACGGGATTCGTTTTGACGCCATCGTTTAGTGTGTGTAGGCTCGGTGAGGACCTACTAGAGCTGCCGGGGTTTGGCGCCGCCCTCCGATCTGAGCTGGCGCCAACGGAGATGTGGGCAAATTTGGTTGCCTTGGCCAACGTGGTATGCCGGTACGAAGTGTTCATTCAGCCTGAAGAAGAGCCGGCTGGGCAAGGACTGGGCCGGACCAGCCACTTGGATCAGTACGCACCGGATCAGCACGCACCAGTCGCACACACTTTGCCAATTACTCAAGGCCCAAGGCCCCAAGGCCCAAGGGACACCGTTATGAGAACCAGGGTCGCGAAAGGGCGGAACCCTGGGATCTGGCTGCGGTGGGGCAGCCTCGACAGGACGATCGTCTGATCCCAGGACAACGCCCACTAGTAAGATCCTGCCCGTCCCGCGAACACACCACCATTCTCCCAAACAACAACCCTCACAGGCCGAACACACCACCTCATCTCATCTCACACGCCCCCTCCTTCACCTTTGGACTCGCAAATTCGCCAGCACGTACCGGGGTACGGCGATACGTACCTCGATCGATGCCCGCTGGTCACTAGCAAGTACGGATACTTGGCCAAGGTACGTAGTGACCCCGGATGCTTCTTGTTCTAGACATCTCGATGGCAGCCAATCCTCCGTAGCGTTCGTACGGATAATTATCCAGCGACGGCGGATGCCACCCAAATCTCCCTTCCCCATTCGCGCTGAATTTCGCTGACGTTGGACCCGGCGGCAAAAGTTGGCATTGAATGAAAACTGAGGCCCTCCTTCCAGTGGTCTCGATCTCGAGCTTGCAGATGAATCGATCGCGATGATGTAGCTGCCTGTCATTGTCCAGCTCATGCAACAGGGAGGGCCCTCCCTCCGACTAACCTTACAGAGCTTCCTGTCTCAGTTAGCGGTCCGTCGTCTTCGCTGTCCGCCATGGCAAACCAGGCAATTGTTTGTTGCAGCCTACCATAGACGAAGACGATTGATTGATCGAGTGAATGCGACAGCACGCCCCTTCCGAGTGACAGCCCGGCAAGGCAAAACCTAGATTAGTTCATGGGTTGCTTGCTGATCGCCGAACCATCGGCAAACCTCGAGCAATGCCCGCAGGGGAGAATGGACTCGACTCGGACGGTAATTCAGCATCCGCGCTTCAAAATTCCGTCAAACACGGGACCCCTTCCCCCCTTTCGTAGCACGGGAAAGTCGACGGGAGTCACAGAGCGTAGCATCCTTACTCTTCACCAGCATGCAATTCTCAAACGGGGAATTGTCGGTCAAGATGCGGGATACAAGCGCAAGCCACACGACGCCGGTCAACGATTCAGCGGCTTGGACCCGCTTCTTGGCAACCTCAAGTGGCCTGATGTTGCGGAATGTCATGGCCGGGGCGTCTGCATCGACGGCATCCTGCTCCTCACATGCCCAACCGAGTGCACGCTGGGTCCTGGGACCCGTTGGTCTCAGCTGTTCAGCCTTGGGGAGGGGGTGGCAGGAAGACTCTAAATGAGGCTGAGTGGGAAGCCGTTTATTGATGGTTGAGGGTTGCGAATCTCGATTTCTCGAGTCAACAACGGCTTGATATCTCTGGTACGACACGACCGCTTCGGCCGGGCTCCGACGAGAACATGTCAACCAAACGATCAATAGATCGAAGCACCTTGCACGCACCAACGGCACGAGACACCGGGAGTCGACTTCAAAGTTCGTTGATGCACCCAACGGCGTCCGGGGAGGCGCAGGCTCTGCCGGTGTGTATAAAGTGTCACCGAGAATTTGAAGCGCCACAGCACCGAGACACCGTCCACGTCGACAGCCTACAGGCATCTAGTGGCGCCCCGGCAGACATGGGAGGAGTCGTGCCAGCTCATCGAGATCATGATGCTGATGTTGATCCTGGCGGGGAGCGCGAGCGCGAGCACTCGCCATGCCAGGACTGAGAAATCTCGAGTGCCTGGAGCTGATCGAAGTCTATCCATCGAACTAACACCATTAGCCGCCTAGTCCATCGATCTAGAACTAGGTAGCTGCTTGCACCGAGCAGCAAGTGCTTGCTTCACGACCACGCCAGCGGATACTGGTCTTCACAGGCTCACTGAAATTTCTCGTTTGTATGCCCAGTTCCGACCCGTCGTCTCAGCCTTACCAACCGAACAGCACTTTTCCCGAAGCTTGCCTACTTGCTTCTTCTACCACAGCCCCTGAGGCGGCAGACATCTAATCATCCCCGCCATCCTCGCCTGATTCATCATACGATATCCTAAACTCTGGGAACCCAGCCTTCCTGTTTTGGCCGGATTTGCTCCCACCCTCTAGCTAGTTGGGTGGTCATCGAGATGCCGGCTGGAACGCACCGGTTTTTTTTTCTCTTCTTCACGAGGCGACCTACGAAGTAACTAGGGGAAGAAGACGGGGGCAAGGGATGGAGGTCGAGTGATTCGACGAGCATGTCGCGCGCCTGCCAGCGCGCATGGCCACATGATATTGACATGGCTCTCGCTCCTGGCGTTGGCTTCGAGGCTGCGTATGCTTCGAGTCATCGCGACCGTCCGGTATTGGATCCCGTTTCTCCGTGCCGGGTGTGCTCGTCACCGTCAGCCATCGTATCTCATCTCATATCGTATCTCATCTCGCCAGCATCGTGGCGGGGATCCATACCGGCGGCTCGTGCTCCCGCTAGCCCTTAGGGCGCCCTGACTCGAAAGCTGACAGGCGTCGTTTTGTCGTTCATCGTTATGGTTCATCGCGTGCCCTTCATGTCGCCGTCTCATTTACTTACATGCGAATGCAGGAGACGGCCGGCGCTCGAGTTCTCTGAGTGGGTTAGCCGAGGCACGTCCAGATCGAGATGTGAGTCCACGTCTCCGACAGAAGTGCCCTGCCAGAGTACGATCATGCACCTGCTCAGACGCTTAGGGCCCCATCGTGGAGATGCTGGCTCGACCGGAGATGCAGGTTCGTTGCGTAAGGTTGTCGCGCACGTAGGGAGCGCATCATTCCCAGCCGGGTGACCGATCGATGCGTGGGCATGACTGCGATGGAGCCAGAGTCTAGTAGACTATGGACTAGTCCTTGCGGAGAACTCTGCGCAGACTTCGCATACGAGTCAGGTCAAGCATGTCGTCTGTGCTCTGTCGGCACTCATAGTCGAACGAAGGCTTCCAGAAGCCTCCCATGCGGAGTTAATCTAGATGAGACAATACGTAATCGGCCTCATCACATTGCTTTTTCCCATTCGCTCCCGTACAGCATCTCATCGCCGGGCGGACCTGGCCGAGAGATGGGGGATTTCGGAACGAATTTGCATCCTTTTGCGGCTTGTTTAATCTGGTCCTCGAGGAGTTGTCTGGACAGTGACAAGCGGTTCAGGGGGGCCCCTGACGCAGATCCTCAACTCCACGCACGACGGGGTTTTAATGTGCTGTGAGACTGCGGATAACACAGACTGCGGTACTTCGCACACAGGTGGCCCAGGTATGTTTCTAGTTTCGTTTCAGTGCGCTTGCTTGCATTCCTTTCCTTGCCTGCGTGCGCGCCTTTCTTTTTCACGTACGTTTTGCGTCCTAATCGTCCCACAGGTGCCGCTCTAGAGCAGGCCAGAATTGCTTTTTCCCTTGGGGCTGCCGCAAACTACTTCCGCAATCCGCATGCTAGGCGCCCCCTTCATTTTTAGTTTGCCTTTTCTGGGAGGATTCCGACCGTCCTTCGTGCTCGGCTACGAAGACCGGCGCCGCGCCTGTCGTCATCAGTGGGGAAATGAGGGTTAGGAAGAATGGATCATGGATGCTTCGCCGGGGGTATCGTACATCCAGCGTCTTTGTTAATCGCTCAAACAGCCCGAGGACCGCTACAGCAGGACAAGGTATGCAAGGTATGCATGGCGGACGGACAGGACAGGGCGTCGACGACGACGAGGCCGCCCACTACAGTACCTAATCCCTCCGCGTCCGCATACAAACGGATCCTTTTGCTAACCAAGAGACGCAGGCAGGGTCTAAGTTAATTACTACATGTACCGTGATCCGCACATACAAGACGTGGTCCCGGCGTCTGCATGCCAAGGGCGTTTTGGTTTGCTTTTGTCCTCTGGCGTTAAAGGGGGGCGTGAGGTATCAAACAAGCCAAACCGATGGTGGAAAGATGAACTATCGCATTCTACCGGACGATGGCAAACGGAAATGGCATCAGATCATGGTGTCTCTCCTGAGACCCGGCCCAAAGCGGAGGGTCGAGGCGGCACGCTTCATCCAATCACAGGGTCCGGACGAAGGTCCGGGTGGGTTGAGACCAAGCCCCGGACGCATTGTCGGGGCCGTCAAATCTCCGGTCCCTCGCTGTGATGGTTTCCCCCGTTCCATTGCTGGCGCGGCCCGCGGCAGAACAACTGTCTTCGTACTAATCGCCCCCTAGCGAAACCCCCATCCATCTCGCATCGCGCCGCGGCCTCTCGCGCCGGATCGATATTGGCGATCAGACCCAGGACCCTGGGTTTTGTGTCATTTGGGGGGGCTTTTTCTTTACTTCTCCCTCTTCACTCAGTCTAGACTCCAGTCGGTACTTCACTCGCCAGATTGCACCATGACTCTCTAACTGCCTAACCCTCTAGTTCCTGACGCCGCACCAGCGCTATCGGACCATCAGCCTTCCAGTAGTTCGGTGGCTGCAAGCATACATAGCCTCAGCGGTCAAGTCTTGAAGCGAGATGTCACCGCACGGAGATGTGATACCTTCGGAGGAAGGTGCTCGTTCGCCTCACCGTTCGAAGACGGGACTTGCGGAAATGCTTTTGAGACAGGACCTCCTCCCCGCCACAACTACGAGATGGAACTATGTGGTTTTTGCCCGTTCAAATCGAGGTGTTCCTGCTTAAACGGCACTAAGACAAACAGCTCATCGGGCAGCAACAGACGGGATGAAGCGAGACCGAAAGGGAGGAGGAATGGGGCACAGAAGTTTGTTCTCCTAGACTAGTGCGGAGCACTTAGTGATGCAGTAGATTCGTCCCTGTGAAGATCTTCAATAACGCACCGTCGAAAAGTCAATAGTTCCATTCTCATCCCCCAATAGTACTTCGTGTGTAGTGCGAATACACTAACTAGACACACCCACCATCATCATCATCGCCAAGTCCTTCCTAGGAGTTCAACTTTGGGCTCACCGAGATAGACGAAAGTTACCCACTCGCTCATCTCGATTCACATCGGCCGTCTCGCCGATCCCTCCGGAGCGCTAGTTCTCCTGTTCCCCGTCCACCTGCCTGCGCTACGCCTCCGTGTCTCGGTTGTTTTGTTCCTTTCTGGCCCGGCGTGTGATGAATGTTTGCTTTCGACCTGTCTGAAAGGGTGTATGTGTGCTAGTGGGTTGGGGGAGGGGGGGGTGTTAAGTTGGTTTGGACCAAACTAGCAGGAATTTAGGGTTGCAGTTTTGTTTGGCTTTTAGTTTGTTGGTACGGAGGCGTTTTTTTCCTTTTCTTTTTTAGGTTGTTGGTAGGATAGTGTCATGTTGACGGTGAGTTGGCGGTGAAGTTGGTCGGATGGGCCGGGGTAGTGGGTTGGGCGCTGGATGGGGAGATGTTGGTTGGTGATGGTGTGCTGTTGGTTGTAAGTCGTGGTGATGCAGTCGGATTTGAGGTGGTGGTGTAGGGTAGGGGTGTTGCGACAGCGTACTTGGTAGCTGCTCATGCTCTTGCGGTTTTGACAATTGAGGTTGGGAGATGAGGGTAATGAAGAGCAAAAAGAGAAGACTCATTATGTCTGACACAAGATATCCCATTCAATATCATAATGTTGTCATACACTTAGGGAGGGGGGGGGGGGCAGAGCACGGTTGTTACTTCATGCAGGTTATACAACCAGTGAACGTGGATAAAGGTGTCACGTCAATTCACCAGAAATACGCCACGATGAACTGGGCCAAACGAAGGGTCTCATATCAGGTGAAATGAGTATCATTATGTAATATATTGTACCGCCTTGGGGTCTCGTCTGGCGTCTCATCGTGAGCATAGCGAGATATCAGGACTCCGTGGAATCAAACGCCCAAGGCTTCTCTAAACATCTATCACTCAGCCCAAGGACACAGTAAGTACACAGCGGCATATAAACCCTAGAGTCACGTTTCTGAAGTTTCCCCTCCTTGCCCCTGAACTCATCCAACAGGTGCTGCTTTGTCTTCAACACGAGCATTCTCGTGCCACTGGGGAAGCTTTGATTTGCTCTCACGGCGTTGTTCATGTACTCTCGTTCGCCATGTCTCGATCAGTTTTAAGTACCATCTGGAACCCCCCCTCGAGTATATCAACTCGCTCAGTCTTTGGTGCTGTTCTCAAGCACAATCACAAGTTGCGAGAACGAGTCTACAGTGCAGAATCGTACCCATGGATGGTGAAGAAGACATCATACCCCTTTATCTGGGCTTAGCTACCTACCTACCTAACCTGGACAGCAGCCGCAGTCATCTATCAAGTTTCGAAGGAGTTGGTCGCCCAAAACGCCGTAAAGAGTCATAACCCGTGTCCACCCCTTTGCTGCTGCAAAATGCCGAAATGCCAAAGCTCACTCACCCTTCTTCGTCAAAACCTATCCGCTCTCTTAATTCCTCTCAGCCCATGCGACCGTCTGTCTCCGCCGATGTAGCCTTCTCTCCGGCGTTGGGGTTTAAATAATCTGCGCCCTCGGCGGCCTCGTATTCGCCGATGAGGTCTGCGACGACCTGCCGCGCCTCGTCGAACTCGTCAAGGTTCTCCGCGAACGGCGCCGTCTTCTTGTAGCCCTCCATGAAGGCATTGCGCTTGCGCATACCATCGTACTGTCTTAGAATCCTCTTGAAGAGCTGCATATGGGAACGTCATTGTTAGTCAACCAAAACCCAACGGCGCCAGTGAGGATATGAATATATGGTAACGTACCGTTGCAATGCTTGTGTGGTTGGCAAGCATCAAGCCGCTCACGCGATGGCTCATGGGGATATAGGGGCTCCGCTTGGTCAGGGCGACCTGAATACTGGCGGGACCCCAGGGGATGAAGGTGGCGAGGCGACGCTCGCGGATACGGAGCAGACTTTTGTGCACGTCGGTGGGATCGACCTCGCCCTGGATAACGTTGAGGATGGAGATGTAGCAGCTCTTCTTCCCGGGTACCGTCGACACCATGCGGTTCTTGGGCTGAAGCAGCCGCCGCATCACATCCAGCACCGTCGTCTTGCGCACCGTCTTGGCCTGCTCGACCTGATCGCCCGTGAAAGGCGTGTAGGCCGTCATGAGGAAGTGACATCTTGGCGTGGGAATCAGAGAGGCCAGGATGCTGACGAGATCGTTGTGCATGTAGCCGGGGTATCGTAGAGTGGTGGTGCTTGCCGACATGACCGTAGCCACCTATGTCGGGCTGTGTTAGCACCGACCCGCGACGGTGAGAGCTGGTGTTTTATCAACCTACCAATTGGTTCGTCTGCTGGAAGGAGGGTTCCTGGACGTGGAGCCGATCAGCGGCAATGTGGGAGAGGGCGCCATTGTCGAGGACGACGACCGAGTCGGCATTCTGTGTTAGCCGCCGCATGGAGAGGACGCTGTTGTAGGGGTGGACCACGACGTCGCCGGCGTTGGTCGTGTCCGGGAAGACGGAGTATGTTTGGATGATCTTCTTGGGGAAGCGGTCGTTTAGTTTCTCCAGCATGAAGGAGCCCAGACCGGAGCCGGTCCCGCCGGCGATGGAGTGCAGCATCATGAAGCCCTATACCACGAAATCCGCCGTCAGCATAACATGGCCTATTACCGCGTCGCCGCATCTATGTGAGGTCGCTCACCTCGAGGGAGTCGCTCCCGTCGGCCTCCCGGTCAATCATCTCCATTATGTCCTCGCACACGGCCTCGCCACTTTGGTATCCGTCACCCCAGTTGTTGGCAGCTCCCATGCCATCCTTGCCGACATAGAAGTTCTCCGGGTTGTAGATGTTCTTGTAGGGGCCCGTCTGGATGCCATTGAGGACCTGCCCTAGCGGCATTAGCACCGCGTTCGTCCGAGGCGGCCGTCTCGAGGGAGGGCATACGTACCCTGGGCTCCAGATCGATCAGGATCGCGCGGGGGATGTACCGGGTGTCGTCGCTCTGGTAGTAGAAGACGTCCTTGCGGTCACCGCCCTCGGTCGCAAAGTCCTCGAGGTTGCCATCCTGGCTGATGCCGTGTTCCTGGCAGAGCTGCTGCCAGAACTGGCTCCCGACTGCGACGCAAGGGAACCGAGTTAGCACGTTGGAGATCACGGAGAGAAGCAGGGAGCTTCTGGGATGTTGTTGCGTCGTGGTCGTGGTCGTGGTGGGGGGGGGGGTAAACTGACTGCTGTTGCCGCACTGCCCGGCCTGGATCGTGATAATTTCCCTGAGCGAGCACGGAGAGGTAAGCACATGCTAGAGGAACGGAGAACTCCTAGCGAGACGACGGTACCTGGGCATCTTGGTCGGCCTGGCGTGATGGTGAAGAGAGATGCAGTGCAGTACAAGTGCGGCTGTCGGTACAAAGACGAGTCCAGTCCACTGCGTTTTGCGACCAGCCTTGGGGCCTGACGCGACGCGCGCCGACTCCCGTCCCCGCGTTCCACTTAAAACGTTGTTGGGCACAACTCAACTCCAACGACAGCTACACAGGTGAACACATGTAAGGCGCATTGGAAACAATCGTTTGAAAACAAGTGCAGACAGAGAAAGCTTCAATTCTTCTTGTAACCTCTTCGTGTACAGTCAACACTCCCGCCCTACCTTACATACTCCTCTTACAAACACCTAAAACACGTGTTCTTGTTCACTCAAGACCCGAATCGTTACCTCTCTTTTGTCCTCACCACTATTTTTGATTCTTTAGAATAGACAATCTCGGCTGACTCAAGCTTCTCCTAGAAACTTGCAGTAATCAACCCCCAGAAGATTATAAAATCCAGTAAACTCAATGCTTTACAACGCCCGCAATGCTCCCTTGCCCTTCCTTACCTTTCTATATCAGCACCCTGCCGATGCCTCTAATATACTTCATTCAACCTCCACATCACTTCTTGTTCAGCGTCTTGTGCTTCTCAAGTGCCTCGGCTAGCTCCTTTGCTAGGTCTTTGGTTTTGACCTGGACCATCCAAGTTTCCAGGCCATCTCCCGTTTCGTTCGAAGTCGTCAACTTGACATACTTCTGTTCTGCCTTGTATGTCATGCCGGGTAGAACAGCACGGTTCAACGCGACATTGCCACGAGGTTCCGCCCTCAGAAGAAGTCGCAACGCGTTCGTCTCCTTGTGCTTCAACAGTCGCAGCGGTCCCACACCTTGAGTCGACCACGGGCTCTTTGACTTGGGCTTGTCATCCGACTTCTCTTCAGCTGTCACAAACTTCAGCACCTTGGCCCGCACATCGTGCAAGGTCTCTTCGTCTGCCTCCAGACCCTCCGTCAGGTTGATCTGCTCATGCTTCTCGCCCTCCTCCTCACCACCGGGGGGCGCCTGGGTTGGCGCGGATGGTTCCGGGGTCCCTCCAGCGGGTGTCGTAGCCAGGCTGGAGCCTCCTCCAAGACTGAATGGTGTGTCTATTTTCCCCTTCGCTTTAGCGGGAGAATTTTCCGGCGCGGAACAGGAGACTTACTTGTCCCGGTGGTAGAAGCCCCACCAGCTGGCGGTTGGAGGCCGGTGAAGGCCGATGCTGGCTGGGTCGATCCGAACATGCCGCCAGAAGTTGGAGGTTGAGGGGAGGCACCCGTGAAGTTGAATCCAGGGGTACCACCGGCGTTGGAGGCACCAAACATGGGCGTGGAATTGTTGGCTTGGCCCCCAAAGGTTGGGGCGGGGGCGCTGGTGCCGCCATTTCCAAACTGGAAGGGACTGGAGGCACTGGTTGATGGAGCCTGGTTCCCGCCAAAGTTGAACATGCCTGTTGGGGCCGAGGTCGAGGTTGCGCCGAATCCAGGGTTGGCTCCATTGCTTCCGGACGTGAATGGGTTGTTGAACCCGGTTCCAGGAGTCCCGAAGTTGAATCCAGGTCCGGAGTTGGAGGAAGAGGCTTCACCGAAGCCAGGGGCAGCGTTGTTCGCAGAGTTGGTCGGCGTTGATGAGGCACCACCAAACATGGGGACAGCGGGGGTGCTTGATGGACCACCAAAGTTGAAGATGGGAGCTGTTGACGGCGCGCTGCTCTCCCCGCCGTTGAATGCCCTCTTCACAGGAGAGGGACCATCCTGCTTCATGGGGCTTCCACCGAAGAGGGGAACAGAAGATGAAGGCGACTTGGGTATGTCAAACAGAGGCTTGGATGCAGGATCCGAGGTCCCGTTAGACTTGATGCCACCAGTCGAAGCTCCTCCAAAGGTGAAGGGGGTCGCGGCAGGAGTGGAGTCTGTTTTGGGAGCAGAAGCATTGGTGGAGCCAACACCACCGAACAAGGACGTGGCTGATGTTGTTGAAGAAGCGCCTCCGAATATGCTGCTCGTAGTGCCAGCTGGCTTCGCCCCAAACAGAGTGTTCGCGGCGGGAGTAGCAGTGCTGGTTGAAGCTGCAGCAGGAGCACCGAACAAGTTAGCAACCTTGGGGGCCTCTGAGGGCTTCGCAGCCTCTGCAGGCGTAGCCCCGAAGAGGGTCGAGGACTGCAATACAGGAGCCGTAGGGGTAGAGGACTCTGCCGGCTTGCCGACGGAGCCGAAGATGTTTGACTTAGAGGACGTCGTGGGCTTATCGTCTGACTTGGGAGCTCCAAATGGAGTAGAAGTGGGTTTTGCAAGCTCAGCCGCCTTGGGCGTCTCTACCGGTCCCTTAAGCGAGAAGGGAGCACCGGCCTTCTTAGGAGCCTGATCGTTCTCCTTATCAGATTCGCCTCCCGACTTGTCCTTCTGCTCGGCAGCTGCGTCTGACAAGGACTCCTTATCAACAGGCTTGTCTTGCTTGGGTGCTCCAAAGATGTTGGTAGTGGTAGTGGTCTTGGAGTTAAAGACGGAGCTGGACGGCGTGGACGAGGCATTGCCGAACAGGGAGCTGGGTTGAGCGGCGGAGGTAGCTGGCGCAAACTTGATCGGAGTGGTGCTGGGGTTCCAGGTTTGGTCGACAGGCTTAGGTGCGGGCTTAGGTGCAGGCGGCTCAACGGCCGTTTCCTCAAGCTTGCCATCTGCTCGCACTGGTTGACCCTCGCTGTTCTTGGTCACGCGATCAAACAGACTTCGACCAGGAGTGCTTTCCCTTGTTCCAGGAGCACTGGATTCGTCTACCGCAAGAGCACTGGTCGGAGCTGACTTGCTGCCAAATGGGGCTGAACCGATCTGAGAAGCCGTGTCGGCGCCGCTAGCGGCCGCGCTTGGCTCATCGCTTTGTCCGGTCTCTTGGCTATGCTCTGCGTCGGAGTCGGTCTCGCTCTCTGCGTCAGCCTCGACACCACTGTTCTTGGCGGAGCTGGCATCAGAGAGGTATCCAAAGATGTTACTGCTACCAGGCTGAGCAGCGACAGGCTTCAGGGTTTGGAAGACGGAACGAAGGCTGCTTCCACTGCCGTTGGTCTTATTTATGGCGAATGGGTTTGGCTTGGCAGTTGATCCTTCCTCTGCGGGCTTGGACGCAGCTTTGACGGGGGAACCGGCCGGGGTAGACGACTTGTTCGCAATCTTTTCAAAGAGCGACTTGGCGGCCGAGGGAGTAGACTTTTGCATCTTGGAAGGCTGGCTCTCGGTCTCCTCGCCCACGGATGCCTTCCTCTTGTTCTTGTTGAGAACAGGGGTAGCTGTCGGCGCTTCCTGCTTTGGCTCCTCGTCGGTAGCCCTTCGCTTGTTTTCGTTGACACCGGCCACTCCGACATCCTTGGGGACGTCATCATCAGCCTTGCGCTTCTTTGAAGCAGTGACCTTGGTAGGGGTGGGTTCTGCATCCTCCTCAGGTTCAGGCAGACCGTGTTCACGTCGCCACCTCTTCAAGACGTCCTTGGATGGCTTGACGTTCTGGAACTCATACAAGCCATATCGTAGGAGAATGATGCTTCGGCTCTTCTCAAACTCCTTGGCAAAATTGATGACATTCAACTTCCAGTCCTTCTTGATAAAGATTTCGTTCGCCGCATACTTGAGCCGTCGGAGATCGAGGATGCAGAAGAACTGTCGCTTCTGTTCCTCGTCGAACCCGGGAGGACAGAGGTGGGCGAGGAACTGATCGGCATAGATGGAGCCCTTTGTGTTCCACTCTTTGGGGATTTTCTTTGTTAGAGCCTCACCAGACAGCTCAGGATCGGGATCCTCAATTCGCATGGGAAATAATTGTTTGGATGTAGCCTTGGCTGCCATACCCCGAGGAGTGACCTGGGCAGTGGATTCTCGGAGCATGCGATTCGGCTCGGGGGTGGCGCCGGGGGCGAAAACCTTCTTCATGGTGCTTTGGGGCAGACTGGGCGAGAACGAAGTGGAGGGAGGGCTGTCGCTGATGGTGGACGCCCGGAAGATGTTGCGAGCGGTGGCAATCGACGTCTTGTTGAGGCTGCTCGATGGGAGTTCATCGCGGGTCACTAGCAGCCTTCGCGCTGGGGCACTCTGCGGCGTTCCGAGACGCTTGCTGTTGAAGGGCGATGAGACGTAGGCGCGCTTCGCGAAGGGCAAGGGAGGACGCGGCCGAGGCGTGCTCCTGCCCGACTCAGCGAGCTCACTGTCGCCGGGGATGGAGAAGGTCACCATGTTGAGCGGTGGTTGATGAAAGAGTTGAAACAGAGGGTGCTAGGAGAGAGAGGAGAGAGAGGAGGGATGGAGTCGAGCTTGAGGGCGCGTCGGGAAATGAGAGAACCTGCGACTATGAATGGGAGACCGAAGGGGGTAAAAGAGGGTCAGACAGCCGCGAGCAGCCGAACTGAGTGATCGAGTCGTAGTCACGACGGCGTTGGATGGCGTTGGGCGATGCGACGGAGATGGCAGCGCAGTCGCATCAAGGCCGGGTCGCCCTGGGAAACGACACGAAAATGAGTATGGTGTTTTGGTGTGGAAGCGGATGCACTGGTAGCTGGGCGGCTGCTGACCCTCTCAACTTTCAAAATTAAAGCGGGCCCGCTTTTTCTGCACTCATCAGCGCCCTTAATTCCTCAGGCACCAAGCTCAGGCTCTAGCACCAAGCAAGGCCTAGTCTTGCGGAGTAGTCTGCAGATCCCGTGACCCAGTCGCACCACAGTGTGCTGAGTTCCAGGAACAGGGCACCAAACACCATTCACAGCAAGGCCCGAGTATTTCTACCACCAGATGCACTCGGAGTGCTTGCAAGGCATCTCATCACACCAATCAATCATGCTGGATGGGACCTCAGCGGACGACGACGTGGCATGAACTTCCCTCGGCGGTTGAGTTCTTTTCAGGCACTGCCGCCTTAATCGTAGACGACGACCACTGGTTGGTACAGACACACACACACGCAGAGGTTTTTCCTCGACAGATAATCTGTACATGTATCCTAGTACATTTATTGAGAGCTACCAACATAGAACTTCAATTTACTTCCTTCCCTATCGTCCAGTCCAAGTAAAGAGCGTGGGCCCCCTCCCGAGCGCAAGTGCGAAACCACAATCCAAACCAAGTGGCATGTCGCCTTTTTGTTCTGGCCAGTTGCAGCTGCCCATAGGAGATCAATCGCAGGTCTGCCAGGCCAGGCGAGGAGAAAGACAGAGGAAATAATACAGAGATAGCGGGAGGGAGCAGCAACACACAAAAGATCAAATTCCGGAACCCCATATCCCAAGCCCAGCCGTGGTAGAACGCGATGCTTACTTCGCAACAACCTTCTTCTTTTGCTCTTCCAGATACTCCTCATCTGAAGCATCCAGGATGTCGTACTCCTCGTCGGTCATGAAGCCGTCGTCGGAGAGATCCCAATCCTCGTCAATAGACTCCTTCACCTCAGCTTGCTCGGACGCAGGAGCGGGCTCGGCCTGAGAAGCCTCGTGGATGCTAGCCGCAGGAGACTCCTTCTCGAGCTTGGGGAAGATCATCTGGCTCGAAGCCTGGCTGTCCTCGGCTTCAACCTCCTCGACGACGGTCTCCTCCTTAATCTCGGGCTCAGGTGTGGCTTTGGGCTCAGACTGGACCTCAGACTTGATAGTTCGGACGCTGACGTCACACCAAAGACGGTGGCCAAACTTCTCGCCAGTTGGGGCGGTCAGGCGCCAGTACGAGACGATCTTGCCGGCACGGGCAGGGGTGCGGAGCAACACGGTGAAGGGGAACTCTTGGCCAGGGGCCAAAGGAGGGTAGCAGACGGTCGACTCGGAAGCCGAAACAAGCTCAGAGATGCCAGCGGGATGGCTGGGGTCGACATGGCCCATGTAGTCGCCACCGACAAACTTGACCGAGCAGCCAGCGGGCCAAGCCACATTGCCCTCGTTCCGGAGGATCCAAGTCTGCTCGAACACGTGGTTGGGAGGGAGAACGGTGCCATCGACGGTGGTATCACTGACGAAAACAGCGACCAAGGGCTCGTCGGAAGCGGGAGTCGCCTTCTCCTCCTTGACCTCCGCCTTCTTGATAGGGGGGGTAGGCACCTTTGATGCCACCTTGGCGGGGGCGGGCTGAGAGGGCTTCACATCCACAATGGTCTGGACAGGATTGATTGTGTTGCCTCCAGCAGGGGCGACAGTCTCAGTGGCCCTGGAGTTGGTGGCAACGCGATCACCCATGGTGGGCATCCGCTGGCCACCCTGGTGCTCGCCCGTGGTAGTTACGCTGACATGGCGAACGGGAGTCTTGAACATGATCATGGGGTGAGACTTGTTGTGTGTGTTGCTGGGACTGGCCTCGCAGTTGGCGCAGAAGTCAGTGTCATTGCAGACGGCGCACTTGTAGCGAATGCCGCGAACGTAATGAGGGTAAGCCTCGTTGCCAGCACAGAGAGGCCCGTCGCAGCAGATGCCGACGTGAACGGGGGTAGGGGATCGGACGCGAACGTCGGCAATGTGCTCGTAGATGGGAACGAAACGATGATTCGGGTGAGCGAACTTGCTGTGCTTAATGCAGTTGGCACAGTAGTCCCAGTCTGGGCAGTCTAGGCACTTGTGGCGAACACCAGCGATGTACTTATCGCAGCCGTCACAGATGGCATGATGCATCTGGTTGCGGCCAGGACCCAGCTTGACCTTGACGTGCTTTGGCACCTCAATACCCTTGACAGCGGGAACGAAGCCATGCTCGGGATGGTGACCATGGGCGTTCTTGAGGAAGCACGGGTGGCAGAGGTCATAATCCTCGCAAGTGTTGCAGTGGAGGAACTCGTGCTCGGCAAGTTCTGGTAAGTAGTTAGTATTGACGCCAAGATGCGGAGCTTTGAAGAGTTTGGAAAAGCATACCTCGGACACAGCAGTTGCAAGTCCGCATGACACACGGGGCGTTCCATGGAGCAGCCAGCGGCTCAAACTTAGGCTTGGGCAAAGATGGAGCCTCGTCTTTGGGTTCGATCTTGGGCTCGGTCTTGGTCTCGACGTTAACGAGAGGCTTGTGCTTCTCCTGTTCCTCGGCCTTGGGCTCCTCGGACTGCTCCTTGGCCTTGGACTTGGGAGGAATGGTCTCGGTGATGCTCCGGACGAGTCGCCCATCAACGGTAGTACGCTTAATCAACCAATGGTCCTTGCCGTGGCAGGTGAAACCCTGCTCAACGCAAACCTGGCAGAGGTCAAAGTCACCATCGTCGCAAGTGGAGCAGTGGTAGTGAATATCAGGAATGGTCTTCTCGCAGTTGTTGCAGCAGATGGCGAAGGCCGCACTGGCAGGGTAGGTGGGAAGGGGGGCCAGATCCGGGATGATAGACCCAGTGACAGGCATTCTACAGCAGCCAGAGATAGGGTGTGGGGGACGGCTGGCACAAAGCTCGGCCTTCTGGGTAGCCAAACGTCTGGCTAGGTTGGTCTGGGCTTCAACGAACTTGTTAATTCTGTTGTCGAACTCCTCAGCCGTCGACGCAAAGGCGGCGCTGACAGGTCTCGAGAGAGGGTTAGTTCGGAATGGCAGGGTGGTTTCCGAAGGAGTTGCGGTGGCCGAAGGAGTTGCAGTGGCCGAAGGAGTTGCAGTGGCCGAAGGAGATGGGGCTGGAGCATCGGCAGTCGGCGTCGGGGCAGGGCTAATGTTGACCTGGCCCTCCTGGGGGCTCTCGAAGATTGTGGAAGATCCGGCCTCGGGCTCATCCTCAACAGTGACGGGCTTGGGGGCGGGCTTCTGGAGCGGTGCTCGGGGGGTGACGCGGATCTTGAGCTTGGACTTGGCCTTGGCGGCTCGATAAAGCTGCTTATAAATGGGAACGTTCTCGGGCTCAAGCTGAACGTAGGCCGCAGCAGAGTCAGAGTATCGGTCCAAGATGAGATCGATATCTGATGGGAGGTGTAGGAAGGTTCGGATCTAAGGCAAAGTTAATGTTATGGTCATGGTTTGACCTTTGCGTCCGCGACCGAGGACCAAAGAGGTGTAAATGGGATAAAAATGTGCGGGGGGGGGGGGGGGGGGGAATTGAGACGTGGCAGGAAATGGGTCACATACGTTGCTCTCGAGGGTCTTAGGGACCATATCTCGAAGTGGCATCTTGGTGCGGCGAGTGATGCCGTCGAACTGGAGCTTGACAGTGACCATCGTGTCGAGGCCGGCGGAGGGCGCGGCTGAAGCCATGACTGCGATGGCGGCTGGGTTGGTCAGCGGGGACTCTGGAGACAGATAAGAAGACAACGTCAAGCCCAGATCCCAGATCTCTCGATGGGGAACACAACGGATGATGAGGATTCGGGATTCAGAAATGACGATGATGACGGTGGAGCCTTACCTGCCTACTTGGGGCGGTGACGGAGTGCTGTTATCGGGGCGTGATAAGAAATCCGCGGTGCAAGACGGCCGTCGCCCGTCAATGATGAAGGCCAAGAGGTGAATGCAAGCGGGAGATGGGAGATAGAGAACACGAGATGTGAAGGGGAAGAAGATGAAGTTGGGGAAGAGGTCGAATGAGATGATGGAAGAGAGAAGTTGGGAGGGAGGAAGGGCTGGTGGTGGGAGAAGAAGAAGAGGAAGCGGAAGCTCTGTCGGGAGCCGCCCAGGTGCTGGAGGCGACGCGCCCTGAGAGCCAAAGGGTACCTGTAGGCACCCGCTGGGGGCGCTGCGCAGTGGGCACTTGGGGCACCGGGGAGCGCTATCGCAGCGCCTGGCTGGGAGGCTGCCGGCGGAGTTGCGTGTGCCAGCTGACGGGGAACTTGGCTGCCTTCGGCACTGATGGGCCACACTGGCTGGCGGACCAACTGGGACCAAGAGGTGGGCGGCGATCCAGGTACCTGTCCGTCCAGTCTCTGTAGGACAGCGTCGCCATAGTCCCGTCTCCCGCAGGCAAAGTACCTCTCCAGTTGATAGGGCGAATAGGTTTGACCACTAGCCGTGTGGCGCTGAGACAATCTGGCTTAGCGCCGCCGCCGCTGTAACACCTGCTCGCCTCACCTCGCTGCCATGTACTCTTGTACTCCGTCAGACGACTGACCAGGGATTTGTGCCATGAAGGTGTGTAGATAACGGGTGTGAATAAGAGACGGAGCAAACGGAGCCCGTGCACCGTTTTGCGGCAAGCGAGCTGATACACCGTTGCAAGCATGACCTTTCCGTCTCTAGATTACAGTCCAGTCCGGATTCAAGGGTTCAACGACACACAGCCGACAGGGACGGATAGCTTCTCATTTGACCTGGCAACTTAACTACCCTTGTCTTCCAAGCAAGTATCTAATCAATCTTCGACTTTGCTCCGTCGAACGCCGCTTTCCCTTTTGCGTCATTCAAAGAGTCAATCCACACCATCGACTTCAACACCTTCCGTGCTTCCTCCCACGAAGTCAACGGAACAAGCCGATCACCTCACCGAGCCAACGCGCATGCCGCACGTCCGCATCGTTGGGAAACGAGGTATTCAGCACCGTCACCAGCCAAAATAATACACGAGGTGGGGCGTCAACGGAAGAAACCTGCAGCCTGAGCAAGGCCGCGCTGAACATCTCCGCGGGAGGCCCTTGTCCCAGCTTGAAATACTGCCACTGCATGAATATCGTCATAGCAAAGGTTAGCATGCCGACGCGGAGGCACTCGCCCAGAGGACAGTCTTTGAGAGATATGTGGAGTAACCGGTACAGCACCGAGATCATGATCTCGCTGAAGTTTGTGTGGGTTAGTTTGTGCCCTGTCTGACAGGCTAGGTTGCATATGTTGGAGAACCGCTGCAGGTCCTTCCACACGTTGGCCAGCCTCCAATCCAGGGACTGGATAAATGCGGATCTTTCATCATCGCAGTCAACATGGGCAGGCCGGCGTTTTGGGTGGTCCACGACGTAACGGTCCCAAGATATTGCCTGGCGGAAGAAAGCGGGGCGGTGTCCAAACGTGAGAGCAAACCCAAGATCGACCCTACGGACAATTAGGTTGGTCACCAACCAGTCAATGAATGAGGGCTTCCAGTACCCACCTGTATATTTTGGCTGGCAACTCATCTGTTGATGTTCTCAACAACCCCAAACCACCTCGGAGACTGACCGTCCTTTCGAGCCCCTGCATGTGATTCTCAATGGTGGCTCGGTCGCCAAAGACCTGTGCTGCCAGCATTAGGATCACGACAGTCATGATAGTCTGGTCAGCGGTGGCAAAGGGGTCGTTGGGAACGGCTATCCTCTCTTGGAGCAGCCTGAGAGTCTTGAGAAAATAAAACTGCGCCATCAGACTGTGGTCCCGACCCAAGCTGTCATCCAGGTATGCTTCGCTTGAGAACAGCATGGAATGGAGGTAGACGGGATCACACATGAGGCATGCGACCTAGCCACTGTCGAATGACTCGACTTCAAAGCACAATTCAGCAGGATACAGGCCATCCCTGACGACGGTCAGAACTGACGGCAAAACGATGCAATTAGCATATATCGTAACAGTACACACTGTGAGGCGAACGAACATCGAATGATGCTCTCGAGCATGTATGGCGACGAACTCCGGAAACGGGACCCAGGAGAGTCCAAGTCCTACTCGGCTTGGACTTGGAAATCCCATGCGGCTTTCACTTGGGACTAGATACGTGCCGGGATGTTGCTTGGCCTGCGATCGCTTGTCCACGTCTGAATCCTGGTTGATCCATGATGGCAGCGGACGGCAACCATTGCGCTTCGACCTCCAGCGGGTGACATGGCTCCTGACGAGGCGCTGGTTGTATCGACTGCGGCGCTGCGCCGGCGTGGTGACGATGAACTCGAACCCAACAGGTTCGGGGCCTGGCTCATCAGTATCTTGGCTTCGTCCTGCCAAGCCCCGACTCCTTGATCGATGTCGTTAACGAGGCTGCATCTGGTTGACCACAGAAGATGAGAGTGGAGGGAATAGTAACGAGAAGACATTGCCTCCACGCTCCTCTCGACTGAATCTTTTGGTTCACGGAGGATTAGTCCAGGCGCGAGACCAAGGATGCCAAGACCTTTACATTTCCTGTCTGGGACTAGCGCCTGCCCGATGGAGCCGTGCCGGATATTGGCCCCACTTTTCCGTCCGGGGCATCCATCAGGCTCATGACCGAAACGATGTCATCGGAAGGACCTATCATGTAACACCTCGATCTATGATCAAGGGAGCGTGATTACCGTGCCGGGTATTTCGTTCCAGCTGAGATAGCTAAGTAACCAAAGCCCAGCTATTCCTAGAATAGGTTGTGAGGTTGGCTTGGCATTTGCTTTCTGTCGTCTTCATGATCGTGGTGTACAAGATTGGGGGGGGGGACTTATAAAAGATGGCTTTCCAGCGCAATAAAGATGATAAGTAAATAATAGAGAAGAACAAACAAATCGCATACGTACCATATAATATTTCATCTTCCCTCAGACGCCCTTTAATCTTCTCCACTTACCTTGCTCAAGCAACCCCCACATCCGACGATGACTTCATCCAGGGACATGCCGCCGGTGAATGCCGGTCCTGTCTCCATGTTCCTCAAGAACCAATTCTTCACCACCCCACCACGCACCCCCAAAGCGACCCAGCTGCACGAGAAGACGATGCAGGTCAATTACCCGAGTACGGTGCTGCTGGTGATGCCGCTCCTCCCCGTGCTCAAAGCCAAGGCATCTACCGGTGCTCCGGCGCGGATCACGGTGGTGGACTCGATGATGTCGGAGTTCGCCAAGTTTGCCAACCGGGACAAGAGGCCGCTGCTGGGGTCGTTCGACGACACAAAAGTCACACCATGGGATCCGTCGGAGCGCTACAACGTCACCAAGCTGCTCGGGCAGATGTTCCTCAGTCGCCTGGCGGACGAGATCGCACCCGAGGACGCCATCATCAACATGGTTGAGTCCGGGCTGGTAAAAAGGCACGGGGCTGTTCCGCAGTCTCCACGGGATAGCGGGTGACGTTTTTGGCTTGATCAAGTCGGCGTCGGCAAGGACCGCGGAGGAGGGGGCTTTAACATACATCGACGCGGTGGTCGTGAAAGGAAAGGAATCGCATGGGAGTTTTATTGTGAACTGCAAGATCCATCCAGTCCTACGTAAAAAGAGCACGCGACTAATACTGCAACTTGGCAGACTCGCTACCATAACGTACAAAGCAGAGACAAAGGCGCGTGGAATTCTATGGTCCGTTTCCAAGCAAGTGTAGTCAGCTGACGAAGGACCGCAACCGTCTTAGACGGCGCGGCGGGACTGGTGAATACGGCGGGCGGGGTTGCGACTTAGACTTATGCAAGGTCGTATGCGCCGCATCAAGAGCACAAAGTACGCTTTAACTTAGCTCAAGGCGGCTCAGGTTTGGCCCGAGTTAAAAGCGGCCACCAAGGAGCAGGTACATGTATCAGGTATCCATCCGAGGAGGCGATAAACGCAACCAGGCTTGCGAGTTGGTGCGGCCGGTGTGCGACTCATGGATGGGATGGCCGCAGGGGAGGGGGGGCGTGTTGTACCGTGTGTCAGTTCAGTTCAGTTCAGTTCCTTTCAGGAAGACTCCGGCAAACCACTCATCAGTCGAGTTTGCAAAGCTTGCTGATGGAGGAAGGTTTCTTTTCCTTGCCATTGGACGTCAGGCAGGCAGGTAGGCAACCGGGTTGGAAGCCTCGAGAAGACAAAGGCAAAACAAACAGAGACAAACAGATAGATCGCCGACCGCCATTCCGCCTCTCTCTGCCACTTCCCTCTTCCCTCCCGCGTTCCGTCCGAGTCGCCAAGTCCCCTACTAAAGCAAGCCCACACTCGGAGCCCCGTACTCTACCGCTGCAAGGCGTATCGCCCCTTCTACGGTAGGTACCTCTGGGGGAAGTGGAGTGGAGTTCTGCATGTAAGTAAACGATAATAGCCGTCGTCGCCGTGTCGGGCGGGTGCTGTGCTGTACTTCCTACAAGACGCACGATAGGCTGCTGGCGGCCGTCGTGGCCGAAGACGTTATCTGTCCAGAGGTACCGGGCGAGCACGCATTTTTCTGGCCCGTGACAGAATGGAACTGGACGAGACCCAGCCCAAGGGAGGGCGCGCCGCCGCCTCACCGACCCGATGCCGCCATCCATGCTCGTAGGTCACAAGCCGCGGAACTCACGGTCACGCCTCCAGGGGACTTGTCTGTCTCTCCCCGCTTCCGCTGCGGAGGGGGGGCGTGTGCACAAGTCATTCTAGGACTCTGTTTTTGAGTGAGTGAGAGTGAGTGAGGGAGTGAGGAAGTGAGGGAGTGGTCCGGAGACATCATTGACCTGGAACCAACCAACCATCCCCCGTACTGCACACAGTCTACGCTCGTGATTCGCGGCCTGATCTACTCGTAGGCCGTATGCACACTTATCAGACAAAGCGGAGGGAACCGAACCGTCACGACGGGGAAGGGCCATCTAGACCTGGAAGCGGAAGCGGAAGCGGAAGCGGATGGACCAAGCTAAGTAATGTAATCGAGACGGGACGGAGGACAAACGAAGGCTGTGGCAATGATAGCATACAGCATCCCAGGCACTGTCCTCCTACTGACGACTGACGACGTAGATTACGAGTCCAGTTGGCTGCCTTTTCTCCCTCCCAGCAAGCACGCAGCCATCCATTTTTTGCCTGGAACATGCCAAGACCCGTCTCCGCTCGCAGTCCGCCTCGTCAGCGCCTATTATCCGAGTTGACGAGGCCGTCAACAAGCCGTGTGTGTGTGTTCTATCAGGCAGAACACGATACAAAACGTTGCTTCTATTTCGTCCGTACGACCATCAGCACCGGAGACACAGCATCTAGACAGCCTATCTGTGAAGCCCAACCCCTGGCAACATCTCCCTCGCCGTCCTCTCTCTAAGCACGGACATTCCACTTCAAACTTCCACTTCCAATTGCCCTTTCTTTTGCCTCGATCCGTGCGACTTGCTCACCACCCAAAAGTGAGGGGAAAACAGAACAAGCCCATGCCTCGCCCTCGCGTGACGCACGTCTCAAGCTGTACCACCACACTCTCACGCACGCCCGCCCCCGCCTCTCCAACCGGGCGCAAAACCTCGCGAGCTTCTGCATTTGCTAATTATGCATGGAGCTGGGAAGACATAACTATGCAGTTTGGGTCTGGACCTTGTTTTATTTGCGCCGCTGCCTTTAGACTACGTAGGCACTTACCCTCTCCGCGACGACCCCCTCCCATACAACCACGCCCAAGCTGAAGAGCCGAAACAACTCGGTGACACGGCTGACAGATCCAAACATACGTTATCGAGAAACTCAAGTGCAAAGGCCCGACGCTGCGCTGACACCGACCAAGGCTAGCTCCCGATCCGGCCTGCTCGACGTCAACAGCACGACACGAGCTTAGGTACCCTGCTAACTTACCACAGAACACTACACAAGTTAACCCGTGTGAACCAATACTTGCCTTGAGTAACTACGGATAAGGTTATATAGTTAGTACTCTGTAGCCAAGGTATGAATCAGGTGTATAAGCGGTAGGTAGGGTTGTTCTATAATTATATTATCCTTCGAAATAAACCATTTATGCATGCAGTCAACTTGTTCATGTCCCCAACAACACTTCCCATAACCTAGAGGAACCATCTCCGAAACCGCAATACTTCGTACGTAAACCACCGCCCTGGCAGTATTCGCACTTCATGACTCCTGCAAGGAGTTGACGCCCCAGCAAAAATCCCCAGAAACCTGCATCATAGTGCAGAACAACTGCGGCATGATTCATCGCGGCATCATTTCCCCCTCTCTTATCTCGACACCTGCATGGTCGCCTGACTGCTATCGACCTTGGCTCAAAGTTTCTCTCTGTTCTTCCGTAAGGGAAAGAAAAAAAAACAAAAACAAAAAAACCGGATCCCAACGTTGACGAATTCGACGGCCTACATGGTCCCGCACGTCAGATGGTCGTCTGCCCTGCCCTGGTTCTAGATGTCGTCTTCCGGTTGGCCAATGCCCGTCACAGCAACTCACATGCCCGATTAGCAGACGAGGCCCTGACTATCTAAGGCATCTTTGATTACAGAGCTGTCATATGCAGGTGCAGGCCAAATGTGAAGATGGGTATAGATGAATTTCGACGTGTTTCTACATGTCCTGACTGGGACACGACAGACGGGCTAAGGGATCGGTAACCGGAGGTATAGAGTATCCATCAATTAGGTGCCGACAATGTTGCCTGGTATGGCGACATCACCAGCTCCAGAATTCACATTCCACATCGTTGAGACTTAAATTCACCAATGTCCACCCTGGCATTTGAATTCAGGTATATGTAATGCACCAGACACCCAACGCCGTTGCCATGAAAGCACAACACCACGCATAGGCTCGCAGCAAACACAAAACGTCGGAGCAGAAGAGCTAGAACAGCAAAGCAACCAGGAGAGCCCGTGGCAAAGCAAGTCCGTCCATCTTCCCATCCCCACAAGTCTTTTTTTTTCGGTGCGCAAAAGGAAGTAGACATTCCCCTGGCAAAGACAAACAATACCTCGGTCATGATCCTTCCCACTACCAACGCAACCCCATCAGTCCGTCCATCCCAATCGTCCACCCCCAAAGCTGTGTCGAGTCGGCCGAGAGAAAGACGAGGTAATGATATCGCCACCGTCATAGCAGCCAGGTGCCATCCAACGCAAACAGGCATCTGGACCATCCTACAACGCAGGGGAACTCTCGAGACAGGGCCATCTAAAAAGCCTCCCTCCATCCAACGTAACAGAGCACTCCCAGGGAAAAAGGATGTCAACAAGCAGCCGAAGTATGTCATCCCGCCAAAGCTTTCGAATCCTCCTTATGCCCATCCATGCACCCCAAGAAGGCTCCTATCAATAAGTGTCGCGTGTGCTTTTGTTGTTTTTTTAGGCCTGAGTCGTAGTTGTAGTTATTAAATCGAGTACGGGTAAGAAGCAAGTGGATAGGTGAAATAAGTGTGTTCTGGCACCTCACAGCTCTACTGCGGATAGTACACCATGCCGGGTGCCTGTTGAGGGTAGTAGAACCCATCCGGGCTAGGCGTCATCATGCCGCCCATACCCATAACGTTAGGCTGGTAGCCTTGAGGTGCAGAGTAGGTTGGGTAGTTGTTCACCGGAGGAGGTAGTTGAGAGGCATCGTAGTAGTAGACCATGCCGTTGACCTCCTGTGCCACGAGGCCTGGGTTCGAAGCCGGGTTTTGACCGTTGCCTTGTACGAGCTGTTCATGTTGATTCTGAGGTGTGAAGCTACCAGGAGGGCCTTGTTGTCCAGGAACAAAGGCGGGAGCCGCCACAGACGGGCCCATATTGGAGTTGTTGTAGTTCGGCGGGTAGTAGTATCCTTGCTGTGGCTGCACCTGGTACTGCGGCTGCGGCTGCGGCTGCGGCTGCTGTTGCTGCTGCTGCTGCTGGTTGTAGAAAGGCTGCTGGTGGCCATAAGTGTTGGGCTGGAAAGGCGCCGCATGGATCGCCCTTTCAGGGATCTGAGACAGTGGGGTGCCAGTAGAATGCTGCGAAGGGTACGACGCCTGGCGTGTGTGGGACTCGTGGGAGAGGCCGTTTGACATCTGGACCGGCACTTGCTGGTGGAATGCCTGCTGGAAGGCGGGAGGACCGTGAGTGAACGTGGGAGACTCAATGTCGGCAACTGAAATGTTCTTCTGGGGACGTGGCTGGTGCATAGGGAGCGCCGACGTGGGTCGATTCTCCTGGAAAGCCGGCTTCTGCGGTAGGGGATAGGTCTGGGGCTGGGGGAGATCGTTAATCGAGGGCTCCAGCACCGCCATGTTCTCAAATTGCGCGGTTGGGTCAACTGGAGCCACCGGAGGAGCCATAGACATATCGTTCCGAGGAGCAGGAGGCAGCCGAACGATGGGCCGGTTGTTTTCCACTGGAATCGGCGGTCGCGAGATGACAGAGCCTGTGGGAGAGAACATGTAGTCTCGGTCGACGATGGAGGACCTCCGACTAAGTCCGACGCTGGGCGAGTACACACTACCGTAGAAGCTGCCCCCGTAGACACTGGTTCTCCTCGAAAATCCACCCATCGAGCCAAAGGCAGATCGAGGCTTGCCGCGCATCCGTTGTTGATTCGGCCGCATCGCACGAGGGATGAAAATGAATGACCTATCGGCGGCGGGGAATATATAACGAGGGGGGTTATCCGGAAGAGAGATCCGGACGGGTTTGTCTCGACGCAGAGGCGGACGGTGGTCAGGCAGCTTCGTATACTGCTTAAGGGGAACGCCCGAGAAGACTGCCGGTGCCTTCATGTTAGGAAGGAAGACGCGAACATGGAGGTTGCCGATGTGCTTCTCCGTGGAGAGTGTGCGGTTGATAGGAGTCGGGTGGGGTTCACATGTCGGGATGAAGCCATTGCCGTTGGCCGGTCCCTCCTCCTCCATCATCTGTCGAGGCCGTGCCGGAGGCGGCGGTGCCGCAACAGTCTCATGCATGTCGTGGGTCCAGGGAGAATTGGTCGTCGGGTCTGCCGGGTGGTGCAATTGGCTTTTACGGTTAGTAATGGGGAGGGAATAGGGCTAGGGGGAGATACATACTGGACGGGAGCAAACGGACCCCCGATGCCACCACGGCCGCCTCTGCCACGACCTCGCCCGAAAGGTCGAAAGCCGTTTGCCGCGGGCCCGGCATGCCGGTGGTCATGCATGAAGAAGGCACCTCGGTTGGGCACAAAGGCCGGGTCCTCATCCCTCTTCTTCTTGTAATCCTCATGTTCCTGGCGTCGCCGGTTGGCAACGGCGCCCTGAGGCTGTCTGATGGCGGAGGCGGAGCTGACGACGATGGGGGCAGCTGGGGACTTGGCCGGAGACGGGGCAGCAACCTCATCGAAATGCATCTCCTGGACAGGAGGTGATGGGTCGGTGATGGACAGGCCGTGGAGCATCATGTCGGTATCCGAGACAGGTTTGCTGTCAGCCTCAGCTTCGGCACCCAGCTTGGCGGCATGGCCGGCGTGCTTCGAGTGCTTGGGGGAACCATTGGCCGTCTTGCGGGCATTCGGGGACGTCGGAGAGGCCTCGTCGATATTGCTGGTATCGCTGTTGTTGGCCAAGTCGTTGTCCTCGGTGGCAAGGGAACCGTCCGTGATGGAATCGTCATCGAGGTCGAGGGCGTCCTGGCCGCCCTCGTCGTCGCCCTCGTCTTCAACGCGGCGGCGGTGCCCGATGAGCTTCCTGCGTCTGGGAGCGGCAGCCATGGTTGCGCGGCGATGGAGGCGATGGAAGAGTCGACGGAGGGGGCTTCGGTGACGACGGGAGGGTGAGGATGCGACGGGTCATGCGGCGAGGGCCCGGGGGAGGAGAAGCGGCGAAAGGAGGAGACGAGGCGGCGGAGGCGGCGGCGAGACGACGAAACGGCGAGATGAAGCAAGGCCCAGGAACCGCCCGGCGGTGGTGGCGTTTAAAGCAAGAAAGAAGAAGAACCCCCAAACAACCCGATGCCTGGTATAGATTCCCAAGAAGCAAGAGCAACCGCTGGACGACCGAACCCAAGACAGAAAACAAGACGAGACAAGAGAAGGGGGGAAAGGGGGAGAAAGGAAGCTCGAAGATGCTCTCTGGCCTGTGTTCAAGGACAGGGGCGATACAGAGCAGGCGGCGGCGGAGAGCGAGGGACGTGGGGAGAAGCGACGCAGCGGAGGAGGGTGACGAGCGAGATGTGGTGATGGTGGTTCGGAGAGAAAGATTTGGCAAGGTCAATCGGATCGCCAAAAAGTGCTGGCCCCCCCCCGGGCCCTTGGGCTTTACAGTAGGTACTAGTAGTGGTTCCGCTAGGCCCATGTTACTGAGACCGCCCGGCCGCCCAGCAGCATAGGTACCCCGCCCGCGCCGGCCGGGTGCAGAGTGACAAGCCGCCGTGGTGTCCAGCCAAGACGCCCCGAAGACCGGCTAGCAGGCGAAACCGCTGGGCCGCCCGTCAACAGGACGTCCTCGACTCCTCGAGGCGGACAGAGCACCTGGAGCCCGCTAAATGGGCCGTGAAAGAAACAGTGGCTTGTCGGCTTCCGTCCACTCATGGCTTGATTCATCATCATCACCCCGGACATCCACATCCAACTCCACCAACCTTTTTTTCCGCGGCGACGAGAACGGGAAGCAAAAAAAAGAAGAACGATGCCCACCTCGCGCCGCTGCGAAAGGATCACGGCGGCTTCCACGGGCTTCCTTCGGCCTCCGTCGCCCAAAGCACAGTATGGGATGGGATGGGAAACACACATTGCAATCACCACCAGCTCATCGAGAGCACACAGCGCAAGCGCAAATCGCATCCAGCCCCCCATTCGCGTCCGCACCTGTGCATCACCATCACATCGCTCGCTGCAGAGCACACACACTACCACGGCTCCCGGTCTCGAACTTCTCCATCCGTGACCATGGTAGTGGTGGCGGCGGCGGTTGTTATTGTTGTTGCTTCTCACTGAACCAGTCCCAGTCCACCTACGTTGCAGGGCAGCATCTCGAGCAAATGCTTGCACGCACATGCACGCCATGCTCTCTCGGTGCCAGTACCAGTCAGTGTCTCAACGCATCGATCTGTCTATGCCTCTTTTTCTTCTTGCTGCTTCATCGGCGTGTGCTTTGCCTGAGGTGCCTTGCTGCAGCCATATCGCCCCATGCCACTATGTCTTCCTCTTCCAATGGCGGCTCCGGCACCCACACGTCAGGTCACTCACTCCAAGACTCCATGGCCTCCCTTTGCTCACGTCGAGGATGCCGTGAATCACTCTTCTTGTTTCCCGAGGGATCGAACCTCCCAACAAGTCGCACACTGACACCCACCTAGACTACACAGAGGAGCATTCTTCCGAGGTTGGGAAACGGCATCCAAGTCAACGTGACAGCAGGCTGTACTCACATAACTCTCTTCCCCACCAACGCTGTCTTTCTTTATCTTACATCCTCAACCCGCCTTTACTAATCGAAGAAACCTCATCCCCTCGCACCTTTGGGGGTAGATCGTCGACAGCTTGCGGCCACAGGCTCCCAAAGGCCACGTTTCGACCCAAGTCTGCATGCCTCGCAGAAAACGAGGTCAGCGCCCACCTCGGCTACTGGTTGCGTGTGGGCAGCGGACACTGGGGGGGGCATATCTATCTGTATGTGTGAATGCGTGTAGGTCCGTCCCCAGAGGTATGGTACGGATGTGGCATGTACTTCTGTGCTGGCTCGCCAGCAGGTCCACGACAGCCCCCGCATCGTCGGTCCAAGGCCAGTCTGGTGCGGTCCACAGTAAGGTATCCATTCATCCAGGCAGAGCAGAGCAGACCAGACCAGACACCAGAGTGAGTGAGGGTGTGTTTTTGTCCGACTCAGGCGAACACCAGGGCGAACTAGCATGCACATCATCAGAAAGAGAGGCAACTCTATGGACCATGCTAGCTACAAACAACTTCTGTACGTACGGTAGCTAGCTTCGAGCGGTCACCTCCGAGATGCAACAGTGTTTAGTCGTGCCTCTCTTTCACATCATCATAACGCTGCACCGGGCGCAACCTAGAACCCCATCACTCAAACGCCTTCAGCCGGGGCCGGGAGTCCTTCGATCCGGACGCGGACATCTCCATAGCCCCCCAGAACGAAAAAGTACAGTAACGGACCCCAAGAAAAAAAAAAAAAAAAAAAAAGAGGCTCTGGAGGTGTGTGTCTCAAGCCCTGGCACGCTTTGGTTGGACGGAGGACCGTCGACGTGCACATGTCAAGCTGCGCTGGGACGCTGTTCTGCCGCATTGACGCCAATCATCGCTCTTGGATGTCTCGTCGGGTGCGTCTGTGTCCGTGTGCTGCGAGGTGTGAGTGCCAGTGGGACCGACTTCACCAAGTCTCCCAACGCAGTCTCCCATGCACAGGCGATATCCTCCATGGCCTCCCCATCGTCCGACGCGGGGGATACGTCATCAGCGGTACGGACGCCATCAGCTCATCATGGAGCGGGCATCGTCATGAGCCCTTCTCGCGGCCTTTCTCCCGCACCCCCTACCAAAGCAAGCTCCCATTTTTCGTTCCCTGCCTTGACTGCTGTTTTCTATTCCGGACGCCGAATACTTAGTATGTTGCTGTCTAACGGTGCTGGTCAGTTTTGCTGAGGGGGGGACATGATGTGATATTTTGCTTTCGGAGTGTGACGTAGTGCGGAGGGAGGTAGGGTTACCTCTGTTGCTAGTGCCTCACCTGTTTTCCCAAGGGCAGGCTGCCTTTTTAGTGCGCTCGATAGGGGGAAGTCTAGCTCGTCGACTAATGTGCGTGGGCGACGCATAACAGCTCCCAGGATAGCTCCCCGCCCGGAACGCTCATCGGTGCAGTGCCGGCAATGCGAAGTGAGACGTTCGGGGCGCGCGGGGTTCGAGTAGGTAGGTAGCTGAGTATTCGGAGCTTCAGCACGCTGCCGTCATTTGTCGAGATGTTGTTGCTTGGATTAGACTACACCCGGGCATAGCAGCTTCGCCCAACTCACTTCTCCTAACGAGGAACCCCTTTCGACTCAGCTTTCAGGTCACTCCCTCACTCCTCCATCTCGTACGTGAACATCAAACCACCCGTGTCTCTCTCTCTGTCTCGCATCCCGTCACCACTGGTGCAAAGTGGTATCAGCGGCGGTGGGGTTTGTCGCCCGCCCGGCTTTCAGCGGGGTTTTGGCACACCCAGGCTGCCCAGCGTGGACCACAATGGAAGCACAAGCACCCTCATCCCAATCCCAATCCCTGTGATCATTCAACCCGTCTCTCGCGTCAATCCGCCGTCCCACCACGATAAGGGCCCCTCCTCGTTTTCTCTCTTGATACCTTGCCCCTTTATCTGCCTCGTCCGGCTCTCGTCTGCTACCAATTCGACCTCGACGACTTGAGCCAAGGACCGCCAACCTCACGCCGTCCAGCGAGACGAGGCTACACGCACCCAAGCCATCGTCATGGCCAGCCTCCCCTCGCAACATCCCTCCCTCTCCCTCCACCTCTCCGACGTCACCCTCACCCCTCTCATCACCTCCGCCGCCTCGCAATCCCACCTCGAGTCCCTCACCTCCCTGACCTCCAGCGCCCTGGCCTCCCAGACCGCTGCCCTACGCCTCGGCCTCGGCCGTCCAACCCGCCTCATGGTCGAGTACCCGGACCGCGGGCCCGTCGTCCTCCACTCCTACATCGATCCCCGCGACGCCGCCGACACCACCCCCGGTAGCAGCGTCGTCAACACGGCTTCCGCGACGAGCCCCGCCACTGACGAGGCCGCCACCGCCGCCGCCGTCCTCTCCGAAACCCCAAACCCCAAGGACGACCCACGCTCCGAGGACGCGGCGCCCATGCTCATCGGCGTTGTTGTCGCGGGGTCTGCTGAGGAGGCGAGAGAGGCACGTCGGGCTGCTGCAAGGCTGGAGAGCGTCGCCAGGGAATTCCAAAGGGAGTGGGTGACCGAGAGCCAAGGGCAGGAAGACGCTTCGGAGTGAAAGCTCACCAATGTTGCGCCACGATATTATGACTATGATGCGATGCTATACGATGAGACCATATCATGCAATGGAGCGAGTAATAGATGCTAGGAGAGCCTCCGTCATGCTCTCTCAGCTTACATCAACCTACCATCATCCGCGAGGCGATCGAGATGTAGTATGGGTCTACCATCGTTCGCTGTTCGGGTGGGCAGGATCGAAACCGATAATTGGACTGACGATTACGGAGTTTGGACTTGGACTTGGCTATAGGGCGGCACTCTGCTTAAGCATTACGGAACGCACGAATTTCCGCAAGAGCATGCATGGCGGGCAAAGGGCCGGCAAGGACCATAAGTAGGGACTGTTCTAAAAGGTCTTTGAATTCATTTCGAGTCTATTTAACCATTACCCTGCTCCAAAACCTGTCATCACGGCATAAATATTCCCGCCGTCTTCGTCGCATCCATCCCATATTCGTTATCTTGCTTTTCGTTCTTGATTTACTGGATCTGCTCAAAGGCACGGTTGAGAGCGGAGCGAATGGGAATGCCCTTCCAGAACTCAATGGTGGCGAGAGCGCGCTTGGCAATGCCCTCGGGAGTGAACTCGAACTTCTGCGGCGGGGGTTAGCAAGGGATTTATTTGTAGCTGGGAAGAGAGGGGCCCGGCCTGGCTCAGTGAGGGGGTCACTTGCCTTGTAGACGTCCTTGTAGGGACCTGAAGCACCGAAGCGGTTGAGACCGAACTGCTCGTGGGTGTAGCGCTCCCAGCCCAAGGTGGTCATGACCTCGATGGACAGAGAGGGGATGCCGTCGGGGAGGACCGAAAGGCGGTACTCCTTGGACTGCTGGTCGAAGACCTCGCAGCAAGGCATGGAGACGATGCGAACCTTGATGTTGTGCTTCTCATCGAGAAGCTTGGCGGCGTCCACGGCGACGGACACCTCGGAACCGGTGGATACAAGAGTAATGTTGGCACCCTCAACCTCGTGCAGGACGTAACCACCCTTGGCGGCCTTCTCGATAGTCGAGCCTTCGAGCTGAGGGAGGTTCTGGCGCGACAAGGCGATGATGCTGGGTGTGTGCTTGGAGGTCAAGGCGATGTAGTAGGCACCGCTGGTCTCGTTGCCGTCCGCAGGGCGCCAGACCATGCAGTTGGGGAGGGCACGGAAGTGAGCGAGGGTCTCGATAGGCTGGTGGGTAGGGCCGTCCTCGCCCAGACCGATGGAGTCGTGGGTGGCAACCCAGATGTTGCGGATCTGGGACAGAGCCGACAAGCGGACGGCACCAGCAGCGTAGGAGACGAAGTTGAGGAAGGTACCGCTGTAGGGCAGGATGGTGCCGTAGGCAGACAGACCGTTCATGATGGCACCCATGGCGTGCTCACGGACACCGTATCGGATGTAACGGCCGGAGTAGTCACCGAGACCAGTGTTCTCGGGTTGGAAGTCGACGGCGGCCTTCCATCGGGTCAGGTTGGAGCCAGTCAGATCGGCGGAACCACCGAAAAGCTCGGGAATGACGGACTCAACCTTGCTGAGGACGGTCTCGGACAGCTTTCGCGAGGCGATGGCAGGGTCGGAGGTGGTGTAGACGGGGAGGCTCTTCTCCCAGCCCTCAGGGAGGTCACCGGTCTGTCGTCGCACAAGATCGGCGTGCTCCTTGGCGAAGGTCTCGCCGTACTTGGCGAGGAGCTGGTTCCACTCCTCCTCGAGAGCGGCACCCTCGGAGGAGTGCTTGCCGTAGAGGTCGTAGACCTCCTGGGGAACAGCGAAGCTCTCATCGGGGTTGAAACCGAACTTCTCCTTCAGCTGCTTGATGTCGTCGGCCTTGAGGGGGGAGCCGTGGACGCCGTGGGTGCCTTGGTTGAGGGAGCCGAAGCCGATGGTGGTCTTCAGCTTGATGAGGGTAGGCTTGTCAGTGACTGACTGGGCCAGCTTGATGGCGGCCTCAATGCCAGCCAGGTCGTTGTCGCCGTCCTCGACGACGACGACGTGCCAGCCGTAGGCCTCGTATCGCTTGACGACATCCTCAGTAAAGGAAACGTTGGTGTTTCCGTCGATGGTGATGTGGTTGTCATCCCAGATAGCAATCAGGTTGCCGAGCTGGAGGTGACCAGCGAGAGAGGAGGCCTCGCTGGAGACACCCTCCTGGAGGCAGCCATCGCCAAGGAAGGCGTATGTGTAGTTGTCGATGAGGTTGAAGCCAGGCTTGTTGAAGGTGGCAGCAGTGTGAGCCTGGGCAATGGCCAGACCAACAGCGTTGCAGATACCTTGGCCGAGAGGGCCGGTGGTAACCTCAATGCCGGGGGTGTCATGGGCCTCGGGATGGCCGGGGGTCTTGCTGTCGACAGTCTACAAGGGGACAGAGTCGGGCCGTCAGCCAAAAACACGCGCAGTGGCGACGAAACATCGATTACTTACTCGGAAGGCTTTGAGATCGCCGATGCTCAGGTCGTAGCCGAAGAGGTGGAGGAGAGCATACTGGAGCATGCAGCCGTGTCCGTTGCTGGGGGTCGACTGAGTTAGCTTGGCACGCCCCATTGCTGTGGGCGATCCGAGGACTCACGAGAGGACGAAGCGGTCACGGTTCAGCCACTTGGGGTTCTTGGGGTTGAACTTCATGAACTTGTTGAAGAGGACGTGGGCGACCGGAGCCATTCCCCTGTTTCAGAAACGTCAGCACGTCTTGTATCTTATCATTTCTGGTGTTTTGGCTTCGTCGGGAGGGAAACTCACATGGGCGCACCGGGGTGACCCGAGTTGCTGTTGAAGGTGGCATCAGCCTGTTGACGCAGGGTTCATCAGCACTCGTTCGTTTCATGACGACTCATTCTGCTCATCCCCACGGATGACGACACCAGGGACAAGGCCTTCGATTGAAAGCCAGTCTCATGGTATTCGCATCTCGCGTTCCCTCACAGCTCTGACAGCTCCTCTCACCAACAGAACAAAAAAAGCCCGTCCCTGCATCGCATTCGCGTTGAATGGCGGGGCAATTTTTGGCGGTGGTGGTGGCGGGGTAAATTGTTGCCGAGTGCACAGGAGCTGGAGGGGAAGATCAGAGCGACACTGGATGGAGGGGCGACTTACCGCAAGCACCCGGATGGTGTTGATGGCTTTCGTGTCAAGCTCGCTGTAACCCATTTTGGCGGATGTATCTGGAACTGGTTCTATGAGGAGGGATGAAGGAGGAGAGGAGGGGGAATGGGAAGAAGAAGAAGAAGAAGAAGAAGAAAAGGGAAAAGAGTCGGCGACGGAGGGGAGGAGATGGGCGGAAGAAGTGTTGTCGCTGGAGGGGTCGTGTCATGTATTTAGCAGTCCCCAGTTTTAAAATCTCCCTGGCTGCCAGTACTATAGGCACGCAGTATGCGCATGTATCCCGGCTGCCAGCGTCAGGAGATGTACTACCAGTACCGCGAGGTACATCGAATTGGATGGAACACCGGTTGCCCTAGTAGGTGAGGGCCTAGGTGAGGGCCGGCCAAGCCCAAATCCGAGTTCCCGCTGCTGGAGCAACGGCCTTCAGGATGGAGGTTGGGAGTCCTCCAGGGCCGTTTGCGTTGGGATGGAGGCTTTCCAGCGACCGCGGGGGGTCCAGTTTGGGGGGCAAGGTACCCCGGCGAGGCATGCCGAGTGGGGTCTTGGTGGGGGGCATTCTGGAGCGCTGGGGCCAGTGACGCCAGGGACGCCCCTCCATCCTTCGCTGTTCTTCGCCGCGACTCTTATCGAGCGCCGCCACCACAGTCGGATGCCCGGTTTAGGTGCATCTCATTGTCGTAGCGGAGACTCCCCAGTTGCGTTGAGAGACCTTCTGCTCCAGTCAGGATCGTCGAGATGAGCACTCGCCAGCACACGGAACCCCTTGGCCATGCCTGTCCTTGACGCCAGTTTCCCCCTCGCCTTTCCCTCCCGATCCGCCCGTTCGTTGCTTCAGACACCTCCTGGTGGGGTCCTTATAGCCCATGCCATCCTTCGCCAACTGTGACGTCGGCCGGCCGCTACGTCGTTTGCGTCGAGATGGGGTTGTACTCTCGGTGTACGGTACATGCTCTCCTACTTCGAGACTGTTTGCTCATGCTCTCGGAGTTGCGGCTTTTTAACCCACCCCTTCTCCGTCGTTCCAGCACGCGGGAACTAGGCTTGCGTGGTGTATCTCCGCGCTGGGAATGGTAGCCCTGGAGATATTTCGCTCAACGGCCCGGATAGACTCTATGTTCGCTCGCCCGCCTCACCAAATTAGCCGGAGGGAGGGGCAAAAACGTTCAAGCTGGCCACTGCCCCCGACCCCGCGGGAGGAGTGAGGGCGACTGTGCTCCGCGAGCCGCTCCCCAACTCGGACAGCACTCCGTCGCCATGCTTGGTATTCGCAGGTCAGCTTGGTTCCAGGGTGGGTTGACTCACGAATGTCCTCAACCACGCAGCGAAAACCACGGGCACGAGGCGTGCTGGTTGGTTCGGCTCTGGAGCCATTGGGTTGGCCATCCGCACCAATCCAGGTCGGACGGCGGGTCATTGGCTGCGCGGGTCAATATCCGTGGAAGAGCAGCAGCGCACACACGATTAGAGCAAAGGATCAAGCACCGTCTCGGAGGAGAGACACGATAGTTGGAAACGAAATGCCGTGGTCGGAGACGGGGCGCCGACGGAGGGGAACGCATGAAGCGGCGAATCGCCATGCTCGGCAGATTCGGCGGCCCTACTCCACGGGCAACGAGGCGGAGTTCACGGCGTTGAAAGGGCGTCAGGCAACTCATCACGAACTCAAAGACTAGCCCAGCGCCGAAGAGGCAGCGCAAGGTAACCTAATAAGGGGACGGCTTGTAAGCAGTTATCAATGAATTGGTCAAGACCGACCACACATCATCACGCACGCACCCATGTCAGCCCAAGCCTCGGTGGTGTGCTCTGAGACGCCATGCCGTCGGAGCTGCCAGTTGTGGAACAGTTGCGAGCACATCGTTGTCGTCCCCCGGTCTGTCTCGGTGAAACTGGACAGAACCATTTGATGCTTCACCTTGGCAGATAGGCAAGTAAGTATAAGGTGTGTAGCACGCGGTATTCCAGTTGGGCGGTACTGAGCAGTAACTTAACTACTGGGTAAGGTACCTAAATAAGGTAGACTGCCTGGCCTCCAACGCCATTGGCAGGAACCATAGTAATAGAATTTTCCGATTTGGCAACCTCGAAAACCTCCACCGCGCGACGCAAAACCACCACCACACAATCCACGAGATTATTTATCACAGCAGCCAAGCGAGGCCAGTGCACCCAAAAGAAAAGTCAGGCCGCAGTTCCAGTTCTGGTTTCAGTCCCAGGTTCCAGCTCAAGCTCAGATTCAATCTCAGAGCTCCAGGACGGACACCCCCGGGCTGTAACTACCTACCTACCTACCTACTATCCAGATAGAGCAATGACGGGCAAAAAACTGCCGTCCTTCAAAAAGTCTGCACCGCTTCCCCCCCGAAAGGTACAAAAACCTCCGGGCCCTGCGCCGCCGCCCGTCCCGGTCGTCGAGCCCGACTACGCCGCCCTCAACCTCCAACACCCCGCGGACCAGCAGGTCCTGCTCGACATCTTCTCCGATGCCTTCGCCCGCGTGCTCTTCGCCGACGGCTTCCCCGCGCTGCTGCAGGAGCTGAAGCAGGCGCTGTTCAACCGTGACTTTGCTGCCGCCTTTGGCCGCGAGGATTTCCTCGAGGCGTATGCTGCGCGCTGGAGCCCCACGCGCGCCCTGGGCTACGGCGCCGTCTTCTTGGGCATCCGCGCGCATCTGAAGAAGCTCGTCGATGCGCCGTCTAAGGATGCGGCTGCGGCATCTCCGCGCGGCACCTTGCGCATGGTCTGTGTCGGCGGGTGCGCCGCGGAGCATCTCGCCTTCGCCTCGTACGTCCAGTCGCAGAACCTAACGGGTCACCTCACCCTCGTCGACTCGGGCCCGTGGTCGTCCATCAACGCCCTGCTCGAAGCCAAGACGACGTCGCCGCCGCCGCTGTCCGCGTACGCCTCGGCCACCGCCAAGGCCACGAACCACGCGCTGCTCGCGGCGGACCGGCTCGCCCTGACGCACACGCAGCAGGACATCCTGGCGCTGGACGCCCCCGCGCTGGCGGAAGTGGTCGGCGCGCGGCCCGTAGTCGTGACGCTCATGTTCACGCTCAACGAGCTGTACACCCGCGGCGGCATCGCCAAGACGACGAAGCTGCTCAAGAACCTCGGCGAGGTGCTCGTAGACGGCAGCCTGGTGCTGGTCGTGGACAGCCCCGGGAGCTACTCGGAGACGGCCCTGGGCAAGGAGAAGAAGCGGTATCCCATGCAGTGGCTGCTTGATCACACGCTTCTCGAGACGACGGAAAAGCAGGGCTACTCGTGGGACAAGCTAGAATCCGACGAGTCTGTCTGGTTCCGGCTGCCGGATGTTCTCAACTACCCCATACCCCTGGAGAACATGCGGTACCAGCTACACCTGTACCGCTTAGAAAAATCACCTTGATTAAAAAATGCTGGCGGTCGAGTAAAACATGGTATCTACTGTATCTGTGCTTGTGCGTCTATCTAAGGGTCTTGCTGGTTGTTTTGCGATGGCTCACGCCCACACCAGCTTCTTGATCGAATGTCCTAGCTGCTCTAACAACCCCGTGTTCCGCTTCGCCTCGTCCAACGATATTATGTCCCCCATTTCCATGATGCTCTTCTGCTCTTCGCCAGCCTTCTCTAGCTGGTGCTCTAGCGCTAGACGCTCGATCTCGGCGCAGATAGTCACCACCTGCTGCAACTCCGTCTGCTGCGGGCCGTCCGTCCCAGCCACGGCCATGGACGAGTCTGTATCCGGAGCCTTGAAGACGAGTCGGCGCAGATCCGGTGACTGCGGTAGCTTCCCAGATAGAAGGCTGGCCAGACTGGCGGGAATACTGGCATCCTTGTCGTCCCCAGGGTTGTTGGGCTTGCCTGTAATGTCTCCGCGGCTCGAAAAGGTCCGCGTGTTGGTACGCTTGATGTCGTTCTTCCCAGGGTGATACGAGACGACGAACCCGACATTCTTGGTCTCATCGATGTGTGATATCGAAATGGTCGAGGTGATGTAGGTTCCAAACTTGATACCTGTGACGTTTCCGAGCTGGATCCGCTCAAACGACGAGACCTTGTCCGACTTCCAGTCGAACCGGCAGAGATAAAGCGCCGCATCCGTCAAGAGGAGAACGACCTCCTCAAGTGGGAAGGACTTGATGGCGTCGGGTGTGTTGGGACTTAGGAGCACCCATCCGCCGTGGAACTCCTCCTTTTCATCCGCGACAACTCGTTTCTGGCACAGCTCTATAGCCATCTGTCTCATTTTGACCATGGACATTGCCGGATCCTTGGTCATCATGTCGCTCTCAAACTCTTCAAAGACCTTGGCAGTCACGTTGCCAAGGAGAAAATCTATCGCCGCCTGGCTAAAGTAGTCATTCACCATTCTGCCCATCGTTAACAAGCGGGTAAAGGAACCAAGGGACAGGAAATGGCATACCCGCTATAAAACCGTGCAACGGACAATCCCAAATCGTTCAGCGCGCCGCGGTAGTCTCTCTTTCGCGTTCTCGTGTAGTCGCCCTTCATAGCTGCTGTGGACGTGTACTGTTTGGAGACGGCATCGCCATTGTCTGCCCAGAGAGTGTTGAACCAGGAAGTCTGCTGATCCAGCTGTGCGCTCATATCGATACCTTCCTCCTTCAGCTGGACTTCTAGCATATGCTTCCCGAACGAGCTTTGGCAAACATTGGTGCGGTCCAGGCAGTCCATGCAGTTCGTTCGAAGGACACCCTTTTGTTGAACCACATGAGCGCCATCCTTCTGGACGGTGCTCCCAAGGTCTTCCAGTTTTCCTCTCAGGCGTTCCAATAAGTAGCTCACGTTTTCAAATTTCATCCCCTTGCAGGCAGCATGGAAGTCAAACCATTCAAAAGGTATTGTCTTGTCTTCCACCATTTCGTTATTGAGTTGCTCAATATTTGTCTCATAGGCTTTGCCGATGGTCTGTTCAACGCCATGCTTCTCAACAAGGTTCACGATTTGCAATGATCCATAGTTTCTGAAAAGCCTCTCGAAATGTTTCCGACAGGCATTGGAGTTGGTTTGTTCGGAGTGCTGCAATGTGGGGATTGGTTTGAACGAGTATGGCGACTGTGTGAAGAATAGGGGAATGCTGCCTCTGATCTGTAAAAAGGAGTAAACCTTTGAAGATGGATCCCAAGTAGACGATGACAACAGCTGCTCCGTCTCGACCATGTTTGCGACAAAGCCGTCCTGATCGATACCACGCCGGAGATATCGTAGACCAGCGCGCTTCGTAGATCTTCGAGATATCAAGGTGATGAGATACCTCCTCTCAGTCGACCTAAGATCGATGGATGCCCTCACACTTTCAACGGGTGGTGACCCAGGCGGCGACTTTGAAGGTGAAAGGTTGGATAGTTCGACAGAGTCCTTCGCAGCCTCATCCATCTGAGGGGGATGACTATCCACCACAAACGATCTCTGCCCGATGAATCCCTGCATCAAAGGCAATGCCAGGGATTCTTGCCCTGCAGTGATAAAGGGTTGCAGGAGGTGCCTGTTTCCGAAGAAGATGTCGTCTACCTGGGTATAAAGGGGCACCTCGGTGTTAGGAGGTGACTCTCTCTTAGATAGGGATCTGGTGATGTCGAAGTCGTAGGAGAAGTAAAAGCTCTGCGAGGACCCAAAGAGAACTTGCACCGTCCGAAGCAGTTTCGGTAGCAATTCGGGTTCATTGGCGTTTAGGCGCAAGTCTTCCTCCAGAGGCACCTTTTTGGGCGGGTTCTCAAGCGCCGGCGTGGTTGCAGTCTCGGGGACGGTTGCCGAGTTGCTCAGTCCCATGTTCCTCTTCTGGTCCAACGTCCACCCACTCCGGCTGAACCATCGCTGGGCGAACCTTCCGTAACTGCCTCTCCGACGGATGACATCTTCGGCGACACTGCTTCTGGCTGAGTCTGGCCGTGCATCTCCGTCCTCGATAACGGCGTCATCAATCTCGTCGGAAGTCGAAGAAGGAAGTTCTACCTCTTCCTCGCTGCTCTCACTGTCCTCGCTAAGGTCGCGAGCTTGTCTGGATAGGTGGTGAGACGTCCTGCGGATAGACTCCTCGGCGCCGGATCTCGAGGCGCATGGCGTGACGGCAACTTCGGTCACAACGTAGATTGGGGAGCCACAGATCTGTGCGACCTGCTGACGCCGGGTGATAGTGACGAGATAGCTTAGTCTCGACACAGTAATAAGACCTAGGGAGGGCAGCGTGTTAGATATCCAGGTAAGACGATGAAGGCGAGAACTCGCAGACGTGGGAGAGGGGCTCGGATATCAGGGATCGGAGGCTGGGACTCATACCGATCACGCCAAAGGCCTCGAAGGAGGAATCTGGCTTGGAAGTGTCCGGGACCTGTTCGCGAGGGACCGACGACAACGTCGCATCGCCGTACTTGATCCTCACGGGCTGATATGGTCGCTGGCCCTTGGAGGAGAGAGGCTGGAGGATGAGCCCGTCGATCGCTGCGCAGATGATGATCTTCCGAGCGACGCCTGGCATTGTGCGCGGGGTGCCCGTCAACAGCACATACGAAGCAGAAATCAAAGACGGCAACAGTCGATTATATTTAGATATCCGGCGCCTTGACAGCTTGGTGTAGCAAATGCTTTAGCAGGTATGAAGGAAGTAGCAGAGGTCAGCTCCATCATCCACTCCAGAAAATCCCCATGCGACTGCGGCGCCTAATGACCGAATATATTGGTGGAGCAGACGTCATAGTCAGACCTATCAGGCTTGGACGCTCAGCCCACGCCCTCCATGCCCGCCGCCAAAGTCCGACGTCGCATGGCCCGCGAGCTTCTTTCACAGACACACGCTTGCATGCTTCTCAACGTGGTGGGCAGCTGGACAGTGCATCGCCAGAGTTTCATCGTAATATATATGTTTTTTTTTATGCCACCAGAACGGGTTCAGTCTACAAAACACCAAAAAATACCCCATTCGCGGACGCCGTCAAACCTAAAACAGATCCAATGGCAACCCGGAGCCCCGTCCAGACATTGCATCCTTTTTCTTTGCTGTGATGGGTATCTTAGATGGCGAGGCGCTCGACCTTGTCGCGCATGGCCCGGATCTGGCCAGCCAACTCGCTCGCATCGTTGCTGGTGATGCTAGCCGCAATGACGGCACGGCTGACACCGCAAGCTCGGCCAAGGTGCATCTTGCTGCTAACGTACACGTAGGGGACTAAAGACGACGCATCAGTATGCCGGATCGACCGCACCAGGATTGATGCAATTGGGCTTACCGTTCTTGTCCTCGCAGAGAAGGGGCAAGTGCAGGAGGATGGCCAAGGGCTGGGTGTCGGCAGCGAGGACGACGATCTCAGAAACACCTCGGTTCAGGGTCTTGGTGGCCTCGTTGGCGCCCTTCTTCAGCTGACGAGCATCTGTTGAAGGAAGTCAGTCTATGTCCGGGTGGCATATGGACCAGTCGGGAGGTTGATGGACGTACGCTGAGAGGACTGGACAAGATCGAGGAGCTCCTGCTCGAGCTTCTGGTCGGCCAGGGGCCAGGCTGCAAAGACATTAGCCTCATGATCATATCTACCGCGAGAGTTATTCGCATACCGGCGCTAGAATCGGCAGACATTGTCGAAGATGGCTGAAGGTTCCGTTCGGAGATAGAAGACTGCCGGTGGGGTTAGCAAGATCTGTCGGGACACAAGTATTGCGGAATGCACGTAGGAACCCGTCATCGAATGGGAGGCATTCATCAAGGAAGACTCACCAGCGAGGATAATCAGTTCAGGGTTCCTTGCGTTGGCTCGCCCTGAGGACTATGGGATAGCGATGTTGGCGGGTTTGTTGCTGGCGAATATCTTTGAACGAACGGTCAGAATGAGAAAAGGCTCCAGAAAAAAATCCCAGTCCAGAAATTTCACATGGGCCCGCTAGCCACCTTTGCGGTTGGCCACTCACTGACTGCCTGAGGTGTGGACTACGGAGGCTGGTTTGGGTTCATCGCAGGGCCCACTCAGCCACTTCATCACCCTGGAACTGGATACCGGAGCCACCATTTATCCGCGTCCCCGTGTCCGATTACCTAAGGTCAGCTCCCTCTGCCCAGCAAAACCTTCCCGCCAACCAGACGCCAACCTGGAATGAGACCTTAACAAGCACACCTCGCCAGCCCCGATCCATATCCATCGACAGCTCATCCCCCCGACGCCTCTCGTCCTCGTCAACCAGCTCGTGTCGTCAGCTTCTCGTCGCGTCTCCAGCTTCGATCTCTTCACTGCACCCGTCTCTTCCCCCGTTTCGGCAAGTCAATACCGTCAACATGGTGTCCGAATACTGGTACGTGCTGCGCGCCTCCTTGCCCCCGTCATCATCAAGCTCCCTGTCCATCCGCCAGAGCTCCTGGCATCGCCCAGCTTCGCTCAGCATCGTCGCCCTCCGTTGTCATCACCTGCTACCGCTCTCCTGTCAATGATTGAAGCTAACTTACGCGTTTCCGCAGCCCCGTCTACGCGGTTAGTCCTCCACGTCATCCGCTCAGCGACGTCACCAGGGATAACCTCACGTTGTCCCTGACGCTATCCAGAGCGTCGACATAGCATCGACTCATACAGAGCTAACCATTCCATAGCCCTTCTTTGGTGCCATGGGCTGCACCTGCGCCATCGTCTTCACCTGCCTGGGTGCCTCTTATGGCACTGCCAAGTCTGGTGTCGGCATTGCTGCCATGGGTGTCCTCCGCCCTGACCTTATCGTCAAGAGTAGGCTATCCCGACGACGCGAATCCGAATCCATCAAAAGCTAACGTTATTAGACATTGTTCCTGTCATTATGGCTGGTATCATTGGTATCTACGGTCTCGTCGTCTCTGTGCTCATCTCCGATGGTCTGAAGCAGGACCTCCCTCTCTACACCGGTTTCATCCAGTTCGGCGCCGGTCTCTCCGTTGGTCTCGCTGGTCTCGCTGCTGGTTTCGCTATTGGTATTGTCGGTGACGCTGGTGTCCGAGGAACTGCTCAGCAACCCCGTCTCTTCGTTGGCATGATCCTGATTCTCATTTTCGCCGAAGTCCTGGGTAAGTCAGCACTCAACCAACTCGATTTTCGCGTCCTATTCTCATCCCTAACCATATTCATAGGTCTCTACGGTCTCATTGTTGCCCTGCTCATGAACTCCAAGGCCAGCCTCAACGCCGAATGTTAAGTCGAAACGATTCGACACGACCTGTTCAGAGACAGCTTGACAACTTTGTACCTCTCCGCATAGGCTGTTTTCTCCAGCATGGCACACAGCCTCGGAACATGACAACGATTCAGCTTTGCTATTACAGCTCGGTACGGAACTGAGCGAGAGATTTAAGGAGTGTGCGCTAGGAATTAGCATGGTTATTACCCCCGTGTGCTAGTAGGGTAATTGATTGGGGGAGGAACGGAACGGACGGTCTTATGTAAAATAGTGCCAACATGCGTGTTTTCCTTTGGGTGGCTTTCCATCATAGACGGTGAAGGGGAACCAAGCATCTAGTGTGCGCTGTCGCTAATCATTTCTTCCGCAACTGCAATAGCTGACCTTGACCAACTTGTTAAAACCTAAGTGCAACATTAAGACATGTTACATGATTGAGAAACGTGATGGGAATCTCGGGCTTATACAAGTTTCAGCACTTCAATTTATCAGTATGCCGGGTCTACGACAAATAATCAATAATCTCACAAAACGCTCGAGGCAGCCTTGAATCATCCATGATGTTTACGCTTCGAATTTCTAAGCCATTATGAACGAATGAACGAGCGGGTATTAATCACAGTACCTATTTAACTGCTTCTCGCAAGCAAGGTACATGACATTATAATGTTCTTAATCTCCTGAATCGCAGGCATCCCATCTCTTCTTCCCAAGATGAATGCTTTACTCCTTTCCTTCCGTGGGCCTCCCCTTTCTACCAACCAGTTTTTTTTTCCATGACCTTTCTGATCTACCCACCTACGCGATAAATACGTTCCAAATCATGCCCCATCGCGCTTTTCTTTTGCGTAGCGCAGGGGCTAGGTAGTATATACTCATAAAAAAAGCAAGGGCTCGGCGTCTGAAGGGGGAAAGAATTTAGACGCGAGCCCTCAATGTTGTGGCGGGGTCCCTTAGATGACATACTAGGCGCGTGTTAGAGAAATTGTGATCTACTGGGTGATTTCAAAATGGCGAATTGACTTACGGGGATGAAGAGGTAGGGAACGCGCTCCTCATACTCGGCCCAAGCCGCGCCGTACTTCTTGCGGCAGCGGGTAATATCTCGCGACGCGCGGTGTGCAATCATGCAGCAGAAGAAGACGGGGTAGAACCAGGGGAAGGGGCTCCTGTGTTGGCATTCAATATGGCATTCCGGTTGGTTTTGGGGGAATACAGGTGATTACTTACTCAAAGCCAGTAACAAGGCCCCAAGAGATGGCGAACCAGGCATCGGCAGTGTAGTGAATCTTTCGGGCAAGTCCATACCAGCCGTCGACGAGGATGGTTCCCTGAGGGGTCACGATGGTCTTGGGGTTGTGAACCGTCTGCCAGGGAACCTGGGGGAAGGTCCTGCGCCAGATCAGGTTGCCCTTCTCCATGGCACGGAAGCGGTTCTTCTGGCTGTTGCAGCTGTCCCAGACCCAGTACCAGAAGAGGTAGCAGGCGAACAAGACGGCGAGAGCCGCGCGGTTCCAGCGGTACTCCTCAGGAGCGTGGTTGGCCAGGTAAATGGTGCAGTGACAGTATGACAGGGGGACACCAGCCAGGTTCCAGAAGATGAGCATGAAACCCCACTTCTCGAAGTACATGTCCCTGTGTTGCGTTAGCGGAGGTCCCCCGGAGACGAGACACGAGACACGGGACATATCAGTATCACACAATGCGACTTACCAAGTAGTGATGATGAGCTCCTCGCCCTTGGCGCAGGCGTTGGCGTACAGGAAGTGGGCCATGAGAATGAAGCAGACCTCGCCGGAGACGTAGCCGTACTTCTCGTACTGGCGGGCGGCAGTGCCAAGGCTCAGAATGAGGAGGAAGTACCAGGGCATGCGAACCTCGAAGAACATCTTAAAGTCGAGGATGCCAAACATGCGGGGGTTCAGTTCGGCACCCATGAAGAAGTCATAGATGGGGTAGCCGGTCATGCGGTGCTGCTTTCCGCGCCAGATGGCAGAGAAGTAGGCGACGAAGCTGACGATGAACCCGCTCATGATAGCCACGGAGAGGAGGGGGCCAAAGTGGTCAATGGCGTTGTAGAGCGGCCAGACACCTGAGAAATGGAGGCCGGCGAGGACTGCGAGAGTGGTGTACAAGCTGGCGTAGGCGTTGCAGAAGTACGGGAGCTGTTTGCCGCCCATATGGGCCAGAGGCTTGCCCTTGCCCCAGACGCCAGGGAGGAGACAGTAGCAGGCACCCTCGAAGACGAGGTAGATCCAGTACCAGGCCCAGGCGTATGCGTGGGGGAACGCGCCGGTGTACACGAGGTCGACGAGGTGTGCGCCGAAATCCGACCAGGACTGACCCGGGGATCGAGTGGGAAACTTGCCGTCGTAGTACGTAGCTCCAACCCACATGTACCACATGAGAACGGGGAACAGGGCCATCATGGCGAGGGTGCCAACGGAGCCACCAAACTCGAACTCTCCCGAGTAATCGATCTTGGGATCCTGGCCGGGTCTCCAGCCGTCAATGACGTCGTCACTGGCCTCCTGGGACTTCAGGGGGGTGGCCTCGGTGGCCTTGACGCCGTTGGCGATGCCATTGGCGTGTCCATTGGTGTGTCCATTGGTGTACCCATTGGCGTGTCCATTGGCATGTCCGTTCGTGTGTCCATTGGTGTGTCCGTTGGCATTTCCGTTCGCGTTACCGTTGGCGTGGCCATTGGTATGGCGGCTTGTAGGAGCCATGATACTGTTGTCGTCCTCGTCGAGGTCCTCAATGAATTTTCCGGTGCGTCGGCGGACGATAGGAGCGCGGGCACTGCTCTCAGCGGCGCTGGAGTCGTTCTCGAGGTCTGAGTTCTCGGGAGGGAACGATGATTGGCGACGAGATGAGCGGCGAGGGGCAGGGGTCTCTACCATGCCCTCGAAGAGTTCTTTCTTTCTGGAGGCAGAGACAGGTTGTCAGTTCGGGATTCCAAAAGGGAGGTTTGAGGGCAGGTATTGGAGACAATGGAGGGCGAATGGGACTTACCTGGGAGTCTGGCGCAGTGAATACCTCGACGACATGTTAGCGAAGAGTTGGGCTCGGGATGAGCATTTATATAGATCAGAGATGAGGCAGCGTGTATGGCGACCGACTGCAAGAAACGAGGGATGGAGCCAGGCGGCTGGATCTGGGCCAGGGCGTTGGAGCAAACGAGTGGATGAGTGGGCGAGAACCAGGACAAGGGCGGGGGCGTGCAAATGCAACACAGTAACACGGACGGCAGACGGCAGAGGACGGGACGGAGCCCAACGAGAGGGTGTCTCTGGCGAGGAGAAGAAGCGGTGGCGGTGAGGTGTGTGGTGCGTAAGAATGTGATGTGTGGTGTGTGGTGTGTGGTGTGTGGTGCGAGGCGGCGCGCTCGTCTCCAAGACACGGCGTGCGCAAAGGGAGTGTCTGACGATCTGTCAATGCGGAGAGAAAGAGAAAGAAGCCGACGAGGAAGAAGAGAGAGAACGGAACGACAGAATAGCCCAGCCGGCCAGCCAGGGGGCGGAAGCGGAGTGGCGTCGCGTGGGCTGAAGACGGGTGATAGGCGTGTCACTGGAGATTGCCCCCAGGGCTTGGGATTTTGTGGGTTGGCGGAAGTGGTTTTTGCGACGGGTTGGTGATGGCGATGGGCGCAAAAAGGAAAAACAAGGGTGTTGTGCTATTGGTCCGGCCCGGAGTCGGCTTGTTGACTTTCCGCTGCGCTTTCGGGAACGGAGGCTTTTACCGGATGAGCAGCGGCATTCAGGGGGAGCATCGGGGGGAAGGGGGACCTATCACAAGGGCGAGAGCCTGGAGGTGTTCATTCCAGGGCATCCATTACAGGGGGGAGGGGCCATTGTAAATTTGCGATGGCTATGGGTACGAATACGCTGTTAGGCTGCTCTAGTCGGTACCTGCATCGTCTGTGAGGGTCCCAGCTTTGGGCGATGTACCCTCGCGGTACGAATACTCAGGTGCATCCTGCAAGTCAGCACTTTTGGGGAAGGCCCTGCCAAGAACCGGGCGCGCTCATTGGTCGCCTTGGCGCAGCTGCAAGATTCGTATAGCGATCTGTCCCCACAGTCCCGTTGAGGCCATGGAACCGGCGAATGGCCTCGGCCAGGCATGTCATCTTCGTCTGCCATCCCTACAAGCCATACAAAGACGTCTTATTAATTACTTGGAGTTGCACCATCGAAATCACCCAGCGATCATTAATCCATCATGGACACGGACTACTGCTTAATGCCGAGGCTCCATGACCTCATGCCTACTGCTGATTCGCTTCCTCTGCCTGCCCCGGATCCACTTTGCTATACGAATCGTGCAGGACACTAACCCCCAGGACGAACCAGAACCACTAGCAAGGGCTTCATCAAGCTCAAACTTGGCCTTTTCTTGGCATCACCTTGAGTCGACCGTTTGAACGTCTCGGCTCTCTTGAGCCTCATCCCGGCCCCGCCCGGATCCGGCCTTACGTCTCCCGCTTGCTATACGAATCTTGCAGGACGCTAGGCCTCATCTCGAAGCATCTCCAACTGCTCAAGGTGAACATCACGATACCACTCACCAGCGATTTCATTCTCATCCCATTCTACGCATACCCCACCTATTCTTTCACCTATCACCAGAGTTCGATCCCCGCCGCCAGGATGCTACACGAATCCTGCAGGATGCTGGGTCTCATATCGAAGCATCTTCGACTGTTCCCCATCAATTTCACGATACCACTCACGCACGGGTTCAGTCTCATTCCGTTCTACACATACCATGCCGCCCTACACGTCGTCAGGACTTGTTCTACTCTGCCAGGCTGCTACACGAATCGTGCAGCACGCTAAGCCTGGGCTCAGTCCACGCGATTAACCTTTGATGTCCCCTGACAAACCAACGTCATGATGCCATCGATACCAGGGCCCCATGGGCCTCACGCCCTTCCCCAGGTTGAGTATTTCTACCCATTTGCTATACGAATCTTGCAGCGCGCTAAGCCCCGACACAAAACACACACTTGGCCAACTACATGGGGATACATTCCAACCTTCAGGGCCTCAGTGTTCAGAACACCATGCAGCTATCTACATGTCGTACTCTACTTGTTGAGATGTTCTTTTTTTCTGCAACCGCTGCATCGTCATCCACCCCACCTATATGACTAGACCCTTCTCTTCTCCTGCCAGGACGTCCGATCCGCATTCTGTACCGGACTGGTCTCCCTTCGGGTGCTGATCCATCATCGTCGGCGCAGTCCAGCAGATATGTTTTCTCCAGGGGAATCCTGGCAAGACATCAGCAAAGGTACTGAGGCTATTTACACGCCTGACAGGGACGTTGAGTTGGGTGAAAGACATTCCATTCTGTCAGGGAAGACATTCCGCCTTCACGGGGGACTTCTTATCCCGCAACGATAGACGGGAGCTACATGTGTTGGCACAGCAGACTTCCACGGGTCTGATTTCAGTTCCAAAGAGAGGGGTCGCGATGATTCAGATTCAATCGGTGTCCCCGTTCAGTCCGCTCCAAGTCGTGGCTGCAAAACTCATTCGAGGCGGAACTCCGGGAGCCTCTTTTCAGTCCAGGGGCTTAAGGTTGGCAGAGATTCCAACCCTCCCAGTGTCTCCAAACCCCTTGCTTTGTTGATATAATCAAATCAAACTCTGTTCAAGGAAGGCCCATATCGCTCTGGTTCTTGTGGTTTTGGTGGATTCTATCGCATGTATTTCCCTCGTCTCTACTCGTTACCCTTTTACAGCATTCGGTGATCGTATCTCTTGGCGTCTGGGTTTACCACTTGCCTCGTCCCTCAATCTTTTTTATTTCTTTTGTTTTTCAATCCACCTCTCTCTTTCTTTGCTGTTTTGTTCAAATTCGTCCTCACAGTCTCTCGCCCTGAGCTCACTACTCTGCGTCTATGCTCACCCTTAACTACGGGTCCATTCAATTTTTATCACCCCAATACCATTAGTGTCTTTCAACTAGCAGTTGATCGCATGTCAAAGACCTCAAAGCATCTCTGGTTCCAAGTTTTACTGATATCCGGGTGCAGCTTGCACGAGACTAAGCCACGACATCACCATTTAACGTCGTACAATGGTATCAACTCCGTGGAAAGGTGTAAGAAGAATCCAACTATACACATTTGCGTCTCTGGCCACGAGCAATACTTTTATGCTTCCATTAGCCAAAGCAGGTATTGTGACAGGTAGGCTCTCAATTGCTACGTCTCCTGGGGTAGCAGAATAGGGGGTGGTTTGAAGAACCCAACGTCAAGCACACCCAGCGAACAATACGTTTACCGTCTCCTTCTCAGCTACCATCAGTACATTCCAACTCGTCGCAACGATTGACGTAATCCTCATGTTGCTGCGTTCCGCAACTGTCCAGGGCGTCATCTCCAAAGTTCCATTGTGGTGGTTAGGCCAGCGACCACGTCAACACGCCTACTTGATCTCGCCACTTTGTACGAGTCTCCCCGGTCCTTATTTTCTTCTTTTCACTCAGTTTCAGCTGCCTCTTTTCACCCACGCAAAAGCGGAATCGGAGATATTACTACCAGGTCTCGCCATCATCGTCGCTATGCTATCAACAACCATTATTCCGGAAAACATCGATGTTAACGTATCTCAACCCAACTCATCTTTCTCGATTTAGCTCCTACTCTTCCCTCTGCAGTAGCCTTTTCTCCCCTCCCGCCACCTATCGATAGTACTCTCCTGGTCAACCGAGAGTTAAGGAAGAGCGGAAGTCACCTTGACGAAACTATCCCACGATGCTATCCCCACGGTCGATAAAACGAACATACAGATCATTCCAGATCTAGAACTACACATCTATAGAATTAGTACAACTGAACATCGTAAACTTCATCCCTCTTATCTTACCAGCGAGACAGACCTTTATGTCCTACATAATTCAGGGGAAAGCATTGCGGTTTGACAAAAGAAGCACTCCAGTATGATTTGGCTTTGATATCTTCCTCTTCCGGACACAGGCACTAGAATCCAAATTTCCAAACAAAAAAAAAGGTCCGTCTTGCTGGCGCTTAATTCTAGCATTTGTCGCAGCCAGATCGCCCAGATACATTCAACTACTTATGTATCGATGAAAAGTGTCGCCTAGACTCTATCTGCCAGCTACAATTCCACCAATATATGAGTAGATGTGCTGTGCTGATATTGAATGCAATGGCACCTCGACGCTACCCTAAAGCATCTGGCGGACTGGTGGCTCTGACCGGCTACAGGAAGTTTCTCATCCATGAGATTTAGCCAAACGTTACCAAGTGCCTTATTTGCAGATGGTGGTTCGTGTGCTCTTTGTTATCTGCTTCAACATTTAATCGTGTAACTAGTACTAAAACAGGCCAAAGCCGAATGGACTCGTGGGACACGCCCTTACAGATCTTAGCACTACTCGGGCACTTCTAAAGAAAGGAAACAGAAGCAAGGTTGACTCATCACGGCTCTCCGTAACTACCCCTGAGTGCCTCTCTCTCCACCAACGATTATCTTACTGTAAACATTGATATTGAATAATAGAAGGCTTTTACAAGTCATCCTTCAACCTTTATTTGCATCTTTAATCAACTATTTGTTTTGATTTGTTGCTTAAGACCCACGGACATAGTATACACATCACTAAGGTAGTTAAGAGTCCGCTAAACCCCAGGGGATAGCACACGTTCTGTCGTTAGCATACGGAGAACCTGGATGATAGTGAATGCGGCATTTTATCGAAACCTAACAAAAACAAGTTTTTGTACCCTTTGCTACCCATATTATCTTAAAAAGCTCGTTGGTCTAGAGTCATACTACCGGGTAGCGCGTACAAGCCAGTCTGTGAGGCGCGGCTATGCCGAACGGCATTATCCTTAGGTGAGGGTTGTGGGATGTTTATGAGTGTTGTATATGGTTAGAATATCGCACGGTGCGTAGAGAGATACAATTTTGAACATTTGAATGTCGTTATGACATTGACATCAACAGAGCCATTTCGAGGGCTTATCCGAGTCGACTGAGGGAAATTGTTATCATAAACATAACCAAGTAAGATTCTTCCTCGCAGTCAAAGGTAACCAATTTACGGGAAAAGTTCATGAGTGAATGGTGTTGAATTAAACATCGCTGATAACCACACCTCATGGTGTAAAATTCACCAGCCGGAACCCCTACCCGCTTTCCCGCACCATGTGTTGAAATGCCACGTCCAATTTTCGCCCCCCCCCCCCGAGTCCATAATCCCACGTTGAGTTGAGGGTACATGTCTATCTATGCCGAAGTACAGCTAGTAGAGTAGAGAAAGATAGCGTGTAGTTTAGAAGAGGCCGTCAATCTCCCCTGTCTCGACATCGACGTCGACATTGAGGTAGCCAGGGGCAGTGGGTAGACCAGGGATGGTCTGGATGTCCGCAGCCAGTGCATACCTAGACTTGTCAGCAAGGTCTCCGTTGACTCTGTTCGGACACGAGAAAACTTACAAATATCCAGCACCGGCAGCCATCCGGACATCGCGGATGGGGACCGTGAAACCGGTTGGAGCTCCCTTCAGATCAGGGTCATGAGACAGCGAGTACTGCGTCTTGGCGATGCAGATGGGCAGATTGGCGTAGCCCTGGCGGGTGTAGGTGTCGACCTTCTTCTGTGCCAGCTCACTAAACTCGACCTTGGCGGCGCCGTACATCTTCTGGCCGATGGCCTCGATGCGGTTCTGCACAGTGCCATCGAGATCATACGTTAGAGTCATATCCTTGGGCTTCGAGCTGGCAGCAATGACGCCATGGGCTAGGTCAACAGCACCCTTGCCGCCCTCAGCCCAATGGTTGGCCAGGATAGCATCCTCAGCACCGGCAGCGATAGCTTCCTCACGGACCACGGCAATTTCGGCGTCGGTGTCGGTCGAGAACTTGTTGATGGCAACGACAACGGGAATACCAAACGACTTGGCGTTGGCAATGTGCTTCTTCAGGTTGACACATCCTGCGCGGAGGATATCGACGTTCTCCTCCTTGTAGATGGGGTTGAGGGGAGCGCCAGGGGCAATCGGGGGACCACCACCATGGACCTTCAGGGCTCTGACAGTGGCAACGACGACGACAACGTCAGGGACCAGACCCGAGGTACGGCACTTGATGTTGAAGAAACGCTCACCGCCCATGGTGAAGTCGAAGCCGGCCTCGGTAACGACGAAACCGGCCTTCTCAGCGTAGTCCTCGTCAGGCTCAGTACCCGTCAACTTGAGGGCGAGCTTATCGGCGAGAATAGAGCTCTGTCCGATGCTAATGTTGGCGAAGGGTCCGGCGTGGACGAACACCGGCGTGCCCTCCAGGGTTTGCATGAGATTGGGCTTGATGGCATCCTTCATCAGAGCCGTCAGAGCACCACCAGCACCAATATCGTCACAGGTAACGGGGTCGCCAGCGCGTGAAGTAGCGACGACCATGCGACCAAGACGCTCCCTCATATCACCTAGGCTAGTGCTGAGTGCGAGGATAGCCATGCATTCGCTGGCGACGGAAATGTCGAACCCGGTCTCGCGGGTCTGGCCCTTCTCCGTCGGAGCAGTGCCGACAGTGATGCCTCGGAGGTGACGGTCGTTGACATCGAGCACGCGCCTCCAGGTTATGGTCTCGGGATCAATGTCCAGACGAGCAAATCGGCCAATCTCATCCTCAGTTAGATCATCGGGGTTCGTCTTGTCGATGCCAACCTTCTTCAGTCGGCGGAGCATGACAGGGGAGAACTGCCTCTTGCCGTTCTTAGCAGGCACCAATCGCCTGTATAGGGGGCCATTCTTCTGGGTATTCTCGTGGAAGATTCGAGTCTCGATGGCAGCCGCAAGAAGGTTGTTAGCGGCAGTAATGGCATGGATGTCACCAGTCAAGTGTAGGTTGAACTCATCCATGGGAATGACCTGACTGTAGCCTCCACCAGCAGCACCACCCTTGATTCCGAAGGTGGGGCCTTGACTGGGCTGTCGGACGTTGGCAAATGTCAGTCGCCCAATATGAGCGCCCAATGCCTGAGCTAGGCCCATGGTCGTAGTAGACTTGCCCTCGCCCAGAGGAGTGGGAGTGATGCCTGTGACGACGACATAACGACCATCGCGTCGGTGCTCCAGTCTCTTGAGCAGGCTGAGATCGACCTTGGCCTTGTATGCGCCATATGGCTCTAGCTCATGAGGAGCAATGCCAACCTCGGCAGCGATGCGAGTGATCTGCTTGGGGGTCTGACCTCGCGACACGGCAATATCTGAGGGCACGGGATCCTGGAGCTTTAGGGGTAGGGGAATGGTCTTCCTGAGCTTCTGGGACTCGAAGTAGAGAGTTGTGGCGTCAACCACGTTTTGCATCAACATGGCCACAGTCATAGGTCCAACACCACCGGGCACAGGGGTGATGGCAGAAGCAACCTCGACGGCCGACGCGAAGTCGACGTCACCCACGAGCCGGTAACCAGACTTCCTGGTCTCATCGGGGAGGAAGTTTGTTCCGACATCAATGACGACGGCGCCGGGCTTCAGCCACTCACCCTTGATGAACTGGGGCACGCCAATGGCAGCGACGACAACGTCGGCGCCCTTAACGAAGTTCTCGAGACCTACAGTCTTGGAGTGGCAGACGGTGACAGTGGCATCGGCGTTGCGCAACAGATAGCTGACAGGGCTTCCGACAATGTCGCTTCTGCCGACGACAACAGCGTTCTTTCCCTTCAGATCAACACCAGACTCGTTGAGCAAGAACATGACGCCCTTGGGGGTACAGGGGACGAAAAGAGGGTTTCCACCTCGCTTGGCGAGCTCTCCAATGTTCTTGGTGCCAAAGCCATCGACATCCTTCTCGTCCACCACAGAGGAGGTGATGACGTACTCGGAGATGTGGTTGGGAAGCGGCAGCTGAACCAGGAGACCATTGACTGAAGGGTCATTGTTCAACTGGCGAATCTGGTCAAGGAGTTCAGGCTCGCTGATGGATTCAGAGAAGTGAATCAATTCACAAGCAATGCCAGCCTAAAAGTCATCAAGTCAGTATATAATATTCCGCTAACAAGGAGGGGAACAAATAATAAACAAAATATTATCTCACCTCTTGGGCAGCCTTGGTCTTCATGCGAACATAAGTGTCTGCGGGGGAGGTTAGTGAGATATCAGATGGAAGAGAAGCCTCGCGAGATGGCGGGGCAGGGTTTCACTAACTAGAGTCAGAACGATCACCCACTACGAGCACATTGAGTCAGTAACGGATGCGCAAACGGGATAACAGGGTAAGATGAGTGATTGTATCGCACCCTGGATGATCTTCAGGCAGGGCTTGAACCGAGGGTTGAGCTTCTGCTTCTCGACAATCTCAATACCGAGACGTTCCCGGATGGTCTTGGCAATGGCGGTGCCGTCAAGCTTGATGGCGCCCATGGCTGTAGTCGTCGAGGTGAAGGGCCGTCTCTGAACGAGGACAGATGGAAGCACTCGGCGAGTAGAGCGGAGTAAGTATGCAGAGCCAACAGCGGAGGAAGCAGTGGCAGCGGGCGATGAGGATGGGCGACGACGGTACGAGTCTGAGAGGTCGTCGCGGTATGAGACGAGGGCCGGAGTGGGAGGAGGGGCAGCGCAACCACGGCCGGCAGACACGGCGGAAGCAGGAGATTCGCACAACCGGAAGTCACCCGACGGAGCGTGCGAGATTGCGTGTGAGTCTGCTTGTGCGTGTGCGTGTGCGTGTGCGTGTGCGTGTGCGTCCCGTTGTGCGTGTGTGTGCGAGTGTGAGTGGCGCGCTGACTGGGTCCCGGCTACTGTGGGTGTAGCCTCCAGCCGCGATCGTCGCCGTACCGCCGCAGTATCTGGACGGAGCGCGCCGCCGACGATCTGCGGCCAAAACAGCCGATGGCCAGCGCACCGGGTTGGCGCGCGGAATAGCGAACTGGGATTTGAGGCGCCGTAGACGCGAGGCGCCATACCCATGGTCCTTTTTGCGTATGGGTATTTGTTGTATCTGCCTGTGTATGGCCGTGTAATGTGTACCGACTTGGCCCATCCAACGTTGCAAGCCCCAGTGGTCAAAACAAGACACAAATTGGTGCAAAAGCGCTACCAACAAGCCCTCAACGTACGACAGCGTATCTGAATATGCAGTCGTGTATAATCGGGTATCCAGAAACAGGCTCGGCCAGGAGAACGAGATCTGAGCGGAGAAGAACAGACAGAAATGGGAGACGCAATGACTCCCAAGACTAACCTCTATCGCAAACTGATCAAAGTGGTAGAAACAATATTGTACAGCACCCGCATCGTCAGTCCACGGGAGAGAGCACAATCGACTGAGTCTCGGGTTCCCGGATGCATCCACCCTCCCAACCTGTTCTAGGGTAATCCAACTAGGACGGGTCGAGGCATCATTCCTCAGGGAGAAGTCTTTGTCGTGACGTAGAACACTCTGTGGATCTGAGAATGACGACAGAGTCGAAGTGAGATGAGACGAGTCAATCAATGCAGTAGCACTGTTTCCCAAGTCAGGGATATCGCTAAAGAAGGACAGGGGAGGTTGCGTTTGACCTATTCGTAGAACAGCTTCAATGTTGAGTTGCTGACCTCTTACACCCAAAGGTTGCGTTGGATAAAACATCTGATTGGGGGCATTGATGCCTCAGGATGCTTCGCCACCTTTAACAAGGATAATTCCCACAAACGAGAAAAAAAGAACCGCTGATATTAAGTCTGACTCCTCGTGTCTATCTACTAGTACGATGACTCTCTGATCCTTCGACATCGATCCTTTACACGTCAGGTCTGAGCAAAAGCCTCCTTGTGATGCGACTTCCAAGGCAGAACTCAGAAGCTTTGACTGTGAGTGGACAGGCTATGCGATGATTCACACTTGCCATGGCCGTATCAGTAGTATCCACACGGTCCTTAACCCCATTTGGAAATATGAGTCCCCCCCCCGCGAGGGGCGATTCTGTGCCCCACCAAAACGCACAACCGCCAAAAATTCCATCGCGAAAGCCCTCGCCATATAGCCAGCCTTTCCCGAACTTGCCTCCTCCATCGTCCCCCCTCCAGCCCACACACACGACGACATCATGCGGCCCATTCTTCTTTCCGGCCACGAGCGTGCCCTCACTCAGATCCGGTATGTCGACTTCACTTGTTCGATGGACTTGGAAGCCAGCGCAGCTCGGAATTCGCACGGTTGACCGCAGTCTCCCAACCATCACGAGCCCCTCTTCCTCCTCCTCCCTGGCTTGGAGCTTCCGGCTAACCCCGCCGTTCGCAGATACAACCTCGATGGCGACTTGATCTTCTCCGTCGCCAAGGACCAGCAGATCTGTGTCTGGTTCTCCCACAACGGCGAGCGCCTCGGCACGTACCACGGCCATGTCGGTGCCATCTGGACCGTCGATGTCGACCCCACGTCGACCATGATCGCCTCCGGCTCTGCCGACAACACCATCCGTCTCTGGGAGGTCAAGACCGGCCGCTGCCTCAAGGTCTGGGAGTTCCCCACGGCCGTCAAGCGCGTCGAGTTCAACGAGGACGGCACCAAGCTGCTGGGCGTCACCGAGAAGCGAATGGGATACCTGAGCAACATCATCGTCCTGGACATCAACCCCGACGTCGACGCCGAGCAGAGCGACGAGAAGGTCCTCACTATCGTCGCTGACGAGAGCAAGGCCACCGTCGCCGGCTGGAGCAACCTCAGCAAGTACATCATCGCCGGCCACGAGGACGGCAGCGTCAGCCAGTATGATGCCAAGACTGGTGACCTGCTCGAAAACCTCCCCATCCACGAACTCAACCAGCCCATTGTCGACCTCCAGTGGTCCACCGACCGCACCTACTTCATCACCGCCTCCAAGGACAAGACCTCCAAGGTATGTTGCGATGCTTCGTCGACACGTATACTCCCCACCATGCTAAATCTGCTCCCCAGCTCATCTCCGCCGCGGATCTCGAGGTTTTCAAGACCTACACCAGCGACACCCCTCTAAACAGCGCTACCATCACCCCCAAGAAGGACTTCGTGATCCTCGGTGGTGGTCAGGCCGCCATGGACGTCACCCGTACCTCTGCCCGTCAGGGTAAGTTTGAGGCCCGCTTCTACCACAAGATCTTCGAGGACGAGATCGGCCGTGTGCGTGGCCACTTCGGTCCCCTCAACACCGTTGCCGCCGACCCCAACGGCAAGAGCTACGCAAGCGGCGGAGAAGACGGCTACGTGCGAGTTCACCACTTCGACAAGGGCTACTTCGATTTCATGTACGAGGTCGAAAGGGAGCGAATGAACAAATTGCAACAGTAGATGCGTTCTTTTCCTGTGGGCTTGCATCGTTCGGCGTTGGGGACAATAAATCTTTGTTCAAGGGCAAAAGGGGGACGGAGGGAGACGGACGGGCTTGTATTTGACACCATCTCTCCATGGCTTAGGGAAAGGTCGAGGTTAGACGACATGAACTGTTTCGACTCGGGTTGAATACCAGCCACACAGACAGACATGCTTCATTTTATGCAATCACGATATGGGTCCACATGGCAATGGAATCCAGACGCGCATGTAGATCTAGAGTCGTTCTCATGCTCAATTCTGTTTACTTACAACTGTACCAACCAGCGCCCTCCGCCGTCGAGGCGCCCATGACTCTACGTGCCTCTCTCATGGTACACAGATGATCGCGCCAAACTGAACTTACCCTAAGAGAGATCATCTCCACCGGCCGAGAACCCTGAAGCAAAGCCAAACGCCAAATCTATCTCGTCCAACTATGACCAACCAAGGACATTATATCCCTGGATACAGTTACGGCCTCACTTCTTTTTGCCCTTCTTGCCTCGGGTGGAGCCGCCAGCGTTGGAGTTGGTCGACGCCACGCTTGATGCTCGAGACGGGGCGGCCGAGCTGGCCTTGCTCGACTTGACAGACTTTAGGTTGTCCAGTGCCTTGTTCTAAGGAATTGTTAGCATATGACCCGTCGTTGCTTTGCCTGATACGTACCTTGACCCCGTTCTTAGCCTTCTTCTTTGCGGGAGCCATGCCCAATATACTGTCCTCATCGTTCTCGTCATCTGGCTCTCTCTTCGCCTTACCGTTCACCCCGTTCGCTCCACGAGCTGGAACATCCTCGAATTCCTTGACGATGGTTGTGATCAGGGTGTTGCACCGACGAGACAACTCGATGGGGGTACGGCTAAGGAAGAACCAGTCGAAACGGAACAGATGCGACTTGTGGATGTCGTCACGCATCTTCTCGTAAAGACCCTCCGAATCAATGCCATATTTGTCGAGCAAGACCAGCAAGAACCGGTCCTCCTCTTCGGTATACACCTTCTTGTTGGTCGTAGACACCGAGTAGTTGATCTTGAGCTGTTGCAGAGGAACGCGATATTGTTGCATCTTCTTTCTCAGAAGCTTTCGCTGGTGTTCGATGCGCCGGGTCCGTTCCTCACCATCCTCAATAGTCTTGATATACTTTTGATAATCCGAGATCTCCGTGTAACGCTGCCAGAAGACCTTTGCGTATGCCTTGATCTCGGCAGCCTCCTTGCTATCAACCTCCTCGGAGATTCCTTCGTAGTCCGCGCGGCCGTACTTTCCGGATCCATTGACGAATTGCTGGAAGTCTCGCTTGTTCCAGTCGCCGAATCCTTGCGTGGAGAGTTTGCTCTTCTCTTCTTTCTCCTCTTCAGTCAAGGGCGTCGCATCATCAATCTCTCGCTGGTCAAGGGCTCTCTCAGCTTCCCGCTCTGACAAGTTGTCATCGTCGCCGTCTGGCAAAGGAACCTTATATCCAATCTCCTTCCGATAAAATGCGGTCTCTCTGTCCTGGAGATCGCGCAGACGGGATGGGTAGAATTGGTAGTCGTGTACAGGAACCTGCTTGGGAGCTCGCGGAGCCTTGGGTTTGGCGTCCACCTTTGGGTTGGGATACATTGTCTGCCTGAAATACTTGTCCATTGAGTACGATTGCTCTTTGCGTTCTCGCTTAGCAGGGTTGATCCAGGTCATGTTGATGTTCTTTTTCTCTTTGGCGAAATTCTCTCCGTTCCATTCATAGGCCGACTCAGACGTGAACTTTTGCAAATCATCGATGCCGAGCTTTTCGTATCTGGCGTTCAGTTCCTTGGTTCGGTTCTCACCTCGGGACAGGATCTCATCGATATCATCATCAGTGATGTCACTACCCTTCGAGGCCATGTTACCAGTAGGACCCTTAGACTGGAAAACCTTCTCAGCGCCATGCTGAATCATGGACAGTAGTTCGCCTTTGTTTGCAGCGGCCTTGGCGGCTGTCTGAGCACGACCTTGTTGGATAACAAGCTGGTCAAGTCGGAGTTTTTGGGCAGCTCGCTCAAGAACCTTTTCCTCGATGGCATTATCAGTAACGAACCTGTACACAACAACTTGCTTCGTCTGACCAATTCGATGAGCTCGATCCATGGCTTGGAGATCTGCCTGAGGGTTCCAATCGCTGTCGTAAAGAACGACAATGTCCGCACTCGTCAGGTTGATTCCCAGACCACCAGCTCTGGTAGTCAGCAAGAAGACGAACTTCTCTGAGTTGGGCTTGTTGTATTCGTCGATGGCCGCAATGCGATCCTCGTGAGCGGTTCCTCCGTCGATACGGCAATACTTGTACTCCCGGAAGACGCAGTAGTCTTCGAGAATATCAAGCAGACGGCTCATTTGGGAGAAGATGAGGACTCTGCTTCCTTCTTTCTGCAGTCTTTTCAGAAGTTTGTCAAGGACAGCCATCTTCCCTGCGTTATACACAAGATGCTCATCGGTGGTGTAGGGCGGCCCTGGTTCGGCTCCTTCGAATAGGTACGGGTGGTTACAGCACTTTCGGAGTTGCATGACAATGTTGAGCAGTCGAGTCTTCGACTCTCTCTTACCGCCAGCTCCGTTAACAGCATCAATGTCCTTTTCAAGGATCTTCTGATACCATTTGACCTGCATGTCGGACATGCCCAAATAAACGTTGACTTCCTTTTTGGGTAGCAAGCTCTTCTCCACGTCACTCTTGACGCGACGGAGCAAGAAGGGGCGCAGAACTCGGTGCAGTTGTTGAACAACAGTGTCCTGATCGCGATCTTGGCCGGAAAACCATTGGTCGAACGCTTCCGCATCACCGAAGACATCGGGGAGGAGGAAGTTGAGGAGAGCCCACAGCTCGTGTAGGTTGTTTTGAAGTGGCGTGCCGGTGATCAGAAGTCGGTTTCGGGAATTGAAAAGTCGAATAACTTGTGACAGCGAAGACTCCTCGTTCTTGATTCGATGGGCCTGGATGCAAGTCAGCGATGCCACATTTTGACTTCAAAGAAAACCATACCTCATCAATAATGATGTACTCCCAAGCAAATTTCTTCAAATGCGCCTTCTCACGCAGGATCATCTCGTAGCTGGTGATACAGACGTCAAACTTCTCGTCCACGAGCTCTTCGTTGATGAGTTTATGACGCTCCTCCTTAGCACCCTGAAGCACCAGAACGTTCACCTCCGGCGTCCACCTGGCGAATTCTCGCTTCCAGTTGTCAAGAGTAGACTTAGGTACAATGACCAGGTGTGGGCCAGTGATGTCCATAATGTGTCGCAGGTAACCAAGGAAAGAAATTGTTTGGAGGGTCTTTCCAAGGCCCATTTCATCAGCGAGGATGCCAGAGATTCCATTCTCGTGGAGAGAAATCAACCAATTGAGGCCAGCAACTTGGTAGTCACGCATGAGACCTTGGATAAAGGTAGGTGACTCTCGGAAGACGGTTTCGGCGGAACCACCATGTTTCTCATCTTTGAGGAGCTCGGCATCTTCTTCGGCCTCGGTTCGTCGAACCCTCTCGCTCGTAGCGCCACCTTGTCTACCAGCGCCCTTCCTAGACCTGGCAGCTTCCGCATTCTGACGGTCGATTTCGGTCATGATGTCGCGGATCTTAGGGTCAGGGTTCGTCTCGATGAAGTGTCGGAAGAGATCGGTGAGGCCTAGAAGATAGCGAAAGCGCCGAATTGTGTCGTCCTCCTACGCATGTAGGGTCAGCATCTCAGAAATCGATTACTTAGGCATTGTTAGTTCTCGACGAACCTTAGATTCACCCAAACGGTCATGCTTCTTGCCGAAAACGCTTCGACGTAATTGGTTCACCTCGGTGCGGCGCTTGCGGCCATCTGTGAGCGGCTCCCCAGCGACACTGCTGGCTGTGGTGTTGGGATTCGTATCGGAATCAGTGTAATCTGGGGTTTCATCAACTTCCTACAACAGGCCATTAGCAATAAGTTCGCGTGTCAAGCGCCGGCAACAGGGCAAGACTGGTGATCAGAACTTACCATCTCCTCTGCCTGGTGGTGTTCCGGTGCGTCAGACATGGACGCGTCGGTATCCACGGCGCTAGGTCGAGGTCGAGGCGCCATTGTGAACGGAGTGTAAGATGAACCTCTTTACGCGACTGGCGTCTTAGAGACGCGTTCCAGGTTGCGCGTAACTGGGTCGTAAAGAGTTTCGAATTATGCGCAGTTTATGGAACAGGTTTTTGGGGTTTGGTCTGAGCTCGAGGCTGAAAGTCGGAAGTATTGCGCCCTCTGACAACGCAGAGAAGTGTAGATGTTTTTTCGAAGGTGTCGGCAAGTGGAATCTCGACGGGCAGGTTGAAGGGGGCTTATTTGGGGCTAGTGCGGGTTAGGCCCCTGTCGTTGACTTTAAAGAGCCCCACGCTGCAGCCAGGAATAAATGATGTTCCGGTCTGGTTGTAACGACGTCACCCTGGAGTGCTTAGCTCAACCATCCGCAGAGCGACAGGACAAACATGTAAAATTTGCGTTTTCAAGCTGGTTGTCTGTAATAGGAAATTTCGAGACGTGCATTACATATTTACGAAGTTCACGGATGACTGGTGGACGTTGAGTCTCTTGCACGGGCAGTTCAGCCGATCTGTATCACGTGATTAATTTCCCCCCCGCAGCACGTGCCAACCCCTCGGTTAGTGCCGCCCAACAGGCTCTGTAGCAACAGGTTGGGTGACAGAGGTGACTGGTTAAACCGCAATCCATCGTTCAAACCAACCCTGAGCCAGCAGCATCGATCGGTGTTTGGAGATACCATCTTCTCCAGAGGACTTCGTGTTCGGTTTCTCTCTGGCCTTTTTCCGACAGTTTTCTTGCTTTTTCCGCCCTGTAACTCTCAAGGTAAGGCTTGGCTCTTCCAACCTCCTTAGCTGCAGCTACGTAAGGATATCGCGCGAGGCGAACCTTGGCAACATTGCTGACATTTCTGGTTTCCAAAGATCCATCTCCACGCCGTACCTTCGCTTTTTCTACCATGGATCCGATGAGAGGCGTATCCGCAGCCGCGGGAAAACAGCCCGCCCATACCGAGTCGACCGAACAGTTGCTTGACGTGTTCAAGGCAGCTGCGCTTTCTGTCACAAAGCTCTATAAGACTTCGGCTTCAGCACAGTCAAAGGCGCGGGCTGATGGATACCAAGACTGCCTCGATGACCTCCTGTCATTCTTGGATAAGCAAAGCATGGGCCTTGATGACGGAGAGGGATGGAGGATCCGACGATGGGCGACAGAAAGACTTGACGGACGTGACAGCGGTTCCCAGAGTCTCGACAGCGAAGACGAAGTCGAAAAGGCGGAGACTGCCTCGTCGCCCGAACTCACCCGGTCGAACAGCGCATCACGTCTTTCAACGACGCAGGTGCGGACTGATTCAGCTCCCCCGACTATCGCCCCTATTGTCGAAGAACCGGCCCCTATCATTGTACCTACACAGGATACCTTCACATTCCAGTCCTCACACGCATACCCCAACATCGCCACCCTTGACCTTTCGGATTCGAGACCCCATGACGGTTCATCACTACCACCTACCCGAGCATCAAAGGCCCGCCTCAACGGCGGCACGAACCGACCATTGCCTAGACCAGGAGCACATCTAACACAACGGGCCGGATCAAAGCGGAAACTGAACTTCGACGAGATATTCGATCTTGGAAGTTTAGGAGGGAAGGATCCCTTTGGCGGTGGAGGCAAGCGGAACAGGCATGCTTGATGGGCTGACGTCAACTTCGACCCATTTCATTCGACAACGATTATCACGGTGTAGCGGGTTTCAATAGACTGGTAGGACAAGGCATGATTACGGACGGACGCATGGACTAGCATATAGCATGAGCGGCGTTTGGAGGACGTAAAGACTACATTTTGTGGGGTGTCTAGGTTGAGACTTCTGGCCACTTTTTACCGGTATGGCGACAGGCACTGTTGGGACATATACATTGAACATGATTCTCATGTAGCCATCCTTCTTCTGGGTATTGACATACTTGTCCCTAGGAAATGAGTTCCAGATGTGACGTGAACTTGACTTTACGTGGTGCGGCAAGGACAATGCATCACCTGACGTGCTATCAACCATGGGGATGATTAAAAGCCTGAGCATAACCTGTTTGGCGAGTAAATGTAAGATAAATTATTCTCACACCTGATCCAAGTATTTATTGACAGGTTGTCCTCCAATATCCATGCGCATGAAAATCATCGTGCATGGCCAGTCCATACTATCTCGGGTCAACCTCGGCTCTCCACACAAGTTTGTCAGGGAAGGGTCATTTCTCGAAAGCCAAGCTACTACGAACGGATATCTCCAGCCTAATTAATTACAACTATCCAGAATTTCCCAACACCAGCTTTGTTCGTGGCCGCATTTGTTTCGGTGCTTGAGGATTGCGATCTGTTGCCTATTGTGCGACGAGGCGTGCCCTACTGTGAGTCCATCTTCTGCCAGAGGAAATCTACCTATCCGCCCTTACCTATCTCCTGCTCTCTACGGTACCCGCGTTTATGCGACGCGACGTCAAGCACGTGGTTGTACATTTTGTCTTTTCAGCCTCCTTTTGGCAGCCTTCTCAACAACCACTAACTCCCTTTTCGTGAACAGATTCTACCCCCTAGGACGGATAGCTTTGCGACAGTAACTTGATCGAAATGTCGGACTCGGGCAAACCAGAGGAGTCGCCGGCGGCCGACCGCGAGCCGGAAAACGAGATGACGGCGACCGAGGAGGTGCGTGAGGCGCGAAAAGAGGTGGACTAAACGAGGACTGACAAGGCGCCATTAGGAAGAAATCACTGCCATGAAGCGCCGCGTGGCAGAGATGGAAGAGGAGGCCAAGAAACTCCGCGAAATGCAGGCGACCCTGGAGCAACAGTCTGCGGATCTCGCGGATGACAAGGAGTCGATCGATTCGCGCAGCATCTTCGTGGGCAACGTGGACTATTCAGCCTCGCCTGAGGAGATCCAAGCCCACTTCCAGAGCTGCGGTTCCATCAACCGCGTCACCATTCTTTTGGACAAGTTCACCGGTCAGCCCAAGGGGTACGTCTTCAGCTCCTCGCAGCAACGCCGCGCTTGTAGTATCCAGGTTGCGCTAACCAGTGAGCTTCCAGTTATGCCTATGTTGAGTTTACGGAACCTAGTTTGGTGGCTCAGGCCCTGGTCCTCAACGAGAGCGTGTTCAAGGGCCGCAATATCAAAGTCACCCCGAAGCGCACAAACGTGCCCGGCATGAGCCGTGGCCGTGGTGGCCGTGGCCGCGGCCGAGGTTTCCAAGGGAGAGGCTCATTCCCACGAGGTGGATACCGCGGTGGTTATCGAGGCCGTGGCCGGGGTTTCGCTCCCTACTAGGAGCAGGGAGGCCCTTCCCCCAGGATGGGCCAGCAGGTTCACCCGGTCTCTGGTCAACAGCCCGATGCATTCAAGATTGAGGTGGATGATTATGCTGGGTTCGAAGGAGGGTACAACTGGTGACAGGTCCGCCAGTCACGAAGTCTTCCAGTCTATTTTCGCATTTCACGGAATCCGGTTGCAACAAGAAGGAAAGAAGTCTGGTTAAGGAAGCGCGATGTATAATATCGGATCTGAAGGGGATAAAACAGCTCAACACGCTTCGAGTACGGGGACAAGGAGTTTTCGGACTGGTTTGTTTGTTTTTTATTCTAGCAGAAGCTACGGATCTGAATGGCGAGATGCGTATCTACAGCAGCATTCGCTTTCGAGAATGCCAACCTCCGAACCACGCTTAACCGGGGTGGTTGGGTGGACATGAACCAATGCTGTCCGAGGATGGATTGTGATACCTTCGCCACGCAAGCAATGTGTGAGGCCGCCCGTTTCGCCCCCACATCCGCCCGTTCCGGAGCCCAGGAGTCGAGGAGGATTGGCAGCCCTGCTCTGTACCAAGATGGCGAAGAATCCCATGATCTGCTCTGGAGAAAATACGGGGTTACCACAGGGTAAGGTGTTGTAAACTTGGGAATACTGAGGTGCAGTGGCTTCCGTGCAATAGTCATCACCTGTCGCCTGCATCTCATGTGCTTTAGAACCACTATCAGCCAGAAGTGCGCTTGCCTGTTTGCTGCAGCTAGATCTGCAGGGTGCTGCCAATCGGGAGGGTCAGTTGGTGGCTTTGAGGTTGCGAGCAGCCAGAGGTGGTGTTAGAGAGCATGCGCGTCGCTCTGTTTATCAACGTGCACATACCAAAGGTATAATAATGGTGAATTTTAACGAGAGGCCTCTCGATCCAACCTTCGCAGGTCAGATCCATGGTACACTTATTATACCTGGCCATACCGTGCGTCTATCCTGCGGGAAGATGTCAGCGTCCCTGGTCATCCAAGCTCAGCCTGGTCTCTGGAACCACTGTACGAGGTACGAATACTTCACCAGGTTTAGGCTGTTCCTGTGCGGCCAGCTTCGACGTGACAGCTGCAGGCCGACCCAACCAGAAACAGGGCGAGTGACTGTCAGACAAGCCAAGAACAGTTGGTGAAAGCTGTGGACTGGTTGCGTCGAAAATGGTCCAACATTCAAAAGGGTGCTCACTCCAGTAATTTGAGATGGCTGATGGAACTGCTCTGCACTCGTCTACTTGGCGTGTACCTTCGTGGGGTGGTTCGCCAACTGTGGCGCACTATGGACACAGTGGAGGGGCAATGGATCGAGCTTGGCAGGGTGTTTGTCGTCCTCTCGGGTGGCTCAGCCAGCGCCAACGCCTTTGCCATGGCCGTCTAGAAGCAAACAAGAGTAGTGCTCTTGCAAGTACTACTAAGTAGTATCTGGAGGTGTCCCCGAGCCGGCACCAGGGTGAGTGGCTATTTTCGTTTGTTTGCTTGCTTGCTGAAAATCACGTATCAACAAGGTTTCATAACGGGCCAAGTCCATGCCGGTCTGGGATGGCTATTTGTTGCCCTGTCTCGGCCGTCTGGTGCAGCACATTGAGCAAACTGGGCCAGCCGAGTCGGGTTCCCGAGCTGGCTTGTGCCCGCTGCCGGCTGATGGTCGAGTAAGCAGCGGGTACCCGTGCGTTACTTTGGTGCCGGAATCGTGACGGGAGCTTGTGCTGAAGCTACTGGCAACAAAGAATGAAAGCCACAGTATTGCGCAGGCGCTGCGAGTATTGTCAAGTATTCGTACCTAGTACCCTCTGGAACGAGCCGGCCTGCTTCGTAACGCAAGAGCACCAGCCTCTCCCAAGGTTAAGTCAGCAAAAGCAAAGCAGAGCAGAACAGAACAGAAGCAGAGGCGAGGATTCGTGCGTGGAGGCGCCCATTGTCATACTTGCGCAGGCCAAGCGCTCGATTGATGCTGCATTTGGCCTGGGGCGAAGTTGGGCCCTGGTGCCGGCGACCCGGTCTCCTCCAGGTAGGCTGCCAGACTCTTGGAGCCAGGGAGGATTGGATGGCTTCGGGGAGGGAGGGACCTTTGCATTTGGCCATCAGTCAACTGGGGGGCACGAGACACTTCACGATCGCAGCACAATGTACCAACGATCAGCCCCGTTCAGACTAGTAGATAGCCACTCAATCATAAGGTGGTGCGTCGAAGCGGTTGGATCTTGTTCACAATAGAAAGAGGGGAAACGACAATAACGAGTCGTTCCATTGCGTGTTTGTCCAGAGCCGAAGCTTGAGAGTGCTTCCAGGAAGTACAGCAAAGGTACCTGGCCGTGCCAACCTTTTCTCCTCCCGCTCTCGGCCTGGGCTCTCCCCATTCCCAGTGGTCCCAGGTTGGTACCTACCTCAGCACCTAAGATCCACGGCCGACCCGCTGGAAAGCTCACCTACAGGGCCCCTCGCGTCCGCCAGACGTCCCTCCGTCCCGTCCGCTGGGCTGGGTTCCCGCCTGCTGCTCCAGGCCGCTGCCCGGGGTGCCCGCCAAACTCGAGGGAATGGAACCTGGAAGTCAAACCAAGGTACCGCTGGCAATCCACTGGGACTGCACGCCCACGCCGCCCACCCCCATCCCGTTCCATCCCATCGCCCTCGCTCTCGCTCGCATCACTCGCATCCAATCCTCCCCATCATCATTTTCCCATCCCATCATCTCCTCCTCCTCCTCCACCGCCGTCCGTCGACTTCCAACTCCCGCGCGCTTCACGTCTGCAGCGTCTCTTCATTCTCTTCCGCCCTTCGCCCGTCCTTCTCCCGTCGTCGCCCGCGTCGTTGCGCCTTTGCTTAGGTCCCCGTCGTCCTGTTCCGGCCACCACCTCCTCGCTTTGGAAGCGGGGAGCCGTCCTTGGTCTTTTGGGCCGCCGCCCCGTGCACAGCCTCAACCTCCCCCAGCGCCTCCCCCGAGGCGTCGTCAACCTCGTCCTCTGAACACCTTTCGAGCTCGTCCTTAAAGCCCCAGTCTTCCCTTGGTGCCGCCGTTTACACCTTCGGCTCCCACTGCCTGTGGCCTGTCCCATTAGATACTCTCCCGCGTCGTGGTGCTTTAGTCACTTGCTGCGCTGCGCAAGAGGCGAGACATCATGAGTAGTAGTCGCGCCGAAGCTGGGCAGCCCAAGTGAGTTCATCCCATCCGCCTAATCCTCCCTTTCCTACCGACTATCCATCGCCCTTCATCAACGCCATGCCTGCTAACCATCTCGACAGCACCAAGCCCAACCTACGTGTCACCAGTGCGTCGCCGTTCCCCGATCCCCCTCTGTGCAAGATTCCCGTATTGACATCATCCCAGTCATTGCAGCCGATGGCCTCTATAAGCGAGATGTCTTCCGTACGTTGAACCATCCCGTCTAACAAATCAACATTCCCATTAACATCAATAGGCTTCCCTGACCCTTTCGCCGTTGCCACCATCAACGGTGAACAGACAAAGACGACTACGGTCAGCAAGAGGACCTTGAACCCCTACTGGAACGAGACTTTTGACTTGTAAGGGACTGCCCCGCCACCAAAACATAAATCCTTCCCTGCTCACAACCCACAGCCGAACGAACGAGGATGGCATCCTGGCGGTGCAGGTATTCGACCAGAAGAAGTTTAAGAAGAAGGATCAAGGTTTCCTGGGTGTCATTAACATCCGCGTCGGAGACGTCATGCCTGAAATCGGACCAGAGGCTGATGGTTAGTTCGCCAGCACCATCTCATCAAGGTTACAGGACCCTACTAACCCGACCAACCTTTAAGACCAGATGCTCACACGAGACCTTAAAAAGTCGACCGATAACCTTGTCGTTCACGGAAAACTCATCATTAACCTCTCTTGCAACCTCGCTGCTCCTGTCCGAGGCAATCAAGCATCATCGAGTCGACCTTCACTAAATGCCGGACCTTCCAACATGTCGACACTTTCAGCACCCGCAGGAGAGAACCGCCCCGGTTCCTCCATGTCCGGACCCAACGGCGCTGCCAGTTCGCAAGTTAACCTGTCGCACCGCCCTTCCAGCATCAACTCGGCTGGCGGTGGTACAAACCCCCCTGGAATCAATGGTGCCTCACAAAACCGCCAGTCTAGCCAACTCAGCCCATTCGAGGATGCCCAAGGACGCCTGCCAGCTGGGTGGGAACGGCGGGAGGACAACCTGGGCCGTACATACTACGTCGATCACAACACTCGAACCACCAACTGGAATCGTCCTACCGCCGGCGGCGCCGCTGAGGCTCGAAACGATAGAGAGGCAGCAACCCAGGTCGAGCGACAGAGACATCAGAATCGAACGCTGCCCGAAGACCGCACTGGATCAAGCTCTCCAACAATGAACCAGCAACCGCCTCAGCAGCCACCATCTGCATCGTCTCCAACTGCTAACAACAGTGCGGTGATGCATACCGGCGCCACAAGCCCTGGTACGGGCGAACTGCCTCCCGGTTGGGAACAGCGGTGGACTCCCGAGGGCCGTCCTTACTTCGTTGACCACAACACGCGGACGACGACTTGGGTCGATCCTCGTCGACAGCAGTACATCCGCATGTATGGCGGCCAGAACAACGCCAACGGGCAGATCCAGCAGCAACCTGTATCTCAGCTCGGTCCTCTTCCTAGCGGTTGGGAGATGCGCCTCACCAACACTGCTCGTGTCTACTTCGTCGACCACAACACCAAGACGACCACTTGGGACGACCCCCGACTTCCCTCCTCCCTGGATCAAAACGTTCCCCAGTACAAGCGAGACTTCCGCCGGAAGCTCATCTACTTCCGATCTCAGCCTGCCATGCGCATTCTCAGTGGACAGTGCCACATCAAGGTCAGGCGATCACACATTTTCGAGGACTCCTTTGCGGAGATTACTCGCCAGTCGGCTACGGACTTGAAGAAGCGACTTATGATCAAGTTCGATGGCGAAGATGGTCTCGATTACGGTGGTCTCTCCCGAGAATTCTTCTTCCTCCTCTCCCACGAAATGTTCAACCCCTTCTACTGTCTCTTTGAGTACTCAGCCCACGACAATTACACTCTTCAAATCAATCCCCACTCCGGAATCAACCCTGAGCATCTCAACTACTTCAAGTTTATTGGACGAGTTGTTGGTTTGGCCATCTTCCACCGACGTTTCCTAGATGCATTCTTCATTGGTGCGTTGTACAAGATGATGCTCGGCAAGGCGGTTGCCTTGGCGGACATGGAAGGCGTGGACGCCGACTTCCACCGATCATTGCAGTGGATGTTGGACAACGATATCTCGGGCGGAATTCTGGAACAGACATTCTCGACCGAGGACGAGCGTTTCGGCGTTCTGACCACTGAGGATCTGATTCCTGACGGCCGAAACATCGATGTGACCAACGAGAACAAGAAGGAGTACGTCGATCTCATGGTCAAGTGGCGCATCGAGAAGCGCATCGCCGAGCAGTTCCAGGCGTTCAAGGAAGGTTTCCAGGAACTCATCCCTCACGAGCTCATCAACGTCTTCGATGAGCGTGAACTTGAGCTGCTCATTGGTGGTATTGCTGAGATCGATGTCGATGACTGGAAGAAGCACACCGATTACCGTGGATACACCGAGTCCGACGAGGTCGTGCAGAACTTTTGGACCACGGTTCGGTCGTGGGATGGCGAGCAGAAGTCACGATTGCTGCAGTTTACCACGGGAACGTCACGAATCCCCGTCAACGGTTTCAAGGATCTTCAAGGTAGCGATGGACCTCGACGGTTCACCATCGAGAAAGCGGGAGAGCAAAACAATCTGCCCAAGGCACACACCTGGTTCGTAATCCTCGAACTCCCCATACGGTAGCAGAGCATTAACTAACTCGCCCGACAGCTTTAACCGACTTGACCTGCCACCTTACAAGAACATGGAAACGCTCCAGGGCAAGCTTACGATTGCTGTGGAGGAGACAATGGGCTTTGGACAGGAGTAGACGACAGCAATGTACCACTCTAGAGGGAAATAACAAGGTCGACTTCGTACCTGACAGTTGTGTATTTTTTTTTTCTCTTCGAGACAGCGACCTCTCTTCTCCCCACCTCTCGTTCACGCGCTCGAAACTGTTTGGGTAATTGCTTTGGTTGAAAGAGTGGAACAGACCTGGGTCGTTTGGCGCTGGCGGGTTGATTATCATTCGATATGCGATGCAACACCTGTTTGTTTGTCAGTCTGCCTGCCGCCCTCGCGGATGAAAACAAGACACGGAATCCAAATCCCGTCCCTCCTCCCCTGAGACGTCGCCTCGATAGCACTTGCTGGGGACGAGCGGGTGTTCTCACACTATCAGAAGTGTTTCGTGGGTTGGGTAACCTGGGCGGTTTCATGGTATTCCTCCTCCATAGCTTCTTGGCGAGACGTGCCATACTAGGAGCTCTCGGGGTCGCGGCGATCCCGCTTGGGCAAAAAGAAAGGCTGTATTACGTATCATGTCAGGCAGGTGTAGGTAGGCCCAATGTTACGACGGGCTCGGGGATGACGGGATTCCTACAAGATTTTTCCATTATATATACACACGCAACACACACTCTCTTTGCATACCACGACAGTCGATGCTGGCTTGGGTTCAATAGTTGATGTGATGATAGATTACGCTCGTTTTCAGGAGTGGCGCACTGCACTTATGAGTAATCATGTGAAATAGTATTGAGATACGTTGTGTGCTCAACGCACTGAGCTCCAAGACTACTCAGACCGGACTCGCTGCGGATGTCTGTTCCGGGCGAGCGTTGGTTGCTCACGGGTCTCTGGGGCCTGAACAGCTACGGGCACAGGCATAAGGGACGAGATTATGGTGTTGTACAGAATTGCATTCGTTCTTCCATCTACCGGTGGGATCCCCAGTATGTACACCTTGTGATAACAAAGAAAAAGGTATTGTTGATGCGCCAAGCTCATCATCCTCGTGGCCGCATCGATTGCCATCCCATCCGATCCCACTTATTCCTTGCTGGGTGATTTGTTGAGTATTCCATTGCCGCGACACTCCCGCGGCATCCGTTTCTCTCCTCCCTATCCGCCTTCCCCGTTCGTTCCTTCATCGTCGGTACCACATGCGGCTGATCTTGGTGTTGCGCATCTTGCGTTGGAGCTGGAAGATGCCGTACATGAGGGCCTCGCTGGTCGGGGGGCAGCCGGGGACGTAAATGTCGACGGGGACGATGCGGTCGCAGCCGCGGACGACGCTGTAGCTGTAGTGGTAGTAGCCGCCGCCGTTGGCGCAGCTGCCCATGGAGATGACCCAGCGGGGGTCGGGCATCTGATCGTAGACCTGGCGGAGGGCGGGGGCCATCTTGTTGGTGAGGGTGCCGGCGACAATCATAACATCGGACTGACGCGGGGAAGCACGGAAAATGATACCGAGACGATCCTGATCGTATCGGGGCGTGGATAGATGCATCATCTCAACGGCACAGCAGGCGAGACCGAAGGTCATGGGCCACAGGGATGACTGGCGGGCCCAGTTGGCCATCACGTCGAGGGTGGTGCTATCGGGGAGGAACGGCAACTGTCAGCAGGGGTTCGTCTACGAAGCAATTGGCGACTGGAGACGGGCAACGGGGGCATCGCGAGTGCAGTGATATTGGTGGCGGATATGGACATACAGGGCATATTGGATGACGCCCTTGGTGCTCTCCTCGCTGGCAAGCGGCACCTCCTTGCGAGGCTTGGCCAGGCCCGTGGCGCCGGAATGGGGAGTCAACGCACTCGCATCACGTCGGGAGCCGGTCGAGAAGGCAGCGGCGGCTCGGAAGGGTAAGATGGCGGTAGAAGGCCGTACTAGAATTGGCAGAAACGGTCAGCAAAAGCGCGGCGGACAGGTAGTGGCGAGAAAGCGACGCCGTTGTCAAGCACACAAAAAAAAACCCGCCAACCCGGAACGTTTGGCCAGGAAGTGGCTTTGTATTCGCAATTGAGAGAAAGGGACGCACCTCGAAAGGCCATTGCGGCCGCGGATCGTGAAGCGGGGAGCATCTCGAGGTGTCGGGATGGCGGGCTCGAGAAGAGGGAGGGCGAGGCGAGGCGGGGGGGGGAGGATTTGAGAGGCGTGAGAGAGGATGCCGGATGTTTGGAGTTGAGAATGCCTCGTTGCGTTGTGAACTGGGAATTGGCGCGGCCGTGATTGGTCGACGGGTTGGGGGCTGCGGCCGGGGATTAGCCGGGTGGCGGAGGTGGGCGACTGGTGACGCATGGACGAAGATAACCTCGGCGGGAACAGTTGAGTTAGAGTTCGTTAATTAATAAGACTACCTACCACCTGGAGTTTTAAGACTTTGTTACGGATATTTGAATAAGTAATGTTAAGATGCTAGTGTTGATTTCTTCGACATCTTAAGTAACAGATCGAAAATAATATTTATTAATAAGTGTAATGGAATGATAGCTCTCACCTATTTGCTATTTGATGTTCTACTTGAACCCATGCACAGTTGACATTTGGCTTATTTGTTGGTGCAATGGTAAGCTCACTGTGGGTATTTTCGAGTTCTCATACTTCAATCTTCTCCGAACTTGTCAGCTTGAAAGTGACGATACCATGGTCCCTAATTTCCTCCACATTTCACTATGCTTGGATAAATGCATAAACAACCACAGCTCAATTTTCAGAATTGCGACTTGGTTTACATTGAACGTCAACACCTTTGACCTTCGTCATAACATGCCGTTTGTTTGTTCTATCATCTAACCATAGAAACGCAGAACTATAGGTTGAGTCACGAGGAGATAATCACGAGCAAATGGACACAGAGTCCTTAGGGTACGTCAACTACTAAGTACAATCAGGAAACTCAAGACGTGCCAAGTTTCTCCAAGTCTATGACCCAACCAGTAACCCCTAGTTTAAAGACATTCCCCAATGATGTTTATCGAAGATAAAGCCCCTGGCAGGGGGAATCGATGACGTTCTGTCTGATTGTTGGCGCAATGCCCTGGTGGTATTGTTGCAACTGTGTCTGAGCACCCCGCGCCCCAGCATTCTCTTGGCCTGGAGCAGTATGGCATCAAAGTACGTATTTCGGCGACTGTCAAAGTTGAAAGAATGTACGGAAAGCAAGGATATGTGTTACTCTCGCCCCAATTGCAGTGTCCATAGATCGGATTGCATACAGCCCTGGAATTATTGGACATGGGGATATGGGCACTGTGGAATGATCGACGTAGGCGCCCGGACGATGTGTTACGCGTCAGTTCCAAACCGGCCCGGAACGCCGGAGGCTCTCGCGGGCTTCGGCTCGGCACCGACGGCCTGGCTGGCACGGAGGCGTCGATTGGACGGCGTCGCTGGATTGAAGGACGACAATCAATGTCTCTAAGCCTGGGTGGGCGGAGGCGTTGTTTTAGCAGTTTGGATTATCTGTCCAACAAAGCACACCTCGAAGGGCAGACTCGCCCTTACAGCTAGGACTTCCGAGTCGCGTGGCTTGTTTCTGATTGAGGGCGTTGGTCGGCGGCCGGGATCAACAGCGGGCCGGCGAAACTTGTTTGACTGAGATACGACTCAGATAACTGGGCATTGACTCGGCGGTGATCAAATTAACCTGGCAGGGGGAGCAAGAGTTTTATTTAGAACAAGAAATGGTTGTCGAAGGGGGAGACACCCAGTAGATAGATAACTGCCAATGCAAAGGGTTGAAGAAGGGCATCCGTCAGATGTGTTCTCCTTCCCTCTAGTTATTCCCAGTTATGCTCCTTGGTAAGTTATCCCGTGGTCTTTAATTTCCTAGCTCGGTTGAACGCGTGTAAATAAATGGGCTTTGGGGATATTTAGCAGCCGGGTCGCTTCCGGGGATGTGGATAATCACCCCAATTAGACGGCCCCAAAACTGGATCTATGTCCACACGCGGCACAAACAGATACACACCTGACTTGTTGGATAGACTACTCAGAGCCTCGGCTGTGGCGGTTGGAAGAATCGGACGATTCTGGATTCCCAGCGAGTGCAACTTGGAGAGCTCTCGCCGTCGAGTCCGGTGGAGAGGGTTTCTTTCCAGTCCAGGGACTACCCACCTGGACCTAGCGCACCGAGGGGATCCTGACAGGGCCCCGTCGTGGGGCTGCCCCAAGCTTGGCTGCTTGGCTTCTGCCGGGGAGGAGAGGATGGGCACTCGATATTTACGTTCCGGGCGCTTACTGGAGAAGGAAGTGCTGTTGGGACAGGGTTCTGGTGGACTGCCAAACTGCCTATCATCTATAAAATGCTGCAAGGTATGTACGATTAAGGTATGCTGAGTAAATCGGTGGCGGAGAGGTCTGGATTGGAGGTGGGAGAACTGGGGGTTGATGAATTGGATGGACCTCAGTTTAGCGCACCGGCCTCGACCACAAGGACACCTCGGCCACTAACCAACTATCCACCGTCAACTGTGGAAAAATGTCGAACCCAACGCACGACGACGGGTTTGCCGTGGATCATCGACGGCGTACTAAATTAAGAAACGCTGATGGATGGTCGCAATGCGTGTGTGTTGACGTATATGAAGGCGTCAGTATGACCACGACCATTCTTGGCGCACGCATGTACCTATAGTACGAAGCATTGTTGAACCGGGAAGTACCAAGCTTTGAGATACCTTGACTGAGACTGATGACCGAGTTCGGAGAGTTCAGGCTTCAGAGTGATCAAAGTAAAAGACTCGCTTCGGCTTTCAAGATCTCGCTCCATGGAGGCACCACAACCCCCTTGGAAATGCTGGGGACGGATTCACAATGCTGTGGAGCACAAAGACCAAGCCATGCATACTTACCCGCAAGACAACGAGAACAACCGGGCAGAGAGAGACAAGACATTCTTCTGAGCTTGGCCAACGACTTGCAAGACGTTGAGACATGAGAGTGCCAAGTCAGCCCCGCCCCAGCCACGACCGCCGTCGCAATCCGCCACGCGCGGACTCTTGCTCACACATTTCTTTCAAGTCTTCTTTTGTGTGTGTCGTCCCCTATCCTGATTGACGGGAGCCCTGGCGTGGCTACGTAGATGGCGCAGGTGCAGATTTCGATAAAAAAAAAAATTCAATGTCCCTGGGCACAACTGCGGCGCAGTTTGTAATTAGAAACAAACGGTTCAACGTGCCAAAAAATAAACAAGCAATCGACACCATCCATATTGCCTGCAACGCACATGGCCAATTGCACCAGGGGGTAAAGTAGTGGAGGGGAGGGGGGGCAAGGGCAAGGGCGTTAATAAGGGGGACGGGGCTCCATGACTTGCGAGTGATGAGTCCATTTGCAATCCATTCCCTTTGCGCCAGGGGGCCACAGGCGAGAGGCAAGCTAAGGTAGCGTGGACTAATGTGCGGTGCAGCATGCGTCGTAGCCGCGCTCTCGATTTGTCTCGACGCCCGGCCCTTGCAGGTGCAGTTGGCAGTCGCGGTTGCGGTTGGTTGCAGTCGTTGATGAAGTTGGTGAGTTGCAAGGTATCCCTCCATCCCTCTCCATTTCCTCTGTCCCGCTTGGGGCCTCAGGTACCTGCCATTCATTATTCATTACCGTACCGTGCCTGGGGGATTAGACTACTACCCAGTAACCTTACTTCCATTTACCTTGTCTTCGGTCTAGTACCTTATTGTATCCGTGGAACATCTCTAGCCGACCAAGTAGACTAGCCTCTGCTCATCCGTCGTCCCGTCCATCCTTTCCCTTCTTGTTCCCGCCTGACCTCACCTCACTTCACCTCACCTCACCTTACCACACACCTCACCACTCACACGCGCTCCCACCTCACCACCACAACTTCCGCCCGACATCTCCTCCCTCCTCCAACTCAACTCAACTCGTCCCGCCCTCTCCGGCCGCTCGCAACCCTTGCCTTCCAACAATGCTCTGCTGCCGCGTCCGCTGAGCCCTCCTCCTCCCCGCCGCCGTCTTCGATGCGACTGCTGCCCACTCCCCCGTGGTGCGCATAAACCTCTCCGAGACTCCGACGACTCCGACGACTTCCTCCGCTTCACTGCCGGCTTCCCTCGCGACCTGCTGAGAGAACTGCAGCCGCTCGCTTCTCGCCACCATGTGGCCGAGGGTCAAGCATTGGTTCTGGCACTGGCCCTCGCGCCTTGTTCTCCGTTACATGACCATTGTCTTCATCGTCGGCTTCCTCACCACAAACTACTTCCTATGGACCAGCAGCCAGGGCTGGGACGTTGCCGAGCCGAACGGTCCTGTCACCTTCGGCCCCAAGCACCCTATCAAGAAGCTCATGGTCGACGCCCGCGCCCGCCACGAAGCCCTCCTCGCCAAGCGCAGCTACGACCTCAACGATGCCGCCGCCCGATACCGCGCCCGCCGAGGCCGTCACCCGCCCCCGGGCTTCGACAAGTGGACCAAGGCCGCTCTCGCCTCTGAGTCCATCATCGTCGAGGACTTCTTCGACCGCATCTACAAGGACCTGACCCCCTTCTGGGCCCTCGACCCTCATACCCTGGCCCAACGCGCCGCCGCCTGGCACTGGGTCGTCAAGGTCCGCGACGGCAAGGCTTACGGCCAAGGCAATACCAGTGACCGAGTTCCCTGGCTGCAACTATGGACCGAGCTCGTCACCGAATTCGCCGCCTCCCTGCCCGATGTCGACATGCCCATCAACTACATGGACGAGCCCCGAATCCTCGTCCCCTTTGACGAGATTGCGAAGCTCGTCGACAAGGAGCGCGTCGACCGGCGCATGCCTCCCGTCAATGAGGTCGTCACCAGCTTCGGGGGCCTGGCTAGCATCGACGCTCAGAGCCCCCAGCTGTACGAACCGCGCTGGTTCAACCGCTCTGGAAACTACTGGGACCTCGCTCGTGTGACGTGCCCCCCTAACGCTCCCTCGCGCAACGTCGAACAAATCCCCGACTTCGATACACCCATCGACTACCCCTCCCGCTGGGAACCTGACTACGCATACAAGGGATACATCAAGAACTGGACCGCCGCCATGGACCCGTGCGATCAACCACATCTGCGACAGATGCACGGTAGCTTTGTCAAACCCCTTAGTCTGTCCACTACCCAGGAACTGGTTCCTTTGTTCGGCGGTTCCAAGCTACCTATGAACAACGAGATCCTCATCCCCGGCGCCATGTATCTTACCGTGGACGAGTTCTATTCTGGAGGCGAGAACCAGCGAGGCCCTGCATGGCACAAGAAGAAGAATGGCATTGTCTGGCGTGGTGTCGCGTCTGGCGGCAAAGCTAGGCAACATAACTGGCATCGCTTCCACCGCCATCGCCTCGTACAGATGCTCAACGGTACCACCGTCACCGCTATGGAGCATGAGGGTGTCAAAGCCCCGACCTTTAACCTCCCAGACGCCGAACTCTACAAGAGCACCCACCGTACCGAAAAGAGGCTCGGTAACTGGTTGACCGGTTTCGCTAATGCCGGCTTTATTAGCCGGCAATGCCAGGTCGAGCCGTGTGAATATCTCGACCCTTACTACCAAGAGGTCCCGCCCATGCCGATGAAGGACCAGTACAAATACAAGTTCCTCCCGGACGTTGACGGCAACTCCTTCAGCGCCCGCTTCCGCGGCTTCATGCGCTCTGGCAGCACCCCTCTCAAGGCCACCGTCTACGCGGAGTGGCACGACGACCGACTTACCCCCTGGGTCCATTTCGTACCCCTCGACAATACATTTCAAGACCTCTACTCCGTTCTGGAGTACTTCACCGACGAGGAAGTTGCCGGCGATACGGCCGCGCGCTATATCGCTGAGCGTGGCAAGGAATGGTCCGAGCAGGTGCTCCGTCGCGAGGATATGCGCCTCTACGTATGGCGTCTGCTGCTCGAATGGGCTCGCGTCTGTGACGAAAACCGGCATAACCTAGGGTTCATCGACGACCTGGCCCACCCGGACCCCTAGTCTTCACAGAGGAAGACGACGACCCCGTCCTTGAATCAGCATACATACGAGCGAGAAGGTGTTTGTGCCTTGGGAGGCTTTACATCATTACATGAAGGCTACTGTCCTGCACCGCATCCTGCCCTGGCGCAGCGAAAGGCCACGTCTCCAGGGGGACGTCTGGCACTCATCTATACACTAATTCTCACGGCCTGGAGTTTGGGAGTTGGATCTCCTCGCCTTGCATCACGAGGCGGGAGTTTGTAATTTGGGAGGTTTGCATTTTATTCGGATGGGAACGACGACATACCCTTTGGTCGTTGCGGAGGCGATTTGCGTCTTGTCCATGATATTATATATACATACCATGGAGCCATATGTATCACACATGTAACATGGATCGAAAAGGGAGGAAAATAAATGAATGGGCGAGGGAGATGAAAGGCGGAAGGGAATGCCCCTCGCTGTTAATACGTAACCCCCTAGTTAAAGCGTGGCCAGGTCCCAACTCAAGTGGGCAACAAATGTGCCCAATATTCTCATCAACCAACATTGGTTCCTTTCCACTTCCTGTAAACTGTGACTCGAAATAGTCCGACTCCGTGATATGCAAAGTAAGAACCGTTCAAGAAAGATACGCCCTGTTCTTTGTGGTTTTGTTTTTCTTCGTGCTTGTAATTATGCAGGTATTTATAGCCAAACCCGCCCACGTCTGTCGCTTGACATGGTCTTCTCGTCGTTACCAAAAGCCCGAACAGGCGACTCCTCATCGGCAAAAGCGCCCACTTTCCCATGGGCGCAAAACAACAACAGCAACACACAACAGCAAATGCCCGGGGCTTTGGGAGCAGTTCTACAGCTGCAGGTTCGTGACGGGCTCGCGGGCAGGCTGGCCCTTGAGGTGGGCGGCGGAGCCCTTGAAGAGGCTCTGCCAGATGAAGGCCTCGCTGAGTAGTAGCTCGATGTCCTTTTCGGTCCAGTCCTTGGTGGGCAGGCACTGCAGGAACATCATGACCTCTTGGAAGTCCATGTGGACGAGCTTATCGGACCACTTGACGAGGAAAGCGGCGCAGACGTAGAGGTGAAATTCAGAGAATCCTTGTTCTTCGGCCTAGTGAGTGGTTAGAAGGATGGATAGGAGAAGAAGGGGGGAGGGAATCATACCAAGTATGTATCCCACATGCGGATGGTGTTCTTGACGCTGATTTCTCGCATGAGTAGACAGTTCATCCATCGAAAGCTGAACTGAATGAACTCGACGCCCTCCCTTTCCAGGTGCTTGGATAGGTTGGCGTCGATACGGGCGGTGAGGTCGCGCAGAGCAGCTACCTGGCGTTGGATACCCGGTTGCGCGACGATGTAGTGGTCCTGGATACCATCGAGGAGCTTGGTCAGGCACCAGAAGGAGTCGGCCTCGACGGCATCGAGAACAGACTTGGGCAGCTGTCCCGGGTCCATGCCGGACTCGATGTTTGGGTCGCCGATGTAGATGCTCAGGAACACCTGCCAGAAGGGCGTCACCAGGTCATTGATGCCCTGGACGTAGCCGCTAGCGGGGTGCCGAACGGCCCAGACGTACAGGATGCGCTCGAGTGACCGTTGGGTGGCTTCGTAGCTGTACAGCTCGATGTGCGGGTTGGTGCGCGGAACATCAATGCTGATCTGGTGCCAGACGGCCTCGTCCAGGCCCCGCGTCCTACCTGTAGGGGCTGTGCTAGTCGTATTGGCTGTGTTGGTGCCGCTTCTCTCGAAGGCCTGGCGGACGCCGTCAAGGTACTCCTTGCGCTTCCGCTCGAGGGTCGCGACACGGCGCTCGCTGTTGGTGGGGAGGTAGCTGAGAAGGAGCTGCCAGGTCATCGCGCGGACCTCTCCCGGCACGCCAGACCAGGCGAGCGACCTTAGGTCGGGGAGAGAGATGGCAGAGGTCTGGAGGAGCTTCTTGAACTTGTTGATACGAGTGATTCGGGAGTTGATGGCATCGGCTTCCTTTTGGGTGGCGTTGGCGGGTACGGAGGGATAGTTAATAAGGTGGAGGGCGTTGGCGGGGTCTAGTGAGGAATGTTAGAAACAATGCCATCGGGGGAAGATTTGGGCACAAACCTCTGAGGATCTCCTTGTATTGGGGTCGGAGTATTTTGCCCTCGCTCTTCTTGGGCATGGGGTAGGTGGGCGCGGGCCGCTCGACCGCGATGTCGGCGCTGTTGGAGTACCGCCTGGAGTTGAGGGCGTCGAAGTGTTCTTCTCCGAACGGCGACAGAGTGCTGGGGGGGGGTTTACTCTGCGAAGCCATCCGCCTGGACCTCCTCTTCATGTTTGATAGGCTGGGCAGCCCAAAGTCGTCGCCATCGTCGTCCTCGTACCCCATCATCTCGTCTTCGTCGGCCTTCCAGTCATCGTTGGTGTTGGAAAGGAAGTTGATGTACGTCTTGAACGGGGGCGAGGACTTGCCACCTGGAGTGTTTCGCGCCGGGGGGGAGGCATCGTGGATTCGGATCTTGGTTGAGGAGGAGGAAGGGGGAGTCTTGGGGCGGGAGGAGCTTGAGTGGTTCCTGAGGTTCACGACGAGGTTAGCTGGTCGGTTAGCAGAGACGCCCCGCGCACTCGAGACGTACATGTTGTCGAACTTGAGCATGTCTGCATGAGAGTATGCGGCGCCGACCACCAGGCCGGACCCGGGGCCAACAGGCGCGGTAGCATTCTTCTGGGGCGTGGTGTTGTCTCGCGGAGGCGGTCTCCAGAAAGGCGATGCGGAACTAGACGAGATGCTTCAGCGCGGGGGCTCTCACAGAGCGGCTGACGACGGGCACAACGTACTCTGAACGATCTGGCAAAGGGCAATTGAGCTTCGGTCAGCACAACTCAGCCTCGTTGCAAACCTCCCTCCACCGCCAACTCCCCCTCAACTCCCCCCAGGACGGGATATATCCCACGTACCGACTTGGACCATCTCCTGCGGCGGTGGGGCTGTTAGCACAATGGGGTCGATTCAAGGACTGGGTCTCGTGAGCAAGACCACTGAAGGACTGAGGAACCTACCGACTGCGCGGGTTTCTTGCCGCTTCCGGAGGACGGCCACATTGTGTTCGCAGAGGAGCCGCCTTCACATGCTGCGGGCGACGTTGGTGATGGAGGCAGGTCTTGGGTGCTGGGAGGGTTTCGTGAGAGGCGTAGTCAAGTCAGGCAGAGCGCGCTCGCCCTGGAACGGCTGTCGACGGCAACGGGGAGGCTTTGTTGGGGCTTAGGCGGCGATCTCCTCCACGACTGCTACAACTTTGTCACAGTCAGGCGTTTAGGGATTGTATTGGGCGCTGTGGACGTCACCATTCAGCGCCATCACAGCGTGGTTCCAGCGGGACAGCGCCATGGCCCAGGGTACGCATTAGGCACAGTGGTCCGCCTTAGTGGTCACACAGCGCGCCTTGGAACAGCTTTCTGGCGGGGCTATCTCTGAACATGCGCCGCCACCTTATTGGTCAGGCTGTAGCTTAGTCATTTCTCTAACTTCAGCCAGGTAAGGGTAAGGCGAGAAAACATCCCTCGCGGACCTGCCTCCTCTCCGTATCTGCCAGTTCCTAGTTTCACCACCTTCAACATCTCCATTCTGAGCCATCTATTTTCATCTCTCTGTCTTTTCCAACTCGTGATTTCTTGTCGCCGAGACGTCAGTCACCCGTCTGCGGTAACTGCGCAGTACGAGCCGCAACACCTGGACCCGGATTCCGACTCCTACGAATCGCGACCACTAGGACCACCTAGGACAGTCCTCAGCACTCATCCTTCACCATGACCGAGCCGGAGAACTTTGAGGAGGACCTCTTTGCTGACCTGTAAGATATCCATCACAACGAGCCGATACGCATCTCACACCCGTCAATCCATTGCTAATGCCTGGCCCTACAGTTACGAGGACAACGACCCTGCCAAGGCGCCGCCTCCCCCGAAGGCCCCAGCTCCAGTTGCCACGGATATCCACCCGGTTCACAACAGTGCTAATGATCAGCCCGCAATATCGTACGAGCAAGATGGAGGCGATGAAGCTATGAATCAGAACCAGGATGACGATGCCGATGAAGTCGACTTCAATCTTGGTGGTGGAGGCATGAGTAACAGCATGAATCACCATGCCGCTCCCATGGAGGATGTGGCAACACCACCGTCGTATGGAGCGGTTCACAAGGCAAGTGCCAAAGAAGACGGGTAAGTTTCTGCCATTCCTCCTAGATGTGATTTGTATCCTGTCCATGCCCCACCCTATTGCCCCAGCACACTTTGTCCTCCAGCTTTTTGCGTCGTCTGCTAGAAGCGCTGGGTCGTGATGACAGCTTGGTATTGGGTATGGCTTCACCGAAATCTCGGAGCACTGGCTTGGCTGGAAAGGATCGCGGTCAGGTTGAAAGGAGCGAGGAGTGGCATTCATTACGCCCACACCCCGACGAAAACTCAGACGGAGGAGCCATGATCAGCCAAAAAAAGACATTGGATATGAGGACCCAGAGCAAGAGCAAGAGCAGAGATCAGATGAGACAAGGTTTCGACGATCAGTCTGAGAGAGCATCAAAGCAAGAGGAGGAATCCGTTATCTGAACTGAGAACTCTCACCCTGTGGATACTCCGATAAAGAATCAGCCGACCTAGTCAAGACGGGAGACACAACTCCCGGCTTCCATAGCCCAGAGTCGCAGAGATCTTAAGGCCCGACGAGAATGGTAACGATTCTCCGGTGGCTGTAGCAAGATTTGCAGCGAATAGCGCGCCAGGCCAGTACCTAGCAAGAGAGACAGAGAGAAGAGTCAAGACGATAGCACAAGACGAAGAAATATTCGACCTCGCTGATCTGGCATCTCTCACTGCACTGTCTTCGCCATGTTACGCGCACCATGGCGGATCATCTTCGACTTCTCTCGCCACGCTGTGCAACGGGTCTCTGGCGACAACCAACACCACATCCACCACCCGCAACAAGACTCAATTTGTGGACGGGATTAGACTCCCGGTCGCTCTCTGCTTGCCTCGCATCTGATCCGGCTCGCTCCAGCTCGAGGGACTTGCCCTTTGTTCGCCTACCAGTCTTTGCAGCCTGACGTATGGGAGGGGAGGAGAACCAACCAACATGGCCGAGTCAGGCCGCTTATCCCAGTTTGCGATGTTGAAGCAAACAGCCCTCACTGTGTACGACAAGAAAGTCACCGGCATTTGTTTTGGGCCTGAAAACGACCTTGCCTGCAGCCAGCCACCATGCCACCCGCCGCAGGGATCCCAGCGCTCTGCCATAGCCAATGTCTTGCCGCTGCTTTCAAGTCGCCGTCATGCTGCTCGTCCCGCTTAAACATTAACATTGACGCCTGGGATTTAAATGCTAATTCGTCGAGACAGTAAAATGTTTATTGGTGGTCTGAACTGGGAAACAACGGATCGTAAGTTGCGTAATGCCTTGCACGGACGGACCAGAACCTAACCCGTGTGGTAGAATCCCTACGAGATTATTTCTCCCAATTTGGCGAGGTCGTCGAGTGCACTGTCATGCGAGACAACAGCACTGGACGGTCACGGGGCTTTGGCTTCCTGACTTTCAAGGATGCCAAGACGGTGAACATTGTTATGGTCAAGGAGCACTTTCTTGATGGTAAAATTGTGAGTTGAGTAATATTAGATGATAATTTTACGGCACTGACCTTGCTCTAGATCGACCCCAAGCGAGCCATCCCGCGAGACGAGCAGGAGAAGACCAGCAAAATCTTTGTTGGTGGTGTCAGCCAGGAGACCACGGACCAAGAGTTCAAGGACTATTTTGCTCAGTTTGGCCGGGTCGTCGACGCCACACTCATGATGGACAAGGATACGGGCCGACCAAGAGGTTTTGGCTTTGTCACCTTCGAGAGCGAGGCTGGCGTCGACGCCTGCATCAATGTGCCTCTTGAGATCCACGGCAAGCCCATCGAGGTCAAGAAGGCCCAGCCGCGAGGCAATCTACGAGAAGAGGAAGAGGCTTCAAGGCGCGGCAAGTTCAGAAAGGGTGAAGAGCAGCCCGCCCAGGGCGGCTCCATGGGCCAGCAGATGGGCAACACCAACGGCATGACGCCGCAGGTCATGGCGCAGTACTTCCAGCGGATGCAGCAGTACTTCGCTGTGATGCAGTCTCAGATGGCCATGAGCCGAGGCATGCCCATGAACCCAGCCATGTGGCAGAACATGCAGATGCAGCAGATGCAGCAGATGATGGGACGAGGAGGCGGTGCCGGTGGCGCCAACGGCCAGAACATGATGAACAACATGACGCCCCAGATGATGCAGCAGATGCAACAGATGCAGCAGCAGATGATGCAACAACAGGGCCAGCAGGGCGACCAAGGCAACGCCGCCGCCGCAGGCGGTGGCGGTAGGGGATACAATAACAACAACAATTACGATCAGTATCAGCAACAGCAGCAGCCTCAAGGCCGACGCGGCGGTCGAGGCGGAGGCTACGGAGGTGGTCAAGGCGGGTACGGCATGGGCGGCGGCGGCGGAGGAGGCGGCGGCGGCGGCAGTGCCAGCGGTAGTGCAAGCGGCGCTCCGACTTCATGGGAGGGCATGTATGACGACGTCCCCCAGCCGAATCCCAACCAGGGCCCCGGGAGCTTTCGAGGTAGTGCCCAGGGCTCCCCGGATCCTCAACACGCACCGCCCGCCAACGCACCCACCGGACCCAAGAACGCTGGCAAGCCGGGCGCTAACTACCGTGGCGGCGGCCGCGGAGGCAGCCGGGGGTTCCACCCCTACTCCCGATAAGAGCGCCGGCGACGGAACCACCAACGCCGCCGAGTTCGCGCGCGTGATGGAGGCGCTGGCAGTCTGCGAGTCGCCGCCCCGGTGGCCGGGGACGGATTACCTCGCGTGAGGGCGGATGGAAAACACTCAGGCTATTTTGTACTACTAGTTGCTGCAATCGGTACTCTTTCCCCATTTGACATCTTTGGCTCTTTGTTTTGCCAGATCCAGGGGCTTTTGGGTCTTTTTCCATGCCCGGGCGGACAGGAGGCAAGGAGTGTGTGCAAAGGACAGCAAAAAAGGGGACTGAGGTGGAGGGTTCGGAGGTGAAGTAATTTGAGCAATCTGATTCAAACCAATAAATATTTACTCCGCGGGCGTCAACACTCTGCTCAAGAGACGTGGTTCTCTACGGTGCCATTTTCGCATTCCACTTTGATCCTGGGCTCAAGAGTTTAGATGGACGCCTCCGTGACCGTGATGGACGCATACAACTACGACGTCTTATAGGCACTGTCAGCTTTCAGTATTACGTGGGACCTCAAGATTAGAGGGCAGGATGCATTGGTGGTCGGTGACATGACTGGTAGGTCTCGCCATAGAAAGCTCCGGCATCATCTGTTGATATTGTCTCAGATAGTATGGGACGTGACAGTTACCACCGGGCTCGGCATCGGTTTGACACTCCATCGGATAGTCGGAGGATTCTTCTTCGGGCTGTCCCTTATTCCACCCAATGATTTTGACTCTACTGATTTCAACCAGCCGTCTTATCGTCACACTAGCGTCGCTTTTCAAGAAAACAAATACGTTGGGGCTACGTGTTTATTTGGTCTGGAACACTACGCAAGGGCCAGCACTCCCATCAGCACTACTTGAATTAGCAGTCTCAAGCCATGTCGCTATCTCTCTCTTATACATGCTTGCATCATTCAAAGTCCTTACACATGGGCAAATTCATATTAGAACAAGCTCGCCAAGCAGATCCCAGTATTCTGGCACGCGTTGGTGATCGTGCGAGTGTTGCCGTAGCTGGTGTTGATGCCGTATAGAAACACCACTATCGACGGCAGCAACGGTGTCAATGACAACGCAGGGAAGATTGTTATGTCCGCCGTAGGCACCATCCATAGCTGTGGGCCGGCTTGCCATCATCCTCGGCGTGGAAGTTGGAAATATCAACAATAGCCTTGCCGTTGAACCAGTTGGTATCGGCATAAGCTCCAGCAAAACCATCGTCGCCCTGCAAGTACTTAAAGGGCTTCCAGCCCTGCCCGGATGTTCAAGGGGTTAAAGAAGGTTTAAAGAAGGTTACAGAGCAATTCGAAAGGGACTAGGCTTATCAATATAGGAAGGTCTGTTCTTATTATACAGTACATCACAATGTCGAGCCCCCCACTGACATCGAGGGACGCGTACGCACAAGCATGGATCCTAGACAGGGTCACGCCGAAGTCGAAGACAGCCCCAGAAGAAGGCAGCTGGATCGATCGAGCCTCCACCTTCTCCAGATTCTTGCGACCTTGGGGGTGCTTGTTTGAACTCCTCGCCACCTGGACGTTGGGCTTGGCGGACTTTTTACGACGCCATGGTTGATGAGCTATTGACCGAAATCTGGGGAAAGGTGTCGCGCGACGAGGGTGCAACTAGTGTAGGTGAGAAAAACGTGGCGTTGGTCTGGGCCCAGGTATTAGGTTCGGCTTTTGACAAGAGAGGGACGAGGCGTTTCGCATTCCTCGGTACGCTTGAAGTCAAGGCAACACGAGGTCTGTTAGTGTGGAAATGGTGCAGGTTTGGATATCGAGATCGAAGAACGCTTGATCTTTGATCCGTGAGAGACGGTGTTGTTACTTGCGGGTGGATGCCCAGCAACATTCCACCGCTCACTAGTAACGCCAGGCCATTTCTTGAGGGATGTGTAGGTTTTGCGGTGTTGACAACCAAAGTCAACATTTGCGTTGTCGGACGAGGCTGGCGGTGGCAATGCCTGTTAATTTGAGACGGGAGCGTTGCACTTAGACAAGTGGGACGGTGACCGAAGATTGCCAACAGCTCCGGACTCCGAAGAGGTGAAGCGAGGGTCTGAACGGAAAGGAAGTCGAGCCTAACGTCGCCGGGCCGGGGGGCAAGGGGGCAAGGGTGACAAGGGGAAACAGGGGGAGGGCATGGGATGAAATGAGCGTCTTCCATTCTATTCGTACGGAGTACTCTGGTACGCATTTGTCGATCTGTTTTGTCGTTCGAGACTCCGTACTCGCTGGCCCGTACTTCCCGTCGAGCTGTAATTAAGAATTAGCTTGTTCTTTATGCAACATGGCCGGGATGTTGTTTGGTTCAGGGGTCGTAATCGGCGTCCTCTAAACACGATGTGGCCTTCAGCTTTTTGGCGACTCAGATGAAATCGGATGTCGGATACGTGGGAAACGAAGCACACGTGATGTTTTACCCCAGTGGGTAAGCGCACTACACGTGATCTGTCAGGTGCATGGTCCAATCACAGCACGTGACTGTTCCCAGAGCTCTCCTTTTCCAAGTCTCCTTTCGCGGGTCCTTCCATGTGGGTCCCCTTCTCGGCTGCGTTTCCGAGTGGTGACGCCATGTCCCAGGTGTCTTCGCAAAGATCAAGACCGGCTGCTAGGTACCTCCATGCCTGCAGCGCGAGCCCAAGGCGACGTCTAGAAGGCTTGAGCACGGAAGCCGAGAGAGAGCCCAGACTGCCGGGAGCCGGGGAATTACTAAACGGACCAGGAGTCAGAATACGGCCGCTGAAATGAGCACGAGAGCAGTTCCCATGCCGGGTATAGTACGAGTACCGGTCTCGTAACGGGTAGTAGCCAAATTTGCTGAGGTGACCTCTGAACTTAGCTGGACCACTTTAAATTATCATTCCTCGTACTCGCTCCTCTAGGTAGAGTGAAGCAATAAGCGTTGCAGAAGCCACTGGCCCTCCACCCACTCAACTGCTGCGCGACTGGAGACAGACTGTGCGATCTTCCTTGCTTTGGCTTCCCTTCCTTTTTCCCTCCCTCCCCTCCGCAAGCCAGCTCAGCTTCCCTGTTTTTCTTCTGTTTGTTCACGGCCGACGACATCATTTTCTTGCGTCTCCCGTCGACGACCCGTCACCACTTCGCCACTATCTACACCAAGAGGCCTCTTGCTTCCGCCGCCCTGCCGCCCACCCGGTCAACCACAACCCCAGGTTTGGCAGGGATCTTGCCTTACGGCCCAAGCCTGAGGAGCCCGCCCAGACCCGGTTATTTTCGCGTCACTGCCACTTTGGCCTGTGGCTGTTGCACTGTGCGCGCAGCTTTCTTCGGGAAAGCGCCTCTCTCCTTGAACCGACGGACTTGTCAACTTCTCGCATCTACCCCCTCCACCTCCACCTCCACCTCCACCTTCACCTACACCTGCGCCTGTCCCTCCTCTCTCGTCCCTTCTTCCTCCTCTTTTGGTCGCCATGTCGTCTCCATCCGTCTCGTCCCAAGGCAAGCGAAAGAGAAGCTCCCTTGGCCACGTCAATTCCTCCGCCGACATGTTAGACAACGGCCTGCAACCCTCGTCGCGCGATGCGTCGGGCGAAGAGGGCGACACCACCGCTGCCGAGTCCAGTCGCCCTCACCACCGCACCACCAACGGCGGCGGCCCGAGCTCTAAGCGTCAGCGAGCCAACTCCGAGCGGACTCTCGATTCCAAACACCAGAAGGTCGACCCTGGCGAACCCAGCGACACCACCGAGGCCAGCGTCGACATCGCCGAGCGCGTGAGCCGCAAGGCCCGCAAGGCCGAGTTCGACGAGCTCGTCGGCGGTCTCGATGACGACAAGGCGAACGCCAGGGACGAGGCCATGCCGCCACCGCCCATTGGCCAAATGACGCACCCCGTTGGCTTCACCACCAACCCGCCTCCCGTCGGTCGCCCTGTCCGGGTGTACGCCGACGGAGTCTTCGATCTCTTCCATCTTGGGTCAGTTTGCTCTCCGTCCACCGGACCCCAATGGATGGGAACCCATACGATGCCCCTCTCCCTCAATCTCCAGAAGACCAATTGCTGATCAACCTCGTAGCCACATGCGACAGCTCGAGCAAGCCAAGAAGGCCTTCCCCGACACCACCCTCGTCGTTGGTGTCACGGGCGATTCAGAAACCCACAAGCGCAAGGGCCTGACAGTCATGTCCGGTGCCGAGCGCGCCGAGACGCTCAGGCATTGTAAGTGGGTTGATGAGGTCATCGAGGACTGCCCCTGGATCGTCACCTCCGAATTCCTCGAAAAGCACAATCTGGACTATGTCGCGCACGACGACCTCCCGTACGGCGCCGACGAGGGCGACGATATCTACCAGCCTATCAAGCGGGAGGGCAAGTTCCTCGTCACGCAGCGGACAGAGGGCGTCAGCACAACCGGTCTCATCACGAGGTGAGTAAAGCCCTGTATGGCATTGATGCATTCCTTGGAACATCCGCTGACTTGAAATATAGAATCGTTCGCGACTACGAAAAGTACATTGCCCGCCAGTTCAAGCGCGGCACCTCGCGCCAGGAGCTCAACGTCAGCTGGCTCAAGAAGAACGAGTTGGACCTCAAGCGCCACGTCCAAGATCTTCGCGAGAACATAACCACCAACTGGACCAGCACTGGTCAGGAGCTCGGCCGTGAGCTTCGACAGTTCTGGCCCGCCAGCCGACCTCCCAGCCGACCCGCAAGCCCTGCCCGGTTTAACAGCACCGGCAGCATTGACTTGGTCCGATCACCCACCACTCCAGGTGCCACCAACTCCAACTCTAAGGAGTTCATCACTGGCTATGCCCTGGGTCTTGTCGGTGGCGTGCGGTCATGGGTAAGTTTCTCCACACTCGGTATGCCGTGGTAGTCAACTAACGTAAATGACTAGATGACCAAGAGCCGGAGGACAGCTCAAGATAGTAGCCACCCCAGCGACGATGACGAATCGGAGGAGAGCGACAGCAATGGGAAGTCGACGGCGGTCACTCCCGGGGCACCAACTCCCACCAAGGCCTAAATAGACGGGTAGCAGGAAGACACAAAATTGAGACGATGGGGAATTCACGGAGACTCTCAAAAAGGAGGGAAATTGACTTCGACTCGCAACAGGATTTGGATTACATTACTAGGCCTCAACTGTGCTCATTAATACAAGGCCAGCCACAGGGCGTTCCGGGTTGATTGGGGGGGCGTGAAAGCACGCCCGTCTTGTATAAGTGAACTACGAAGATATTCTTTGCGAGTGGTTTGGTTTGCGTGGTGTTTCGCGTGCAAGTACTTTCAGCTTCTTGCTGCCAGCTACTGAGGTGAACCAGATGTCCGTGTCTTCGCTCTTCTTCCCCTCGCAGTGATCTACCACAGTCTATACGGGGTGCCATTTTGTTGTCTTCCAACCATTGATTCATTCCAGACCTCTTGGAGCCAACACCACAGTCTCAAGAGAAGCCATCACGTCTGCGACCCATGGCTTCGCCGCTGTTGCGCGCTGAGGTGGAAACACTATTCGTAAGACCGGAGAGGACGCTCAAATAGAAGACGCTAATACTCGACGGCCTCGAGTATCGATAGTCTCAAGTATCAGGGGCTTGGCAGTGTCTAACATTTAAAGCCTAGCATGCCGCTTATGTGGTCTCAGGACATCCAGAGGCCTGGGAACACGTCGACTAGCCTAGCATACACAAACAAATTCCTAACATTCACACCTATCGAGAAATTAAACCAATCATTATATTAACATGAGAAAGGCATACTGGGGCTCGTTATGCTCTGACGCCATTGGCTTTAATTTCCTTACTAGTTATTGATCGTGAAAACAAGATCTCAACTTGAGATACTCCTAGGACTATACGATAATTTGGAGAAATTAAGACTGTTAAGTTATTCGATCACGTCCGTGGCAAGCTCAAGTGGAAAGCCCATAAACATTTCCATCTCGCCCTCAGGGTAGATCTGCATCACTGTAAGTCTAGCATAGCACAAGGCATATTCGGGATGGCCACCCAGACTGGATAACGTCAGCTCCCCAAAACCTTGAGCTCGCATATCGCCTGCCAATCCCAGCCCATGGGCTCGCCACAGCCGGAGACGATGACAGGGACGGAATGCACATGCTCCGCGGGGCGGAGGCTAGAAACGTCTGGAAACGACCAAGAGCCGTCGGCCCCCAACGGCGATGCTGACAGGGGGACGGACGACCCGCGGCTGGACGGAGATGCGCTGCGAAGCGGCCAGCTGGGAGAGGCTGGCTGCGCGTCTCCAGGCGGCTAGGCGGCTATATGGGAGGCGTGGTGTTCAACGATAATTTGAGACATGTGCGTGTGGTGGTGCTGATTATCAAGAGGTGTTGCGTTTGGTGGAGGTGACGTTGTGGGAGGGCTGTGTTGTGTTGCGTCTGACGGAAGTGCTGCGACTTTGTTTTCAATACGACTACTTCGGCGCCTACCCGTTATTAATGTCGAAAGACATATAGGGTGCATGCCACTGGGACATATTTTTAAATGTACTATATGAGTTGTATAGGTATAGAACTGTCGCTAAGGAAAATGCCATGGGGAAAAAATAGCCGTATCTTGATGTCTGTCCTGGAGCAACTACGTAAGTATGCCTAAGTTTGTCATCATGACAGCTAAGAGTATTCAATGTATCAAGGCTCTACAATTTGGAATCTTACGTCTACATCGTGCGCATCATTCTCTACCTTCCAATTGGTCGCCGACACTTGTAACATAGACTACACTCGCGAAATGGTGGTAATCCGAACTGGCTGACAAACCCCCGATGCTCCCGTTTGATGATTCCAGGGTGGCATCTCCCATGTCTGTCATCACAACGTCCAGACCGGTAGGTAATCGGCAGCTTCAGCTGTGACTCCATGCAGTCAGTGTCTTGGCAGAACCAGAACTTCCCGATTGCTTGCGTGCATGGTTTTTCGTAACCTGGCGACCATGTCAGCGGGATCTACAGCGCCCGGCCCCGGCGAGTTGGGAGAGCCACGGAGATGTTTGCCGGAGATAGACACCGACCGAGAGAGGTCGACGTGATGCGTTGGCTTGCAACTGCAAACTGCAACTGCAAGTCTCAGCTGCAGGTACTATTCTGGACGAAGTCTTCGTCCGATGTGTCGATCGCTTCCCAGCCGAGGCGAGCTGTCGACGGGGTTCAGTTCAGGCTGCGTGGGTGGGACGGAAGGGGAAAGGAGCAGACCTATTTCTGGGGGGAGTGATCCTTTCTCCTGGGGCAGCCAAGCACAGTATACCTACATGCAGTATGCACACATGAACACCACGCAGCGCATCTTGACCTCGAATGCAGCAGGGAGCGCCGGATGCAACATGCCAGAACGGATGGGGAGGGATGGAATCAGCAACGGGGAGGGCATCGGGATGGTCTGGGAGATGCATCTAAGCTAGCTAGCTACCTCGTCTTGCCTTACCTTGTCTTTCCTTGTCTTATGGTCGCATGTGCAAAGTCACGGGCTCCAAGAAAGGTGGCAGACGGTTTAGGTTTCCATGTTGGTGGAGGTGGAGGGTTGGTTGGCGCCAAAAATAAACCTGTTGGAATGGTAGGTACGTACCGTTTAAGCGCTGATGTTGCTGGTAACGCTGCTTAGCGTGATGCGCCACCCGTCCCATCCCCCATCCGCGGTGATGACGGATCCTTGCCGCAGCGGTGCAGTCAATTCCACGCTTCCCGTCCCCAGCCAACAATGGATGGCTGCTGCTCTTTCGCATTCCCCACGCTGCCCGTTGTCTTGTAATGCACGACAGCGGGGGAAGGGGGGGGAGGGTTATAGTGGGAGGTTTGGGCGGCCGACGTATGGGTCCATCGTAGCTTAAGACGCGCCGGGAGGGGGGAAGGGTGGAGGGTGGGTGTGATGGCTGCACATGGATGGATTCTCGGGGCTGTCTAATGGCGGGAAGGTTTCGACGCCTGCCATAGGGATAAGAAATACTGATGGTTTCGGATGCTGTGGATGAGGATTGCTTGCTTGTATTGTGCATTCGTAGCCTGGCCATATCTCCAAACTGGATTGTTCCAGCCGCACGAGGCAGGCAAGCAAGCAAGCAAACGTTCGGAGCCGGCTTTCAATACTTACCTACCTACCTACCTACCCACCTACCTTGCCTGACAGTAAAAGCTGCAGCCCGCACTGCATGTCTTTCTTTGCGTGAGCGTACGTGCGTAGCCGTGTCTTGTGTGCATGCCATCCGGCGTCCGTGTGTTCACCCAAATCCAACGCAACGCAACCCATTCATGTCTATCAAAAAGACTCGAATCTCCGTTTCGGGCCAGAACAGCGGGGGCCCGCAAGCCCATGGGACGGTCCGGCGCGTCGGGTACCCACTCAGGACAAAACGCGGCGGCCTTGCTCCCGGGCCCACGGGTCCAAGGCCAAGGCCAAGGGAGCGGCGGCCGGCCCCCAAGCCGCAGAGACCGGGTTGGGTGGTGGGAGCGGGAGAAAAGCATCGTGGATGGACATGGGGAGTTCCCAGCAACTGGGTCACTTAGACGTGGAACTTTCATGATTCAGACGTCGGGGAATTCAGTTGGGCGCTCTGGCTCTTGGTTTGTTTCTGTTTGGATCGATGACCGATTGATGACTGAGCCCTCCCTGCGAAATCAGATGGCCAGGTGCTCAAGCCAAGCAAACCCGCGAGTAAAAATAGGACGACAGGGCCAGACGCAGCCAATGGAGGGCTTGGGAGCACCTCAGGAGACTCAGCCCCAACCTCCCCCACTGTCTTACTATCGGGGCACACCTGTCTTAGCCTCCAAGCCCTAGCGGCTAGGGAGCCAGGGAGATTCGCGTGCGATGGCTCCCCCTCGTGCACCCGACTTGACCAGGGGAAACGATTGGCGTGGGTTGTCCTTGCTGGCGGCTGATGGGCGAGGGATGCTCTCGACACCACAAAACCCTGGACAATAGTTCGAGGGAGAGAGGGAGGGAGAGAGAAAGAGAAACAATCCTTTGGTGCCATTGTCGGTCAGGATGGCCACTTCTATTGGTAGATACTCGGCCGGCGCATTCATCTAATGGAAGCTGGCCCTACAGCAGAGGACGAGCCCGAGGACGCAGGATGGGTGTCTAAAGATGGACACGACAGGGGGAATCCCTGGAGGATCGCGGCAAACCGAGCACCAACATGACCCAACACTCACAGCAAACCCAAGCGCCCCGATTGTCTTTGGGATGTATGGACGGGTTGGGCTCTGAAGAGCATCGGACTGGATAGGGAGCTGAATAAACAACTCGGCCCGTGTAACACTCAACTTCAGGAGCTAGTCTACCTAGTAACCTAGATAGTCCCTCGGCCGGGTCCATGTCCTCCTCATTCCCTCCCATCTTGTCTTCGGCTCCGCCACCCGATGCAAAGCAAGCAATGGAAGCAAGCCTCTTTGTTTGAGCCATCTCATCACATCGCCGCCAAGATCGGCTCTTGGACAGCCACCAACAGACGCGCTGACGCCATACCCGCCCGCCCCGTCACTGTGGTCCGTACGTGCGTAGTTCGGTAGCCTCTCACCACTTGCATCGATAGATGGGTTTGTGGTGGTGTGTGCCTCTTCCGTCGTCTCCGCACCACCACCACCTCCTCCTCCTCCTTCGTCACCCACCTGCACCCCGTCCAACCAACCCCAACGCAGGCGTCTTTTCCCATGTCTCGCGCTTGCGGCAATCAAATCAACGACAGAGGAGGGAGCAAGCAAGCAGAGCGGACGGGGACTTCTCCTGGGAGTTGAGCAACCGCGTTCTAATTATGGGAGATTTCCCCATCTGGCCCGTTGTCGACTCTGTCTCCGATTTCGCCGACAATCCCCCCTGGTGCACATCACACACCACCCAGCTCCTCCAAGGCGTCTTTGCTCGTCCGGATCAGCCTTGTCGCGCTCACCCTGTCTCGGATCGTCGACGGAACGGATGCCATGGGACTGGGGAAGAAGGCGGCTGTTCGAACCGCAGCAGCCCATTTGCCGCCCAGGCGCCCCTAGAATAAAAAAGAAACCAGGTACCGTTCCCCCAAGGGAGGGGGGCTTGGATGGGCTGCGGCGTGTGTGGACTGTGGACTGTGGTTCCCGCCACTATTTTCCTACCAGGGTGGTGCGGGTGTCCGAGCATCCGACAGGGGCAGGGCCAGCAAGCAAGCAAGCAGAGATGGATCATCGTTCACTTGCGCTGAGTGAGTGAGTGAGTGAGTGAGTGAGTGCGTGAGCGCGAAAGTGAGCGAGTACCTTGCATCTGGCACACTCACACAGGAATCAGCAGGCCGGCCCATGCCCGTGCCCTGGCCCAGCATGTACCTGCGCCCCAGGCTCAGCTGGCAGGGTTGTGTTGTGTGTCTGCCCGTCGAACCCTGGGTTGGGATGATGATGATGGATGGGGGATCATGGATGGCCCGGCGCCCAGACATGGGGACGGATGGACATGGGGGACGGGATGGGATGGGATGGATGGATGCTATCCATGGACATGGGCATGGCATGGCAGGGCAGGGCAGGGACGTCTTGACATGGGAGCCAGCGGCATCTGCGTCCTCTTGGCTTCTTCTCACACCAAGCGGCGACGCTCTCTCTCTCACGCACGCAGCTCTCTCACGCATATTCTCTCTCTCTCACGCACCACACTTTCTCTCTCTCTCTCTCTCTCTCTCTCTCTCTCTCTCTCTCGTCTCTCTCTCTCTCCCTCCCCAACACTCTCCCCTTCTCATCTCCACGTAGCAATGCCTCACTCCGTTCCTATCTTTGTTTCCCAAGCATCTCCCTAGCCTCGTTTGCAGATGGCCCCGTCCCTCCTCCTCCCCGTCCCCATCCCCATCCCTCCCCGTGCCGCTAGCATCGCGCCCACCCACGTTTCGTCCGAGGAGGCTGAGATCGTCTAAGCTTCCCACTCACTGCCAGACCCGGACCCCTCCAGATCCGTGCTGTGCTGTGCTGTGTTGGTTCAACCCCATCCTTCACCCGTCTTCCCGTCTCTCGCTCACACCTTCACCAGGGTTCCCTTTCTTTCTACACAGACTCCCCCCACTTGTTCTTCCATTCCCTTTCCGTCCCCTCATCGCCTACCTTCCATCTACATGATCTAAACTTGTCTCCCATCTGCCGAGGCCATCGTTCAGCCTCCTAGGGGGCTGTGTATTACTAAGTTTGGTTGTCTTGTTCCTCGTCTCATCCCCCCAGTTGCTTCTTTCTCTTTAACTACTAGCCTGTCCGTTCCCAAAAGACCGGCCATGGCAAGCCTCAAGAATATCATGAACACCGAGGAAGACTCAACATCTGCTCCAATACCCCACGGGCCGGGTCCAACCCAACCATCCCTCCGCCCCGATTCATCGGCTTCCGCTTCGACACATTCCACCACTACCACCACCACCACCACTGGGGACCACCAACATATATCTGCCACTTCACATAATAGCATGCTGGACCCGACTAGACTGCCTTCGAGATTCTTCATGACCGACGCCTCTTCATCATCCTCTTCAGTCACCACCATCCCTGGCCGCCGCCCCAGCAACACCAGCGTCGACTCCATGGAGTCACCATATGGCCCTGCCCATTCAGCCTCATCATCAAACTCCCCCATGAGGCCCTTCACGACAAACATGGCTCCCGAGCCCCGAGTCAAGCTGACTCCCATCACCGGGAAGATTAGCAAAGCGAAGAAAGGCGTGCCTGTACACAACTGCGACCAATGCGTCAAGGTGCGGAGTCTTGTTCCTTGTCGTTATACATCACTTTTCCTGACTATGATGACCATAGACCTTCACGCGAGCAGAACACTTACGGCGTCATCAACTGAGCCATGCTCCGCCCGACCTCTGTTGCCGTGTACCGAACTGTGGCCGTACCTTTTACCGCAAGGACTTGCTCGAGCGTCACATGCAGAGACAGTATGTTGGACTCGATATGGAAGCACGGTGTATGAGAACGTGAACAACCTAAGGCTGACACAAAGTAGCGAGCAGGAGGATAGTCCCTCCAAGGAGACGAAGCAATCGCCCAGACGCCGCAGCTCCAAGAGCTCCAACCACTCGTATGACAACCTCCCTCGAGAGTCGGGACTCCAGATGCCACAGGCTTTTGCTACTCACCGATCAAACCCCGGTAGCGAACTCGCCGACCCATCCAGCATGGCCTCTAACATGTCCCCTGGCATGCCCCCTGGCACCTGGCAATCAATGGCCGCCACTTCTGGCGCGAACCAGAATCACACATCGTCACCACCGATCATAGATGCCAGCGAGGATTATATGAGTACCTCAAACGAGTATGTCCTCGGGCCAGGGATGCCCAGCATGGACACGACGGAAAGCATGGTCTCAACCTTTGCGCAACAACAGCCGAGAGGCACTGAGCTCTCCATGCTCTACATTCCCCCACCTGGACCTACCTGGCAGGACTCGACGATGCCCTCGTCCGCCTCCGAAAGCACCTATTCCACCCCTTCAGACAACACGCGCCGCCACCGATTCCCCGTCCGCACTTCGAGTGGTGACTGGAACGCCCACCTCGCACCGTACCAGGCCGCCGCGAACGGGACTGGGAGCCCTGGTCTGGACAACGGCGGTTATCACATCCCCTTCACATACTCTGCTTCTCCTCCCATGTACCAGATGTACGACAACAGCATGGGTGTTCCTCTGCCAGGGTATCCCGAAGAAAACGTCTTCTTCAGCTCGGATCAGATACCAGTCACCACTGTTCGTAGCCTGTCCCCCCAAATGGCCGTGGCTCAATCATCTGAGACTTTAGTCACCATTCCGTCTGCCCCAACGCCAGACCACCTCCTCCACGCTGCCATGTGTGGCCGCCCACCTGCAGAGGGGCTTGGCATTCTAGCTCCCAGAGACATGATGCCGGTGCCATTGACCCGCGCCGCCCGCGACACCATCCCCGCCTACCTCAATGTCTACTGGGACAAGGTACACCCGCTATACCCGGTTGTCCACAAGCCATCCTTCGAGAATGTGACCGAAGAAGCGGCAGAGCACGTGGATGTGCTGCAATGTGCCATGGCTGCTGTGGCCACTCAATTTCTTGCCAACAAGGACGACCGCATGAAGGGGGCAGAGTTGCACAATTACGCTTGGCACAAATCCAAGGTGGTGAGTTGCTCCGACTCGACTTACACGCGCTCCACTGATCCGATATCCCTAGTTCACTCAATCCGATGAGTGGCCCTTGCCTGTCAAGCAAACGGTGCTTCTGTGCGAGTACTACGCTCGGTTCCGAGGGAGGAGAAAGGAGTCCTACAAGCCATCGCCTCGATTTGGCTCACTCTACCACAGGGTTAGTGGGTGTTGATCTCTCTTTTGTCTTGTCGACGTCCGTTTTCTTTTTGTCTCTCTTCCTGTTTCCGACTACTCTTATTTTCTCTTTCTCTTTTTTGATCTCTACTCTTTCTTCCCCTTTCTTTCTTTCTTTCTTTCCCTTTCTTCTCCTTTTCTCGTAAATTTTCGAGTGCACCACCCGAGATTCCCCTGCTCAACTCCCTCATAGGTTTTCAAGAACCAGAATGCCTTTGCACCAATTCCGACTGAGAAAGACGCCATGGAGGAATGGGGGCTGTGGATCGACATGGAAACACGACGGCGACTCTTGGCCGCCTGCTTCCTCCTGGACGTCCATTCAGCATGCTATCACCAACAGCGGCGCGCATCAACCCGTGGGTTGGATTACTCGTTCCCCGACAGGCTTCCCATACCGTTGCCCTCGAGCACGGCGGAACTCTGGGAGGCTGCCAACCCTCAAGATTGGAGCATGCTTCGAAAGAGGAGGAACCCGATGACTCTTGGGGATATCAACCTGGCTGGCTTGACATCCGCGTATATTGCCATGTTACCGTCCTTTGACGCGGCTATTCTGCTCGCAGCTTATGCTCTTTACCTCCCTGACCGCCACACCACCCAACTTGATCTCGTCGAGGATGCATCTAGCGTTCGAATCGAGAACGATCCCATGGCCAGGCTCTTCCCCAGCTCAGCAACTGCCAACACCTACTTGGCTTTGCACTACACACCTCTACACTACCTCCTGTCAGTATCTGGAGATAGCTGGGTGTTCAACAAGAAGGTCATCGAAGCCAGCAACTTTAGTGAACACAAAAAACGACTCAATCAATGGCGGATGTCCGGCAGCGCAGCAATGGCGACTTACTTCGCGGCTCGAGCTCTCAAGGCCTTCCTCGGCCTGGGCTCTGCGCCGGAAGTGTTGGGCGACGGAACTACCCAAACCCAGCAGAGGCAGGGTGCATTCTGGAAAGACATCTCGGACTACTGGGGTGTGTACGTTTGCACCTTGATCTGCTGGGCATTTGGCCACACGGGGCAGAAGAGACAGGCAACCGAAACGCCTTCCCAAGAAGCCGCCATACAATGGATCATGACCGTTGCAGACATGGATCCCGCCCAAGTCAAAACCATGTCTGACAGGCGTGCGGCGCATGAGGTGGTAAGCCTCGCACGAGCAGAATTGGCGATTGACTGTCTTGGAGGACGGAACATTCTGTTTGCTGATGCAGTGGAGGTGCTCAAGAAGCTTGAGCAAGGAGACAATTGGAATTGGGTTTAAGGCCCGACTTGGTATAGAGGGGCTTTTCTTTTCTCTTTATATTTCTATTCTTTTTGACGGCATAGACACGAATGTTGGATGGGCAGCATAAGGCTGTGATTGGGGATTAATTTAGGGCATAGCATTTTGATGGTATCGATGATGTTGATGAAGGCGTATTTGGAGCAAGGACTGGCAATAAAAGAGGAGGACGAAGTGGGTATACACACAAGCATGGGGTTTCCGAGCACGGTATATTTTTTGTTAAAGTTTTTTATCTTTTTTTGCCATTTGCCATGTCTGATACCTTTGTTTGAGAGACTTAGCATAGAGACACTTATGAAGCATTACATGAAGCGCGTGGTTAACGATGCTGACGATGACGATTTGAGACATGTTCCAGATTAAAGAAGTGGGCGGTGGTGTTTGTTGGATGTCTCAGGAAGTGTCAGGACGTCTGACAGGTGCGCGTGCGTGCGTGAATAACAGATGATGCAACAGGCTGCAGAAGGACTTTGGGATTCGCGATGAGACGGATCAACGCCACTATTCGCTTGTGGGTTGTACGCAGATACAAGTTGAGAGAGGCTTCTCACTAAGATGAACGAATGGATGGATGGGTTGGGTGACATGTGGCGCTTGCCTGGGGCGGTAAGAAAATAAGGGGGCCAGTCTCATTCCAGGTGACGTCGGGATGACTAATTAGCCGTGGCTTACACTGGACAAGGGACGAGGGACGAAGCATTGGCCATGGTGTATGAATTCTCCGTGGTGCGTCGCAAATATGATGAAGGGGCTTGAGGATGAGATTGTATGGTTGTAAGTAACTTAAGGGAGGTATAGGTATAGGTATAGGTACTGCGATGCACTGTATTCGTACTCTAGTTGGTCATGCATGCGTTGGTGATGTTTCACAGGAAACGCGGCTGCTCATTGGAAGGATTTCTGAGGGTTGGGACGGGCTAACAAATGATGGCTTTGTGTGTTTCAGCCGCGGGATATACATGACGGGGCCTTTTTTGTTGTTGTTTTGTACATGAAGTTGTTTTGGTTATTGTTGGGCGCTGGCTTTTACCAAGTTCATCCTAGGTAGAAATCGCACCTTGGTTTTGGTGGGGAGAGCAGGAAGAGCGGTGACAAGGGGGGGGGGAAACTCAAGGCCAAGTCTAGCCCAGGCTGTCGTTGCGAACTTGTCTGCCCCCCAGTCCTCGACCGAAGCTCGCTGTGTCCTGGTGCTCGGAGAAGCGGCACGCGGAAGGGAGGGAGATCTATGAGCGGACGGCTAAGCTTCGTGAATGGTAAGCGGGCGATCCTCTGAATAGTAGATGGAAGGATCCGGGGATGGAGTTCTGGAGAAAAAGGGATCAACAACGGTGTCTGCCTTGGCTGAAGCTCGGTTGCGTAATCACAGGTAATATAAGCTTCATTCATAGGGAGGAGGGGATGGTTGTTTATTTTCCTTTTTGTTCCTTGGATCCTTGGACGTTTCTGTTTATTTGTCTGGGGCTTTTTGTGGACTGGCTTTGGCCCTGTTTCCCATGTGAAAGGGATGGATGGGGAGGGGTTGGGTTGATGCGGGCCTGGCCCACTACCAGCACTGACGCCAGTGGGCTCGCAGCGGAGTTGGGACTAGGTAGGTAGAGCTACGTACTAAGTAGCAAGCTATAGGTACCTCTCATGGATGAAGGGAGCATTTTTTAACAGGAATAGAAGCATTCAGGCAAGGCATTACTCGGAACCTCGAGGGCCGCTCAAGGTGCCGTCGGCATGGGGCAAGTAACTGACACCGTCAAATTACCCTTTCCCTCCAGGTGAGGTGACCGCACGCGTGTCATGTGTCATATGGCTTGATCCCGGCCGTGGTGCCGTGCCGAGACGAGTTACGAGGCCATCGCCAATTGGCGAGATCAACCAGACCAGGCCAGGAGAGGACAAGCAGCGAGCCCCTCGTCGTCGTCGTCGTCGTCGTCGTTGTCGTTGCAAGCTGCCGTCTTCCCCGCCCCGTCCTGTTGGTGTTGGTAGTTAGCTCGAACGGAGCTCCGGCCAACCCTAACCCTCGTCGGGTTCTTCCTGCGCCGCCTTCTTCATCCGCTTCCTCGTGCCTCGCTCCGTTCCGCTTGCTACCTCCTATCCGGTCCGTCTCCTTTCCACCCCTGATTGATCACCTTCCTCTGCTTCCTCTTCTTCTTCTTCTTCTTCTTTCTCTTCTGTTTCTCTACTGTTTTTCTGCTCACTCGGATTCCCAAAATCTTCCTTGGTTGTCCGAGACCTAACCTATCCACCAAAGGCTGCCGACTTTTGCATTTTAGCCATCATCAATCGCCCTTCCCGACGCTACCTACGGACCTACTTACCACGCTACACGCAACCTCCACTCCCCGCCGACAGACACCTCGACCGGTCGACCACCTCCCGAATACGTTATTTCCCGTCCCACACAAAAACCACAGGATCTCACGGCACAGGCATTGGGGCTTGGAGCTTGGCCCGTGGCTTGGCCCTTTACGACTCCCCCCTCCTCTTACGCATGATCGATCCACTGAGGTAGACAACCAAGAGCTTCCCGAGTGCTCGAGTGGTTTTTTCTTACATGTGCCTGGGGCCATTCGGTTTCGGATCGAACCGCATTTCAAGGGAGAGAGCTGAAGGGCGGAGCTGAACCTGAAGCTGGAAAGACGGACAAAAAGGAGACCGTCTCCTTCGTTTTTGCCCCCCTGGACGCACGCGGATACGCACACATTCGAAACGACGCGAAACGACGACGATTAAGACGGAACTATCGCCCCGAATAACAAGTACTTGCTCATCAGAAGCATCCATCCATCCATCCACCCATCTTCTTCCCGTCGCAGCCGCGTGTCAGCCAAATCCTCTTGACTAAAGTGGTTGGAGAGCGGCCGCTACGTCACCCACCCGCATTTGGAGTCCCCGCGCCGCGCCGGTCCAATTGGATCCCAGGCCAACCACCATCTCAGGGCACTCGTTTCCGGCACTTCCACTGGGCTTAGCTGTCCCAGAGCGCCTGGAGAGCCTAGCCGGCGCCCATACTTTAGTGGACTCTGGAGGCTTGGCCGCCTGGAGCTGACGGCACCCAGCCCAGCCGCTGCCCCGCCTTTTGGCACCGAAGGAACTCGCTCAGGGCTCCATCCACCCCCCGCTGCCCGTCGATCGATGCCCAGGGCAGCTCACGCTCACTCCCGTCGTCATGGTGCGCATAATTCCCACCCGGCTCAAGTCGACCTCGTCTTCTTCCTCCTCCACCATCGCCAACAGTAGAGCCAACAGCCCCATGCGCTCCTCAAAGTCGGACAGCAGCCCTTCGCGGGACGCCGGCAACGGCCTGGCCTTGAAGGTCTCCATTATCAAGGTATTTTGTCCGCCGAACTTGCTCCTGCTGCTCAGTGTTCCCTTGTCATGCTCAGTCCCCCGTGTCATGACCAACTGCCACAAATCCAGCATTGCCCAGCACTCCGTCCGTCCTAGACACGTTCTCTATTCAGCAGCCATCGCAACCAAACCATTTCCCCTTCACGAGTCCAATACAAGACCCCTTGGCTAACAAACCTTCGTTCTGCTTGACAGGCCAGGAACCTCGCTGCCAAAGACCGCAATGGCACCTCAGACCCAGTGAGCACTCCAATCCCCGCGCACAACCCCCAGTGCTCACTCCCCGATACAATAGACTCTTCCTAACTATATCTCTTCCTTCCCGTTCTAGTATCTTGTTCTCTCTCTCGGCGATGCCCGTGTCACTACCCATACCGAACCAAAGACGCTCAACCCTGAATGGAACGTCACCGAGGAGATGCCCATCACCTCCGTCCAAAGCCTCGTCCTTGACGTCATATGCTGGGACAAGGACCGTTTCGGAAAGGACTACCTTGGCGAATTCGACATAGCCCTCGAGGAGATATTCCAGAATGAAAAGGTCGAGCAGGAACCAGCCTGGCTGGCCCTCAAAAGCAAGCGCCCCGGCAAGAAGACGAGCGTTGTCTCTGGCGAGGTTCAGTTGCAGTTCAGCCTCAAAGACACCACCAACCCTTCCGCTACTCCCGAACAGATTCTGGCCAAGTTCTACGCCCTCGTTGCTTCCGTTACCGTGGGCTCTTCCAGGAACGTTACCCCGTCCATGACACCAAGCTTGACCCCGACCACCATCCCCTCTCAGTTCATCACTACGTCTCAGGACCCTACCGGTGACGACGACGACGACGAAGACGATGATGACCTCGACGACGAAGACGAAGACCCATCCAAGCCCGAGACCGCCGAGAAGCGTAAACGCCGCCTACGCATCAAGGGCCTCAAGAGGAGACGCCGTCGCAACCCCTACGCCTTCATGAGCAATGGATCGGATGTCGTCGGCATCATTTTCCTTGAGATCGTCAAGATCACCGACTTGCCTCCAGAGTCTAACATCACCCGTACCAGCTTCGACATGGATCCTTTCGTCGTGGCCTCTCTGGGTAGGAAGACGTACCGCACCCAACGCGTCCGCCACAGCCTCAACCCCGTCTTCAGCGAGAAGATGTTGTTTCACATCCAGGGCAACGAGCAACAGTACTCATTCGCCTTCACTGTCATCGATCATGATAAGTATTCTGGAAACGACTTCATCGCCTCATGCAGCCTTCCCGTTCAGGAGATGATAGAAAAGTCCCCCAAGGCGAACCCGGAGACGGGCCTGTACGATGTCCGAGTGCCTAACCCGTCCGCCCCGACGTCCCGTGCCCGTTTCAAGAAGCTTGGCCTGTCCCGCTCATCTTCCACCCAGAGCCTCAGTAAGATCATCCGACCACCGATCAGCAAGAACGCCTCCGCGACGAGTACCGCAACCATTGATCCGGCCCAGGCAACCGCAGTCAACCGCGGCTTGTTGTCGCCCGCCGATGCCGTCGCCAACAATGGCGCTGAGAGCACCGAGGCAGGAGGGGAAGCCGAGGACCTTGAGTTCAACGATTACGTCGTACCCCTGAAAATGAAGAACCTTGACAAGTGGGAGTCCAAGCACAACCCCACTCTGTACCTGCGTGCCAAGTACATGCCGTACCCAGCTCTCCGGCAGCAGTTCTGGCGAGCCATGCTGCGTCAGTACGACGCCGATGATAGCGGCAAAATCAACCGAGTGGAACTGACGACGATGCTTGAATCCCTGGGCTCTACGCTTAGCGAGACAACCATTGATGACTTCTTCAAGCGGTTCCCACACCAGGGCACGGACAACGAAGAGACTTGGGAGCTCACCATGGATGAGACAGTCACCTGCCTGGAAGACCAGCTGGAGCCCAAGGGCCGATCGTCTGGAACTGTTGCCGAAAAGGTCAAGAATATCGTCCCGGAGATGAAGAATCTTCTTCATATTGAAGGCAAGAGTGAAGACACCAGTCCGGCCAGTTCAACTGTGGACACGGAGGGGTCGCCTGGTTTCCAGACATCGACCTCGACGATCAATATCCCTGAGCTCAACACGCCAGCCGGCGAGGAAAGCAACCCCCTCGAAAAGGAAGACACGGAAGAGGATCGAAGCGACGAGCATGTAGTAGAGATCCGAGAGTGCCCCATCTGCCATCAGCCTCGCCTGAACAAGCGCAAGGACACGGACATTATCACGCACATTGCCACATGCGCGAGCCAAGATTGGCGACAGGTCAACAATGTGCTGGTAGGTGGCTTCGTGACGGCTAGCCAGGCTCAGCGAAAGTGGTACTCCAAGGTCATCACCAAGATTTCGTACGGTGGTTACAAGCTGGGTGCCAATTCGGCCAACATCCTCGTCCAGGACCGGATCACAGGCCAGATCAATGAGGAGAAGATGAGCGTCTACGTGCGTTTGGGCATCCGTCTCCTCTACAAGGGCCTCAAGTCGCGAGATATGGAGAATAAGCGAAGTAAGTCGGATAAGTTTAGTTGAGTTGACGCAGATTGACTGACAGAAACACAGTTCGGAAGCTACTCAAGAGCCTGAGTATCAAGCAGGGCAAGAAGTTCGATGACCCGGCGTCCAAGGAAGAAATCGAGAAGTTCATCGAGTTCCACGGCCTCGATATTTCGGAGGTTCTGCTGCCGCTGGAAGAATTCAAGAACTTCAACGAGTTCTTCTACCGTGCCCTGAAGCCTGATGCCCGCCCCTGCTCAGCCCCTGACAGACCTCAGATTATCGTCTCGCCAGCTGATTGTCGAAGTGTTGTCTTCAACTCAATCACGCAGGCGACTAAGATCTGGGTCAAGGGCCGCGAGTTCAACATGAAGAGACTGCTGGGCGACGCATACCCTGAGGATGTGTCGCGGTTCGAAGGTGGAGCGTTGGGCATCTTCCGACTGGCGCCCCAGGACTACCATCGGTTCCACATCCCCGTTGACGGTATCATGGGCAAGCCCAAAACCATCAATGGCGAGTACTATACGGTCAATCCCATGGCCATTCGGTCGGCTCTTGACGTGTACGGCGAGAATGTCCGAGTTGTGGTGCCCATCGACAGCGAGCAGCATGGTCGAATCATGGTTATTTGCGTGGGCGCCATGATGGTGGGCAGCACGGTCATCACACGCAAGGAGGGTGACCATGTCCGACGTGCAGAGGAGCTAGGATACTTCAAGTTTGGCGGCAGCACGATTCTGCTGCTGTTTGAGCCCGGAAGGATGGTGTTTGATGACGATCTTGTGGCCAATGCGAACGAGGCGCTCGAGACTTTGGTAAGTGATGATTTGGAATAGTATATGAAAGACCAGAAACAGGCTAACGTGGGATGTAGATCCGAGTGGGCATGTCGATTGGACACTCGCCTGAAGAGTCGCAGTGGATGCCCGACACACTCAAGAACGAACAAAACGTTACGGATGCGGAGAAGCGGGATGCCAAGCGACGAATCCAGGGCAACGTTGCTCTGCAGGACTCGCCGGACGGCAGTGGCGATGACGACCAGCCGCGGAACCGTCCGACTAGCCAGCCTACCGTCAACACCATGGCCGCGTCGGCAATGTAGAGGAGATGCCGACGAAGATGGAAACAGAGAGTGAGACGGGGGTGAGGACGGAGGTGGATGTGAAGACCAGGCCGACCAAGGGGGATATTCAACATTGGCGACGATAGAAGGCGGCAGATAGACGAGACGAGCGCATCATACTCGTTGGGGTGGAGGAGAGATGGAGCGGAGGTTGACCGACCCAGGGTTGGATTCGGGACAGGATACTGACAGACAACATCAACAACAATGACGACGAAGACGAAGACGACGAGAAGAATGACAAAACTCCAAAGCAAAAGACAGGGAGCCAAGACGAAATGGGTGGAAGGGCGAGACCGGTCCAGTCATGATGCAAATGTGTCATGTAGCGCAAGTATGTAAGTAAACATGTCAATAGTGTAGGGAAAGGACAGGGACGGGGAAACAATGCCAGAAGCGGCGAAGCCTTGATTTCTATTCTTGCGGAGTCGTATGTATGCGCATATAATTTAGGCTATTTGTTTGTCGGATAACTTTAGTCGGATGCGCAGTTCCAATCTGAGTTACGGTATCATGACACGCATGCATGGAAGGACGTGACAGTCTTGGCAGGAGCTAAAGTGGATGGAAGCCATGACGAGCTCTTCCTTCACTCTTCACTCCCCAAGTTACTCTCGTCAGGTCCCCGTCATGGCTTGTCAGCAGCATGACTTACGCCTGTAAACAAACAAAGATGCCGACGACGTCACGACGGTTCCAGTTAGACTATCCGCGCGTCGGCCGTGTACATCTCCCGCGGCCACGTGCCCTTTGTTCTGGAAGTACGGGCGACGGATGCAGCAGGCGTCGGCGGGGGTAACCCGACAAAGAAGACGGAAGGAAGAACAACATTTCCTCGTGTTTCCCGAAGTGAGGTTATCCAGCAGAGACCACCCGCGGCCAGCATTGTCGTCCTTTGGGCTCGGCGATCCAGCCCATCTACGTCCATCTGCATCCACGAATACGAAGGGCGCATCTTGTCAGGTCCGATGGATAAGTGTAGATACCAGATGATGGCATCTCGGGCACCAGCCACACCTGTGTGTCTGTCATTCAGCCCCTTGTCCCCTGGTTTTTGAACCCGGCGGGGTCCGGTCCCAGATGGGCAGATGGTCACGCCACTTCCCGGCGGCAACGCGTGGGGTGGGGAACATCTCCAGCGGCGTACAGTATAGTAGGTTTTGTGTGGTACGGCCAGTAAGACTCCCCTGCAGCTGAAAAAGGGAAGGGAAATGGGATCAAGATTTGGAGGGGGACTTTGTTAGAGTTAACTTGTGTGTTTAGGTACCGACCGCAGATGCCGGAAGGGGGTTTTGAAATTCGGGTATCTAGATGAGTGTTTTGCTCTTCGCACGCGCAAGTAAAAACAAAAGGACTGAGGAAACAACAAAGCGGGACTGGGACAAGTCCGTTCCCACAGTAAAGAGAAAAACAGAGACTCCAAATCCATGCTGATCTCATCCATCGTTCGAGTCCCAGAATCCCTCAGATTCCCTATCCCATCCTGAACCGACGGTTGGACCAGTGTCATAAGTGCAAGTGGGGGTCTGTGCCTTGTGTCACTTCACACCGCGATGCCGTGATGAAGACGCTTTTGCAAGCCGGCCCACGTCTGAGACTGCATCTCCACTTGTTTCTGCTTGTGTGGGCGTGGTGGTGAATCCATCGTCTGTCTGGAGGGTCTTTTGATGGAGGCCCGATGACGTGGTGATTTGCATGCGTGTGTTTCGGTAAGTGTGTATGTGTGTGCATGTGTGTATGGGCGCGTGTGCTTTGTTTCATCCTCGTCGGCTACCCGCCTTCAATTTAGGCGGTCATATATATATAGTGTTTCTTTGTTGATATGGATGGGCACTGTAGTTGTTGCTTTTGTCGAGGAACTGTGGCCCTCCAAGCCCAGATGACAATGTGCCAAGCAAATCATGTTATGCGCCGAAGGCCTATCCCATCCTGTCCTATGCGATGTTGGACCCATTTCCTTGTAATGGATCTGACCGAGAAAGTCGTGTTCTCATCGGTCTCCCAGTTGCGGAGAGAAAAAAAAAAGAATAAAGAATAAAGCTGATTAAGTGAATCCGCAAAGGCCTGTTGTGTTGCCCCTTGTCCCGACAGAACTCAACGTCCTTATTTAGCGACGGTTGTTGGAACTCCAATCATCGGAGGCCGTGGACGACCGTCGTTCTGAGCGCTGGGCGGGAGGCGACGGGGAGCGGGAAAAGGGTCGCAGGATGGAGGGTGAGGGCGGCGAGCTGGACAGAACGGGCTCGGGAGAAGGCTGTCGGGTCTGACGCCAAGAAGCGTAGATTTGCTTGCAGAGGTGGGCGGACATGGTGTAAGTAGGCGACATGATGGCGGTTGTTGTCTTATAAGACGGGAGAGATGGCGGGGGATGGATGAATGGGTGTAAGTTGGGCTGGATGATCGATATCGGTTCTCTGTCCAGAAGCCGAGATGAATGGATGAATGGGGAATGAAGAATGAAGGGGGAAAGCGTGAAATTCCCGGCAAGATGTAGAAAGACGAGAGATGCAATGCAGTGGTAAAGTGTGTAGGGAGGGTGGCGGTTGGTATTTATTCCAGCCGCACGCCTCTCTGAATCGCGGCCTTTGTACGAGGCAGCTTGGCAGGGCAGACAGGGCTAGGCAAACGTCAACATGGGGCCTAGACTCTGGGTGCCTGAGCCAAACGTAATGGAAGTACTCGCCGAACCGTAGGTACCAGGCCCACGTCTGGTTTGTGCGTGCAGCATCTGACTCCCCTCGCCGATCTGGAGGTACTGCCTGGACGGTAGAGTACCAAGTCGACAGGAGAAGGGAGAAGGGGGCTCCGCCGTTCAAGTCGTGTCCGTCCAGTCAATGGAGCTCCTCCCCGTCCCACCACGCTTCCCAGCGAGCCAGACAGCGTTCGCCGGTACCTCCCACTCCGACAACAGCCCAGACAAGCCAGAGTCGTATGTCACGGCCCGCCCAGTCACCGGCCGGCATCGCACTCGCCCAAGTGCCAGGGCCCAGCAGGCAATAGAACCCTGGAGCCAATCCTCGAGAGTCCAATTGTAAGAACCGCGCGAGGGTCAGCAGGTGTGGCAGTACGGAATCGTATGACTGCTGTCCGTGTGTTCTGTGGCTGACAACGACTGGGCTGGCTGGGATCCTGAGCGACAATACAAGCCTCCTCTTCCCACGTCGACGTATTCGTAGTTGCTCCATGTCCATCCATACCATGTCCAGCCCCAGTGGGGTCAAGTTCCGTTCGGCTCAGGCGCCACTGAAAGGAAGAAGACGCCTCAGAATCGGAAAGTTCTTGTCTCTCGAGTCCCCCCCTATCACGCACCATAGCAGAGCAGATCAGTCCTAGATCGACCGACAGATTGGAGAGATGAGGCGTCGTCCGTGAGGTGTCACCTTCCACGCTCTCTCTCTCTCTCTCTCCCTCTCCCCTTCTCTTTCTCGACGGCCCTTTGTTCTTTGTTCTTTGCCCAACCCGCCGAAGCTACCTGCAATCGTTTTGTTGGTCCCCTTCGCGCGCGTGGGGAGTTTCTCCCTCCCATCGACTGTCGGTGACGCCATCGCCGCGATCCAGTCCCGGAACCATCATCGCTCGGTGCCAGGCGCCGCTAGCCTAGTTTCCTACGTCTTGCGCGCGCGTCTCTTGGAAGAGTTGTGTAAGCCGATCGGAATAGACAGCGGAGGAATGAGACAGCTGGTTACAATAACTCAGGGCTCAGGCATCCATCAGTGTGTAGCACGTGATGGTCTACAATGCCTCAGGTCAAATCTTGCCTACCTAAGGTATCTACAAGACCAGTGCCCGCCCGTCCTTTCTGGTCGACCAAAAATAGAACCTAATCACCCCAAGTACGAACAAATGCATAAACTCCACTTCACAGGCAACCAAGATGGAACCTCCCCGCCACTTCGTGACACCATCTTGATCCCCGATCCCAAGCCGAATTGGGCTTTACAACCAACTTGTTCGTCTCTCAAGGTTGCAAGACACCGACTTGTCAGATTCGACAGAGCACCCGGATGGCACATAAGACACGTAGTGGACGGCTGTACACTAGCTAACTTGATCAAGTTTCACCTACACTGGGATACTTCACCGTTAGACTGCGGCTCTAGGTGGGCGGTCTATATAAGCAAAACGGATTTTAGTATAACAAGAGTCGTCAGCGTTTCTCAGTGGCATATTATCTTAGCTCAGGAAACCAAACTCCCGCCTAAACCACCAGGGAACGGGAAACGCAACCGAGGTTCCATGAAGGTGCTCTTGAAACTCCCTTTCATTATTGTTTTAAACTTTTACCAAATTCTTGCTCTCCCTGGAGTCTGGGTATATCAAAAAAGGCCATGCAAATCTGCGTACAAACACCAAGCCTAGCCCGGGCGTACCAGCTCCAGCACCCGATCCTAGAGAACACCATCTAATATGCCAAAAATGTTCTTCATCGCTATTTGAATGCACAGAAACAAAACCAAAGGTCGCGGGCAAGTCCAAGCCTAGGTAGACACAGCTAGGCGCAAAGACTGAGTCTGAAAAGCACCCGCTCTACTCGTCGATGGCTTATGCGTACGACCTCCCGGCCATCACATCCCCCACCGGTCGTGCCGAAAAGGTCGCGTGGCCAGCGTTCATCCCGACGCCTTCTCGGACGACTCCCCACCGCACCGCCAGCGCCTCCACGCCGTCCTCCCGCGGCACACGGTGGCACCGAGAGCTGAGGACCGCCGAGCAAGACCCACCCGGCAAAGTGAGTGGGTTTCCGGCCGGAGCGCCGCTGTCGATGGCACCGCGTCGGTCCGCCTGTCTCAGAGAGAATCCGAAAACAATGAGACCCAGGACAGCGAGTGCAACGACCAGGAGCAGTAGGGGCAGCGGGCTGAAGCCGAGGCCGGAAAGAGTGCTGCCATCAGCTCGGTCGAGCGTTACAAGAACGACGCCTTGGCTGAGCAGGAAAGTCATCCCCGCGGTGAGGAAGAAGAGGACCCAGGATAGTGCCCGGGGTAGGGTAATGTAAATAGACGTAGTCTGCGCGCCAATGGGCTGGCCAGAGGACACACGTAGCGGGATGAGTCGACCAGGGGAGACAAACATGGACATCTCGTGCGAGAGAAAGAACATGGTGAGCAATGCGTTGGACGAGAGGTACAGAATACCGAGAAGGAGCTGGGGCAGCGCAGCAACAATGGCCAGGCCGACTCGCGGTCCATTGGGGAGGCTATACACCACCGACACCTCTCCGAACGAGGTAAAAGGAGCCTTGGGGGCTGCCTTTACCGACAGCGCCAAAGCAGCAACGGCGAGGGCCAAGGGAGTGAGCCACGTCGCCAGCCAAACGGCCCATCGCACGAGCGACACTGTCGAAGCCCAGAGACGCGATGTGGGTGTCCAAAACTTGGCCTCGCGCAGGCCCCAAACGCCGTTCTTGACCTCGGCTTTGTTCATTAGGCACGAATCCTGAGTAGTTGGGTCGGGGTCCTCGAGGAACGAGGAAAGCGCATCGCCGAGCGTGACGAGGGGGTTGAAATCGTTCCGGGTGATCGCAAGCGCGAGGGCAACGAGGAGAGCAAGGAGGAAGAAGAGGTTGAAGAAGGCGATGACGGCGAGCAGGGGACCGCTGAGGGCGAGAGACGTGGAGGCATCATCGGCGGGTTCGGCGAGGCAGTATTCGATCGAGTCGGTCTTCTTGTGCAGGTCATCCAGAAAATCGGACACGAGGGTTCCAGCTTTGGCCGTGTCGACGTCGAGATTGGATCCAGACTTGGTGATAATAAGAACGGCATCGTATTTAGTCTGGAACGCGTCGTCGAAGATAGACAAGCACTCGGTAGAGGTGAGTCGGACGAGGAGATCGTCTTTAGCCTGCGTTTGCAAGCTCACCAGTTCGGATCGGGACATGCCCTTAAGATTAACGTTATTGCCCAGGGACCCGGAGTCGACAAATGAGGTCGAGACGAGTGCCATATTAGCACCAGGAGCGGTATAGGTGGTAAAGATTAAGGCATTATAGCTAAGAAGCATGGTCAGTCGTGTTGCCAACGCAAATCAGTGCATTCACTCACATTATTTGAGAGCTGACGGCGAGCACGAGCAGTATCGCCGAGAGGGCAGCCCTGGTAGATGAGATGAGCTTGAGGTTGCGCAGCGAGGGAATGCCAATGTCGAGCCAGGTGAACTTCTCGTGGGCAGTGTCCACCTCGCTTCGGGTCGGGCTCGCGAGGATCTGAACGACGTAGTTGGCGCCGGCGATGATGACGACTGCGAGTATGTTGATGACTGCGTGGACTCCCCGGTTGGCAGATCGCACTTTGCCCACATCGCCATCAACAATAGACGAGCCCCCGCCCGAGATCTTGCCCTTGGCCCCCGCGAGACCAAGACACACAATGGCGGCCACGAGGGCCAGCAAGCCCAGGAGGACGTTGAGCGTAACGCCGCCCCTCCATCCGGTCGTCAACCTCCTGGCCATGCTCGGCGGCTTCTGGTCCTTGAGCATCTTCTCCATCTCGGCGCGCGGCGTGCCAGCCCTTGGCCCTTCCGGGCCGGACATGAGAAAGTTGCCGTTTCCGGGCGACTCGCAGTAGTTGTGGTGAGGGAAGTGGCAGGTGTCGGGGCTCTCGGGGATGGTCAGGTGGTGCTTGCGGGCGAGCGACTCCGGAGTCTCGCCGCGGATGAAGTGGACGACATAGTCCGGGATGATGTCGCTGCCGAGGATGCTGGAGACGGAGCGGCTGATGCTGCTGGCGGCGCGATGGGGCAGGGAGCCGTTGCGGGTATGTCGGGGGGATGATGCTGTGAATCGGATAGAAGATCGGGAGTTGTTGAAGCTGTGGAACGGCCATCTGACCGTGGGCCGACCAGACGAGTTTGTGAAGCCGCGGGTCCTGGGGCGAGATGCTGATGCTGACGCTGATCCCGATACCGATTTGCCTGGTTCTTCAGAGATGCTATAAAGGGCGTCGTGTAAGTCAAGTCGTCTGTGAAAGAGGCAACACCAACACGCAGTCTTACCTCCCAATTGTCCAGAAGTTTCGGTACGAGGACCCCCGCGACGGGGGAGGGAAGTTGCCTTCCATGGTGGTGAGTGGACAGAAAGAGTGTGGTTCGTTCAACGAGCGGATGGGATAAATCCCAAGTACTGGGAAAGGAATGAATGGATGGATGGAAGACACGGGGCCAAATGGCCGGAAAGCGGCAGCACTGCCTCGCCAATAGGTAGGGGATGAACAGTTGTCACTACGAATAAGAAGGCATGAAAGAGAGACTGATGAAGGGAAGAGGGGGAGCAGGGCTTCGACTAGAAGCGCAGCACGGCCAGCCTCGAACAAGGGGAAGGGAAGGGGGAGGAGAAGAGAAGAGAAGCGTTATGCGACATACACACACACACAGCGGGAAGAAAAAGAAGGCAAAGGAAAGAAAGGAAGCATCAAGCGTCAGTCAGCGCGGGATTTGGGACGAGGGCGCGACGAGCCCATGATAATGGATGCTTTCCTGTCCAACGACGAGGGACCCTGGCTCTCGAGTTAGTTTGTTAGTTGTCCGAGCAAGCGTGCCGCATGAAGTTGACCCAAGCACCCCCAGGGGACAAGGCAGGGTCCGCATGCGACCAATCACGACGTCGCCGGTCGACGGATATGCCGTGCAAGTGCGCCGCGCCCCCTGTTTCGGGATCAGCGCAGGCATCTGATAATGAGCGAGGAGCATTAATTAGCGAGTAGCAGCGCGGATGTCGTTCTTCTCTTCTCGCGAGGGGAAGACCATTTCGTAGAGTGCATCGTCGAGCGGGGGAATCAATCGTTGGAGAAGAAAGAGGGCGGCGTCGAGGACATCAACCGTAGAGAGTCCGTTGTCTACAACTAACTCAAGTCAGCCCAGCAAAGGATTGACCGGCCGCCGCCATCCTTGCCATCCTGGTCTTAATACGCCGTGATATTTGACGCTGGGTAAAGTCGACAGGCAAAGAGCCTTCGTTGGGCGGAAGCGGGGTGAAGAAGCCAAACGCATTGCCAGCTCATCGTCACCACCCCACAAGCACATCACACCGGTGACTGTTCGTCCGTCTGCGGCCTTCAACGCGTCCCAGAACGAGGGCATGCGCGAAAACCCAATGGAACGCGCGACAGCCCAGGCTCAGCTCAACCGCCCAGGGCTTCCTTCGACGGGCAGTGCAGAACTGGAGCGAGCAGCGAGGGGGGAGAAAAGCATTCACTCGCCCATGCAGCGCGTTTCACAATGGGATGACGGGGCTGTTCAGCTAAGGCTCCGGGACGCCGTCACCCGCCCGCCCAGCCAGCCCTGAGAGAGAAGTGCCACCTCGGCCAGCCAGGGATCAAGGGTCCTAACATGGAGGCGAGCAAAACGAGAAAACGAGCAGAGGGGGAATCAGAAAAACTCGAGGACGAAAACTGAAGAAAAAAAAACCCCGGATGTTTGAGAGAAACAATGGTCTAACCCCCAAACAGGCTAGTACCTGAAGTCTCAGGGCTCCCGGAGGGGCATAGCGCATGTAGCAGGTGAGTGACATTGAGACTGGGGCTGCTTTGATTAGAGGGACGACATCGAGTGTAAGAGGCACCACCAACGAGAATGAACAGGCATGGATAGCCAGTCTCTCTTGTAATCTCAGTCTCCGTCTGTCTCTCTCTCTTATTCTCTGCTCGACTTTAATTCCATTCGTAGCTACAAGGGTAACATCACACCAACACCCTCCATCGACTAAATCGAATACCCGCCCACACCGGTCCATCTACCAAAACATCATCGGGTTGACGGCGTGCTCAACCCTGCCAAGACTCGCCGCAATGAAGATCGATCCTACGCGACAGGGGAGGAGACACACTAGTCTAGCTAGATGTACTGTAATTGTCCTGTGGTAACCCAAAGGCCCGGGCACACATGCCATCTATTCCACACTCACCTGTTGCTTACAGTTTCTGTCCGTATCACAAAAATAGAACACTCGCGCCTTCGTCCAGGCACTTTAATTACCTTTCACATATCTCGGGCCCGTCATCGATGCGCCGGAACAGTCTATTTGCTGCTAAATCTGGCTCCATAAGCCTCCAAGTCTCCAAGCCTCCAAGTCATCAATCCTCCGTGACATGGATGCAACGAAACCCCATCTCCCTCTTCATCCCCAGCTCTGCTCCCATTAAAACTAAAACTCCACGCATTAAAGAAACGAGCGCCGTGGCTATGCGAATGGAATGTCCTTTTCAACCAAAGCTATCCAGCCGGTCCGGTCATTTTGACAATAACGCCGTGGTGACACCCTGCTAATATATGTTCTGCCCCACAAGCCCGCATACCCACCATCCCACGCTTGTGCTTGGTACTGGTACTTACAACCTCTCCTTCAGTCGGCGATGGCGCTCTCATCTGCCGCTTGCGTCTCTGGGCTCTTGATGCCCGAGGGTACCGTAATGTTGGCCCGAGCCTTGTGCTGCGCCTCCGCAAATCGTTCCCAGTGCTCTGGGTCATTCTCCTCCATGTTCTTCAGCGCAATATCCCCGTGCTCTTTAAACGCTCGTACGGGACCCTTCTCCTTCACCTTCTCCAAAAGTTCTCCGCCAATATCTTCGGCCAGCTCCGAGAGCATACGGACATGCTTGGGGTCTGATCCAATGTCGTCGATCGTGTTGAGCAAATCGAGCTGCTCCTGCTTAAAGAAGCCCACACGGAACCGGTGACCTGCACGCAGGATCCGTCCTTCCTCCTCGACAAGCGTCCTGGATAGCATCGAGTTCGATCTTGACAATGGTTTGGCCACGTTGAACTCTGACTCGTCTTCGTTGTCCGACAATGCCATGCTCGGATCCTCGACAGGAGGAACAATCACGGGAAGCTCTTCTGTTGACCTCTTGGTGACCACCGGCGCCCGCGGTTCCTGGACTGGCTCCCGCGTATCCGGATACTCGTCTTCGAAGCGCTTGATGATGCCCTCCAGCGTGTCGTCCAGGAACATGAGCTTGCGCAGATTCTGTTCGTCGCCGGGGTTGGCCCTAGCCTTGTTCAATGCTGGTTGGAGCCGCAGCCGTATCTTGCGCGCACCCGCCAGGAGGTGCTTCGACATATCTTTCGCCTTTCCTCCACTCGTCAACGCAACTCCAGGGCTTGCGACGCCATTCTCCACATCTCGGATAAACTCGCCCGACTGCCTTCGAGACTCGTCACCGCGGTTCTTCAGACAGCATGTCAAGGCCTTGACAACGCCAGTGCCTCCAATCACATAATCCTCATCTGGTGCTGAGCTAGCGTCATCGGGGAAATCGTCTTGGTCCAGTACGTCGTGGCCAACGAGGTGGGCGAGGACATCAGGGTAATGGTGCGCCTTAGACTCGAGACCTTCAGGGTGGTTTTCTGTCAGTGCTGCAGTCACAGCAGCACTCACGTCGGCGTCCTGAATGCGCTCCATATTTCGCAGACAGTATGCAACCACTTGTTTGGCCATTGCCTTAACAATTTCTCCAGATCGCTCACTGGGTACTTCGATGTCCACACAGATGAGGTTCTTAGACACACGGGCGGCGGCGAGAAGAGATGCGTACAGCGCGCAGGCCTCCTCCTGCGCCTCCTCCGTCCTTGCGTTGCCTAGCTTCATCAACTCGGAGTTTCCAAGGAGGTTAATATGAGCCAGTTGATGGACCTCAGGGAGGACTTCGACTAGCGCGATGGCCTGCTCTGACGTCATTTGAACGTCTTCGAGATGTATTCGCTTCAAGGCGGCCATCTTTGGTAGGTATCTGGATACTGTCAATGTGGAATCTCTTTCTAGGTGGATGAGGGACATACCGTCTGAGTAGCCCAACCGCACTCGGGGTTGACGTGAACAATGCTTGGTTCTGCGACAGATCGATGAACCGGAAGCTCTTGAGCTTAACAAGCGTAGGGAGGATCTTGCAAAGCGACGACGGGGTCAGGTTGCAGCCAGCCAGGCCCATGGCCCAAAGCTGCGAATCCTCGCCAATCGCCGAGGCAAGCGCCTCCATATGGGCTCCGAGATCGTTTCCACCCAGATCAACGCCTTCACACTTGCCGGCAGCGACATATCTTACAATATGTTGTACACCTTCGTCGTCGATTTGGTTGTGTGCGAGACCAAGCCTACCCACACCGCATTGGATCAATCCGTCGATGATGGTTCCCAGTTGCTCCATGCTCGGTCCCGTCTCACCGAGATTAACCAGTTCGAGAGTTGACCCGCCCAATCGTTCCCCAAGTGCCTTGGAAAAGATGTCGGAGATGCTGCGTGGTATGTGAGCTCCGTTGGGAAGCGCACCATTCTGATTAGCCTGGGGTTGGCGGGGAAATTGGATCTGGGACAGGTCGAGAAACTTGAGGGATCGACAAAAGTAGATGAAGAGGGACAAATGCTTCCATCCGTCGGGACCAAGTTTGTTGTTCTTGAGCACCAGTCGCTCTACAACGTTGCCATGTTCTTCTCCTTCGTGTTTGGGCCTTCGCTTTTTCGACGGCGGTCGTTTTGCGGCCAGGAGGCCAGCCAGGATTACTCGCAGTCCCTCGTCGGTCAGACCAATATTTTCCAAGAAAACTTCGCGCACAGGAACGATGGCCAGGTAGTCTCCCAGCGTCACCAGGTCGGGAAGTTGTAGCCAGTAGTCCGTCAGATCCAGCTTACTCACCATGCCGGACGAGGAAGAATAGTTGGCCGGGTTGGTAAGCTGCTCGGTGATCTTCTTAAGAATTGGCGTCTCCCGCAGCTGGCAACATCTTCGGTATATCCGCACAGGGTTCGTAGTTGGAGAGGAAGACGTCTTTGGAGTAAGAGCACCAGGGGACGTGTTACACGACGAGTCGCTGCTGTAGTGAATCTCCATGGGGATAGACCCATTTGCCTCGGCGAGTTTGCGCTTCTTTTCTTTCCTAGCTTTGCGCTCCTCCTCGCTTTTCTTCTTCTTCTCCTTCTTCTTTGTGTTCTCCTTTTCCTTTTCCGGCGCCGGAGCTGGAGCTGGAGCTGGGGTTGTAGTCTCATTCGCGTTCAGGCCGTTGCTTGTCGGGGTAGTCTCGAGTCCCTCCTTCTCGGATTCCTTTAGTGTAGGCTCACTGTTGCTCTTAGTAACGTCGACGGTCTCTTTCTGCTCCTCCACGGGCTTCGGGTTTTTAAGTGCATCTCCTTCTCCCTTTTCCGTTATCTTCTTTTTCTGGGTCAAGTCAACAGGCTTGGGGTGCGAGGTGTCAGGTTCGACGTATTTTGGCATTGGTGCGATCTCCACGTCCACGCAGAAGGCGACCCTCCTCAACTTGGCGCCATGAAGCTCTGAGATGGGACATCGCTCGCGTTTTTCGTCCACGTTCAAAACCATCCGGTCTACTAAGCCATGGCCTAGCCTGCCTGATGTTCCAAGTGCACCTGACGATGATGAGGACAGTCGGCGAAAGACGCCCAGGAAGCCGGCCTGGGTACTCCTTGGGGGCGCGGGGGTATAGGGGCCATTGCCCTCTGGCTTGGCGGCGTGTTGCAAGACAGCATTCTTGGTCGGCGTGATCTTCGGAGGCAGGGGATCTTCCTGGGCGGTGGGCGACTGCGGAGGCTGAGGTGACGAAGTTGGCGTGGCGGGGGGTGCGCTGGAGGAGAACTTGGCCGAGATATTGGAGAACCACGAGGTGCGGCGTTGAGGTGGAGTACCGGTTGGGCTTGGTTTATTATCTATAGAGCCAGACCGCGAGAGTCTTCGTTGCGTAGGCGTTCCGTTGGGAGGCGTAGCCTGGCCATTCGTGGGGTGGTCTATCGAAACCGATGCCGGCGCCCTCGCTGATGCGCCGGGGATCTGTCGGGGGAGAGCGGCCGTTGGTGTTTTTGACGGGGGAGAATTCTTGATTACTTTTTCTAGTAAAAGGTTAGTTGGGGGGCTCAATAACTACTGGGCGATGTGCACCTCGCGATGGTTCAGACGGGTGGCGATTTGGACAATACATGCCTCTGGGAGCACCGTGGGTCATCCAGCTGACGTCGACGCCGTGGACCTGCTCCATGCTGGGATCTGCGGGGACCGAGGCGATGGGAATGGCGACGGGGACGGCGACGGGGATGGCGACGATGAGAAACAGGCGATTGCAGATATGATGATGGTATGTTCTCGTCTAACGGTAACGGTAATGGTATCAAGCAAGGTTAAGGTGGAGAGATGGAAGGAGGGCGGGAGAGAGATAGATGCAGACGGAGATGGAGGCGGCGATGGAGATATGACAGTTGAGTGGGCGGGCGACAAAGCTGTAGGACGGTTGCGTCTGGTTTGGTTCGGATTGGTTCGGATTGGTTTGGTTTGGTTTGGTTTGGTTTAGGATAGGGACAAGCTCAGCTCGATCCGGGAACGGGGTGGGAGCGACTTTGTGCGACGGGGGGACCTGGATGTACTCGGTACTGGCGATTGGTGGTGAGTGGTGAGTGGTAGTCTAGGCGGTCCAAGTGCCCACGGTGGTGGAGGACGACAAGGCGGGTAGGTTCATTTTAGTAGCGGGGTAGTGTTTTTTAAACTTGGGGCCGGGATGCTTCTGAACTTGTCAGGGTCGTAACTAAGGTCGACAAGAGGCACGTAGATGAGGAGTCGTGCGCGTATGGATGGATGGGACTGTGGAAGATTCTCGGAGTGGATGAGTGAACTGCGGCCGGGGGTTTTTTTTTTTTTCTCCTTCTCTCATTGCTGACCAAGGACAAGATTTGATGATGGAACCGGGGATGGGGATTCGTCGACGGCCTCTGCATGGGATGGCAATAATTCGGAATTGACGGAAAGGCGAACTCTCGCCCGGGGGCCGTGTCACGCACGGCTGGCAGGCAGTCACTGGAACTGGCGTCACTGGCCCTAAACTGTCCCCGTCCCGTCCAGGTTGTTGATGGCCATGATGCACCCGGGTAAACGAGCCTTCGAGCACGCACAGCATTGAAGTAGTTACAGGACATGAATTATGCGTGCGACATGCGTGCGACCCTGTAGGCGGGTATGGCAGCGGGATCTTGGTACGGATACACAGCCCGGGGACAGACAGCCCGGCAAGTCCCGCCCTAGGTGTTGGCCTTCACTGCACGCAGCAACATCGGAGGGGGCGATGGAGGCTTTGTAATGCAGTCAGTCAGTAAATCCGTCGTGGTGGCATCTTCTCAAATCACCACCACCATCACCACCAATACCGACGGGAAATGCCCACAGCAGGTACTCGCGACAAACCTGTACGAATATGCAGACGAAGATCGCATATCGGTTTGGGCGGGAACACGCACGTCTCCCCGTGGACCATGGCCGCGGCTCTACGTGCACCTGACCTGCGCAAACCGGCCCATCACCATCGCACGTAGACGTCACACCTCATCTCCAGTGGCCCAAGCAAGGCACCGTAGTACCTATCTACCGACTTGGCAGTCCCCCTCCCTCTCTCGCGCGCGCTCCCACCCCGACGGCGATGTCATCATCAGCAGGGCATCTGTCAGTGGAGGGGCCACACGGCTTTTCCGCGTCCCCTTTTTTTTTCCCTTCCAATGTGTCCCACCACCCCCCGAGTATCCCGTCCCTTGGCAATCGACAGTTCGCGGCCGACAACGACAGCCCTGCCTACAAACTACCGGTGTCAATCTCCTTCGAGTCAACCACGCATATGGCGGCCAGTACCTACCAAGGTTCTACCCAATTGCTTACTTTACACCCATCTACGGCTTTCTCCAGACACGGTCCAGACCATTCTCTAGGTTTCGACGAACGGCTCCCCAGGCTCGTCCACCACTGGCCACCCACCCACAACCACCAGTAGCGGCGCCGTCCTCCATGGCCGGTGGGTTATGTACCGTCCGTTTGCCCCCCTGCACGCGCCACCCCGAGAATATCGTCACTGCACCCACGGATTGTCTGATCCGGGCCCCGTTCCGTAGGCCGAACTGCGTGGTTCGGACTCGTCAACGCAACCCGCGAACCGAGACGACGAGTCAAGTTGAGACGAGTCAAGCTAAGCCATCGCTCACAATTATCATACAGGACTAGGAAATCCCTGATCCGAGGCAGTAAAACCCTCACTAAGAGTATTGCTCCTCCATGACCTTGGGCTAATTCACTACCACTCGAACCTTTCCCTGTTCCAATGGCAGAAATCCAATCAACCCTTCAATGAGCTCAAATCCATTAACCAAGTGTCGAAGTGCAATTCCGTTTCCAAAGTCCATCCTCGATTCTTATTCTAGTTTAAATATCATGTTTCCTGCGCATAACAGAGCCCCAGTGTTTTAAGGAAAACCATATCCATATAATATAATTCCCGCATGCCCTCGTCCACCCTGTCGCTACTCCCACCATTTCGCACAAAATAATCACGGACCTGCGCTGCATGCATTCATTGCCGCCCATGTTGACCCCTAGTTAATAGTCCAAGAATGTTCTCATCAAACCCTCGAACCACAAAACTACAACCAGCCTCGGTTCCCGACTCTCGAGAAGTCCTTGACTCCCTGGTGGCATGTTTTCATCCAACCCTACGACTTACAAGTCTCAACACCACGCTTGTATGCGTACACCAACCTCAAGCCCACTCAGAAGGGTTACCCGTCTACAAGTCGAGTCACCGTCAACCGGTTTTGAGTACAATAGACAGCTGTGCACCACAGCTATGGAATTTGGCTGGAAGGTATTCTTTTGTTTTCATTCGCGTGACCCTGAGTACGGACCTTTCCATGCCTCGAAACTCCAAACCCAATGCCAAGGTAACAATCCTCACATGCCCACAATCCGACGAACTTTTTACTCGTCCTCCAGGAGGGCCTGGATGCGCTGTTGCACACGGGCGTCTCTCTCCTCCTTGGTGGACTTGGGAGTCCTATACTTCTTAGAGATCTCCTTCCACTCCTCCTTGGTCTTCTGGGGAGCCTCGCTCTCGTACTTCTTGAAGGGATCCTCACGGATGGCCTTGTGAGCCTCGGTGTAGAGGTCCTCAAGACCGTCGGCCTCAACGTCGTCGTCGACGTACTTCTGGAACTGAGAACGGAAGCGCTCCTCATCGTCATCGGCGAGGGTCTCCATGTACTCAGCAACGTGGCCACCGTAGATGTAGTTTCGGAGGACGTCGCTGTCGAGCTCCTTGGTCTCCATGTCGAAGCCGGGGAATCGCTTCTCGGAGTGAGGGACCAGGATACCACCGTCGGAGGCACCCTTCATGGCACCGAAGACACGGGCACCAGTGGAGGTGCGGGCAAGACCAACATCAAGGAAGGCCTTGAAAGGTCGGCGCTCACCATCGTCGGTCTCGGCGGCCTCGGTGAGGGTGAACTCGCCATCAGCCTCCTCGACACCAGTGAAGTCCTCGTCGAGGCCGAGCTTCTTGAGAGTTCGGCGGGCAATGAGGAGACCGGTAGCGTAGGCAGCGGCCCAGTTGGTAAGACCGTGCTCGATGCCGTAGGCCTTGAGCTCGTGAGCGTAGGCGGAGGCGAAGACCTTGTCACCAGAGATCTCAGAGGTTACGATCTGGCAGATGATGTCCTTGTTGGTGAAGCGGACGACCAGGCGGTACTTGGGCGCATTGTACTTGTTCTTGGCCTGGGTGATGAGGCGCTTGCGGGCATAGTAGTCAGTCTTGCCTTGGCGTCTGCGCTTGTACTTGGTCTGGTACCGGCTGTGATTCTCGTCAGCATCATCGGGAAGAGGCGACACGCGCGATGCGGGTTTTCGATGCGGATTTACTTACCTGTAGTATGCGCTGTTCTTGACCAACTTGTGGAAAACCTATCGCACGTCCCCGAGTCAGCAATTTGCGCTTCAGATTTGCTCGTCCTCCATCCGAAGCATCTTGCTGTGACTCTTCACCGAGCAATTGACATTTCTGTCATGAATAAGAATACCAAAGAAGTTCCGGAGAGCTCCTTTGCGATAGGCCTCAACTTACCATTTTGGCGGTATTGTCAAACGACTGTTGTTAAAGTTTGAAAGTTGGTGATGGAGGAGTGTGCAGCAAAATGTGGTGGGTGATATTTCCAAAGCCCTAACGGCCCCAGCACCAAAATCGCTTAGCTCGACCGGGGTTTCTGGGTTGGGGACGAGCCACGTGACTGTGCCCCTCGCTCTATCTTATCGAAATGTTTTTTTTTATCTTATCGCAACCTCTTGTCAGCCCCACTTCTTGAAGAGCACAGCGGTTGCGGGGAAGACGTACCGAGGTCCCTCGGATCCTTACAGAGTGGGGGTCCTTCTGTTCACCCTTACCCCATCTCTATCAACTTCAAGTTTCTATCAAATAGTAAGATCGTGGTTCTGTTGTCCTTTGTTTTTTTAAAAGTGACCCTTAAATCACATTGGGCAAGATGTCAGATAAAAAGAAACCCAAGGTTCTCCTCTTCGACATTGGCGGTGTCTGTGTAAGTACTACCGCCAATAGCAATGAAGCTGTGTTCCCAACGTTAATTCAGAATCGACATCAATGCCGCTAAATCTCATAGCTTTACATGTTTCTCAATACTCGGAGTATTTCTAAATATCAGCTAACGTTTGCCAGGTCAAATCTCCCTTTCAAGCTATCCTCGACTATGAACTCAGCCGAGGGATTCCACCTGGATGGATCAACTACTCCATCTCCAAGACATCGCCTAATGGATACTGGCATCATCTCGAAAGAGGCGATATTCCCATGGATGACTCCTTCTTCGAGGGATTCAGTGAAGATCTCCACAACACCACCAGGTGGGAAGCATTCTACAAACAAGAGTGGACCAAGGACCCTCGTCTACCAGAGAGGACGCCCCCACTTCCATCGGTGGATGCGAAGTGGCTGTTTGAAGAAATGATGACGGCGTCGAACCATCCAGATCCATGGATGTTTCCAGCGTTGGAGAATCTCAAGAAAAGTGGCAGCTACATCCTGGCCGCGCTGAGCAACACGGTCATCTTCCCCCCCGGCCACAAGCTGCACATCAAGAACTTCGGCGACGACCCGGTGCGGAGGGTCTTTGATGTCTTCATTTCATCCGCGCATGTCGGCATCCGAAAGCCCGATCCGAAGATATATCAATTTGCGCTTGCCCAAGTCGACAAGTACGCAAGGGATAATGCTCACACTCCGCGGGGCCAGCAATTGGGATGGGATCAAGGCATCCAGCCGCAGGACATACTCTTCCTCGACGATATTGGCGAGAATCTGAAAGAGGCCCGAAATCAAGGCTTCGGGACGGTAAAGGCTAACCTGGGGAGGGCGTTCGAGGCAGTAGATGAGTTGGAGCGTGTAACAGGCTTGAAGCTTGCTGGAGACCACCCTCGGACACCGATAACGCCTGACTACCAGGGTTCGAAAGCAAAGATTTAAAACGGGCTCCAGGATATATCAATTGTCACGTTTGAAGTGCAAATTACTACGTCTATCAAGCATGTGGCCTCAGATATACGTGAGTAAGGCAAGTGTGTACCACTCCAAGATCAAGGGCATATTCTGGGGGGATAAGAGAATGCTCATGAAGCCCTTGCAACTGTCTGTGTACCTTGGGTCGTACTAGTGAAGCACAAATGCTATAAACGCCTTCTGTCTAGTTTTATTGGGTATTAGCCACGAGCCCTGCGTCTGCCATGCAACATCGACGATCAGCGCCGGTGGCTCTGCCGTATCCCATCCCGAGCGATTAATCAACCAACCCTGATCACTCCGTCTTTAACAAATTCAACCGGAGGTCTGACCCATATCTCTCTGTGAATAGGTTTCCAGTGAGGTGCAGCGAGTACTTTAGAATCAGATGATCCGACTTGGACAGTTCGTCTGATGCTCTATCGTTCTGTCTGGCGAGGTGGGCTACGAGGCAATCGTAAACACATACCAAGTCTCTCGATCAGCAATATCTGTATGTCTCAACAGTTCTCTAAAATCTCACTACGTAGGTATTCATTCATCCGTGAGAAAAATGTTGTCACAGAACTCACATCAAGTCTCCTCCCAATCTTCCAGCGACTGGTCTCCCTCGCCGCACCAAAATGGCGCAATTCTCGGGAACACAGTCGACAAGAAAGGCAAGTCTTCTGAAACCCCTCATATGCAACTATATGCAGGTTTGCGGCCAGGCCGGGGCTGAGCTGAGTTGCACTCCCAACACCCAGACCTAACACAGAGTACCCACGATAGTGGACCCGAAGGCCACATCAGACTCAGCGGACACAACCAACGCTTCTTTCTAACGAGCTTTCACAAGTGCGATGTAGAATTCGAGTCTGTATGAGACTGTATAAGTTCTTCGCGTGGAAAGCGTGTATTTCCTGGTGGTCTTGGCGAGTCTTACGGGCATCGTTCTCCCACAGTCCCTGTCGCATGTTGGGTGAGTGTGAGACAAGTCGACACCTGCCTGCATATATTGCGCCCGCCTGACCACCCCATCCATAATCACGACCAGGCTGAAAATAGAATAACCAGGGCCCTCCATGCGCCGGCTTGGGCTGTGCAGAAGGCCCTCCGGCAGGACCGAGGTTGCGGTGTCCTCGCCCAGCGCTTCGCCAGCTTCGTGGGCATGTTAAATATGCCCCAGTCACCGCCCTGCGGAGCAGTGTTGGCAGAGAAACCACCAAGAACTTCTCGCACATACCATTTAACGAAGAGCCATCCAGCTCGAGCTTTCTCAGAATGTCGTTGCCCGCTTCGCTCCTCGTCTGGCCCGCGACGTCCTCTACACTTCGCGAACTCCTCGGCCTTGACTCCAAACCAAGGCTCCGCTGCATTGGCCAGACTAAGAAAGACACACATTGCGAGATTAAAGGCAGTGGCCAGGCCTCTACTCTCGTGTCTAGCCTCTTGGGGCAGATCGTGAGCAGTGAGAGCTTAGTTGCTGCCAGATCACTCCTCGTCCAAGTCTCCCACCTGGTCTTATGCAGACACCACAAGAAGGACAGGCTTTCTTATCTCGAGTCCTGGGAAAAGCAGCTTGGATCACTCAAGGCAGCCGCTGTCAAAGCCGAGGATAAGGATGACGAGTCCACGTTGGCAGAACTGTCAGTGAAAGTCACTAGGTTCTCACCAAGGCGTCGGCGCTCGTCAGACCAGAAAGACAAGGCCAAGGAAGAAACACCAGAAAGGAAGACGTCTAGGGATATCAAGCCTCGAGCGATCGTAGCCTCTCCCTCAAAGCCGATCCCACACAAATCACCAAAGCCGACCCCTTCGAAGAAAATTACCCACAAGTTTGAGCCCTTCGGCGACCCTCTCTCCATCGAGACACGCAACAAAAGCGTCAAGAAGCTCGTGTTACGCTCACTATCACGCTCACTATCCGATAAAGAAAGGTCCTCCGAAGGCTGCATCTACGTCTATACTTTCCCTGAGAACTACCACGACGCCGCTCCATACCTCAAGATCGGCAACGCGAGCGATCTCGACAACCGGATGGCCTCCTGGGAGCGCCAGTGCGGTTACAAGCCCAAGGTCCTCTACGACTTCCGCACCGAGCTATACGTCAAAGTCGAGAGACTCGTGCATGCCCAGCTGCGGAACCAGCGTATTCGTGAGACGGGTGGTTGTCCGCGCTGTCAGGTGAAGCACCAGGAGTGGTTCAGAGTGCAAAGCTCAAAGGCGTGCGAAGTTGTAGGTCTATGGACGGCCTGGACGAGACAGGAGCCCTATCATGAGAGTGGAATTCTGAAGGACAAGTGGCTAGTGCGGTTAGAGGGCTTAGACATGAGCGACCCTGACTGCTGGGAGAAGTTTGTGAATGGGAAGCATGAGGATGACGAGGACGACTGTGAGGATGAGGATATTGAGTCGGGATTGTCCGAGTCCGAGGCCGACAACTCAGACTGCTCGAGCGAGTATGAGTATGACTCTTCTAGCTCCGACGATTGTGACTATGTGTGACGAGAGATGTGGCGATGATGAGATGACGATGATGAGAAGACGACGATGAGGTGGTGAAATGCTTTCTTCCATGATTATGCGACTACCACGGCGCTTCTGTATGTTGGGTTGGGTTTCCTTTCTTCTTTTCTTTCATCTCCTTTCTTTCTGGTTCTTTATTTTAGACCTGCTTAGATACCCAATGAATATTGCAAGCCATCCAGAGCTACAGTTCCATGCTCCATCCCCATAACCCTCCAAACCATGACGGTGCTCCCCGTTCATCACCAGCCTCCCTCGCCATCTCTCCGCTCCCGCTGCCTTGAACTGACCACTCCTCGTCCATCGACCGGCCTTGGAGCCTCGCTTCATTCCACTCCATTAAACACCGCGTCTTCCGCGCCGTCTCCATCAACCGGCTCTCCGCCCTCCGCTCCTCCTCAGTCACCGCATCCCCCGTCTCCGCGGCAAACGCCTCCACCGCACTCGCCCGCAGTCCCTCCGCTGCAGTGACATGCGCGAGGATCCAGTCCAGCGTATCGCGCAGGTCCAGCGTCTGTCGCGCGAGTGCTACGTCCCAGTCGGCCGTGTCGATGAGGAGCAGCCGCGCGGCCATGAACATGACGAAGCCGGCCTGGTCGGCGGTGATGATGGAGCAGCGCCGGGATGCCTCGGTGGGCTGCGCCAGGATGAGGTCCAGGAAGTCTTTGGCGGCGCCGAGACAGTTGCGCAGACACAGCGAGTGGTACATGGATGGGCCGACACCTTCTTCCGGCCTGTCGGCCACGGCCACGGCAGGCTCATACAACCGGACTATGAGGTACTGGTGATAGAGCTGGAAAAGGGGCCGGTGATCTGACAGGTCTGCATGCGCAGTGATCTCTGCAACACGGCCCAGCTCTGTGTGGAACCGACGTCCCCTGCCTTCGAGCAGAAAAGCGTAGGAGCGAGCTTGGTCTCGTTCATCAGGTTCGCCAAATCCCCGCGAAAGCTGCTCACCCATCTGGACCATACGAACGAGCCGATTAAGTAAGAGGTCAGAACGGGACGTGCTAGTGCTAGCGAGTGCATCCCGAGCTATTTCGACATATGGCCCGGCCAGTGGATTACGTCTCAAGGCTTGAAACGACATTCTAGTAAGATAGGTTAGATGATGAAATCGAGGTCATCGACATCTCCGTCTCGACATACACTGAGAGAATGCAGAAACAGCCCAAGAATGCTCGCAGCTCCTCTGGAGAATGGGTTTTCTCGGCCGTAGGCGTGTTCGCCGTCTTTGGTCTCTCTTTTATCGCACCATTCGAGTCGACTTTCCGAGGTAACGTCTTCGTGATTCCGAGGTTGTGAGCATATCCCGTAGCCAGATGTGTCAAGTTGGTAACTTGTTCGTCACTGAGCTGACAAGTATGGGCCCTACAAATAATAATGCGTCAGCGCGAGCCCAATAAGTCTCAATCAACAGCCTCCAGCCCTACCAAGCAAGGCAAATCAAGAGGCCCTGGAGCAAATCCAACGTCTTCTTCTCTTCCACGAAAACCTGCTGCGCCAGGTATGCAAGTACGTTAAGCTTCATCTTATCGATCCGGGGTACGGAGAGAGGTGCGGCGACTAGCATAGTGGCGCGAAGTAGGAACGGCCTCTCAGCGTGAAGTTGCTGAGGCAGCATCCTGTCATCGATGGTAACAAAGGGGAATACAGGCATGTAATCGCTCCGGAATATGGCGAGGATTCGAGCTGCCTGGTGCCACGAAAGCCTCAAGGGGGGAGGAGCCTCTGGATGAACTGGTTGTGTTATGGGTCCTTGGCGAGCACTTTGTGTGACTGCTAGAGAACTGTGAGCATCGAAGCGGTACTGCGACCGATCCCCAGTCGCTGTACCGCGTGTAATATCGCTGTCACTGGCCCTAGTATCCGTATTCTCTGAGTAGTCGACGGCCGCTTCTCTAAATGAACAAACCCCAGGATCAGCCAAACCCTCATCTTGTCTGCATAATGAGCCTGACCTGTTTGCCATTTTAATCTGCCTAGGCTTTCTCAAGCTCTTTTCTGTTTTCTCAGAGCACTCGAAGCCTAGTCTTTCACACCTATAGTACTTCGTTAACACCTTCGTCATTCTCCTACGGGTCCCCTCTAGCACTACCATGCGTACCTCACGCACAGATGCCGCCGAAGATTCTCGTCTCTAAATTGGCATCGTGCTTTGGCTCGAGTACACTGCACGCAAGCCCTAAGCCGACGCGGAGGACTAGGAGGCCGTTCTTCCATTATTCCTGTTAGTTGGGATCTTGAGTGTCATGAAAGAAGCGCGACTTGTCAGCGATTAGAGGTGTGTTTAATCCGGGTTAAACTTGGATTTCAATACATATAACCAGGATAAAAGGTACTTGCAAACACGCGCATGATTGCCCCACACACATGTACCATAACTCAACTTCCTGTCATGTTTAGGCCTCAGCTAGCATCATGCGTCTAACCGAACTATGTCAAGTCGTGAACTTGATCCAGTTCACCAGATAAATATGATGCGACGAGCACGAATCACATCTCCTCACGCATAGCCTCGGTGAGGGCTTCCTGTGTCAGGGAAGAGTAGATGGAAGAGTGCTATATAAGTTAAAATGTTCGTAGCCCATACTTCTTTCTGAGAAATGCCCAACTCATTGTCCCTCGACCAGCCGCGTTCCTTAACCTCCTCAAAAACTGAATCTTCTTTTTTCACTCCTTCTAATGCAGGTGAGCGACAATCAGCGCTGACTTCGAAATCATCCCTTGGTCCTCCCCTAACGCCAGCCAAAGAAAGCCAAAGCAAAGCAAAGCAAACTGTGGTGGTATCTGTTCTCTAAATCACATTATCCCTGGACATCAAGTACCCTGGACCCACCGAACGCCAAACGTTTTCCTCTGTTCGACAGATTCTTGCTTCATCTTGCCTCATTGCCATCCTGTAGCTCAGCTAATCGTCCACTATTTCAATGACAGCTCCTGACGGAACTGACTTTGACTTCTCACGGTCGCCATTTGCCACTACCCCTTCGTTCGGTCCCGGTGTTTCGTCGTCCGAGTCGTCTGGCTCCAAAACCGGCGTCCACTGGCCATCTGCGGTGACGGTGATCGCCTTGGTGATCGCCATGTCCCTAGCGACCAGCTCATTGCGGACCCAAACAAAGTAGTCGTCAATTCGAAGACTGACTGGTCGCGCATCGAGGTCGCATATTGGACATTTCCATGTGTCCACCATGGAAGGTTCTGGTCCCCTTTGGAATTCATCTCCTCCTTTCTGGGGTGGCTTACTGGGACGCGTCTGCAGCCATGTCTCCAGGTCGAAACATTCGAAGTGTAGGCAATTGACGCCTCGAACAGGAATCTGGAACATACTCGAACTGAATGGATCTGCCAAGGACACCTGGAGAGTCTCATCCGCGATAATGACATCATCCGAGTTAGACGGGCGCAAGCGTCGGATCATCCTTTGCCTTGTCTCATCGACTGAAGTGTGTTGCATCTTCTCGATCATAGCCCTCAAAGAGTCGTGACTGCGCGTCTCCACGATCTCAACAGCAGCGAGATACTTGTGTCCTTGTACGGCGTTGTTGTCACTAACCGAAGGTAAGCTGATTCGGATGGTATTCTGGCCCAGGACCAGGATGTCTGTTAACTCAAGAGGGAGATCCTTGTGGAAGTGTTGTTTCCGGCGTAATTCCATCACATGATTATTGACATCGACAAATATGTGCTTAGGCCAGTAACAAGCAGAGACCGCCCAGTCAGCCGCGTTGACTTCTATTTCTTGAGCGGGTCGCATGCACAAGCGCAGACGATACCGGTAAGAGCCTTCAAAGTAGTGGCAGAACGGCAATCCTGGCGTTTCTTTTTGCATGGTCAACTTTGCAATGTGGTCTTCCGCAACGTTGAAAGCCAAGTTCAACACCGTGGCTTGTGGCTGAATTTCGACAGGTCCAAGCGGGAAATCAATGACAAATTGATAATAGCGAGTTCGCGCCAGCTGTGTAGGAACTCGCCTAGGACTGCGCAGACGAACTTGATGAAGGCCAACCTCGAGAGAGTGCTGTCCGTATGGGCTAGCAGCGTATTCGTTCGCGTGGATCTCGGTTCCAGCTGGTATCGTGAATCCAGGACTTGGTTGGGCAAGATATCCTACTAGAGGAAGGCGCGCAGCTGGTTGGCCCGTGGCCAAATGGTTGGGAGGAGGCCCTCGTTGTGCCGAGTAGTGAAAAGCCGGAGACTGGGGAGCAAGACCACCAGCTCCCGGCGCACTTTGTGGCCAGGGTTGTGACGCAGTTGGGCTTTGAGTGGGCCATGCCTGGTTCGCCTGGTTCGCCTGGCCAAAGTTGGACTGTGACGAACCCATGGCTGGGGAAAACGGCGCTTGCTGAATATACTGAGGAAATTGCAATCCTTGAGCTCTCGGTGCCTGCGTGGATGGTTGTTGAAACGAACTTGCCCGCCTTTGCATATGCTGCGTCGGGCCGTTTGATGACAAGACTTGAGTTTGTGACACGTCCGGTGTTCCGTACGGTGAGTGAAGGGAAGGTGATATTGCACCTCCAGATCCTGGAGTAAAAGGTTGAGGAGCATGTGCTGCGACGTTGACAAAATTCTGAGGACGTTGATCCATGACGAATTCCGACGCCACATAGCCCCGACTATCCATAGGCACGTTGGAAATTTGCCCGTTCAGATCGCCTCTAGAACCCAGGCTACCCAGATATTCCGGGCCTGGGGCTCCACGGTTTGCCATCTGGACATCTACATGAGTGGATATAGGAGACGAGGCCGTTGTCATGCTCGGAGCAATGGCGTGGGGATGAGATATGAGTTGAGAGGGTTGGGGGAGCAAACGTCGGTTTTGTTGCTCAGCGTTGGTTGCAGAAGCGATTGTGGGAGACGAGGTAGCAGTATCTAGAGGAAGGAGTTAGCAAATCACAACAATCACGCTACCGAGAAGAAGGCGATAAAGCTCACTCTGAGTGGACAGTCGTTGCTGCTGCCAAAAGTGCTGCACAATGTTTGCATGTTTTGACGCGAAATCCATTCTAGTTTGGGAGAGTTCTTCGGTGGTGAATGACCTTGAGGAGATTTGGCGTTCAATTGCCTTATCTTTGTTAAAGACGTCGTTCAGTGCCATTGCACTCGGCCCATCCGAAATACCAAGCAACCGACGGCTGGTGGTGAAGAGCAAAGACTGCATTGAGGGAGAGGTGCAGCCAAAGTTCGTAACCATTTCATGCACAAGGAAAGGAAACCTCCGGTTCTGGGTGGACCTGACCATGGCTTCCCAGAAGTGCGAGAGCTGGTTAAGGAAGTGAGCAACGCCAGCTAGCAATTGATTCTGCGGGAACGTTCGAGGAATTTCGAGCAGGGGCGCAGGAAACATTGAAAACCACTCGATGTGGTTGAGCGTCATCATCTCATTCCTCCTGAGAACGGTCTGCAGGATACGAAACGATTGATCTATACCCTCACTTGACACGTGAGGATGCAAAAGGCTGGAAACGGTAGTCTTGTATTTGTCGAGAGACCACGCGCAAAATACTTGATGGAGCACAATGTAAAATATGTCCTGAGTCGCGCATGCTTCCCGGAGGAGTTTGAATCGAGGTATCTCGACTACATCATTTAGTAGCCCTGGAACGTCGTATTGTGCAATGCGAGCAACGACTGCTTGCAGCCAGCTCTTGGACACCTTTGTCAGATCATTAATCTGGGGGTGGTGGCGCTTGGGCTTGGAGGGATGCTCGACGGCCCTTGGATCAGGTAAATCAGACCTCTGGCCAACCTGGGGAGATGATACGTTCCTTTCAGCAGGCGATGGCTGGAGAGCTGGTAACTGCTGTGCGGGAGCAGCCGAACCGGAGGCGGAAGCCATTGCTTGCTCCGCCATATGTGTGGTGAATCTGGCAGAGGCAGCAGCATTGGCCTGTTGCAGCTGCTCCGCGCTTCTAACGTTTAGGGCGGTATTTGGCGTGGGGGCCAGGCCGCCTCGAGAGAGGTTGTCGGGAACAGCAGGTTGCGGGGGAGCTGTGATGTCAGCATAGCCGCTTGAGCCGTAGTTTGGGCTGTCGGTATGGCTCGAAATGACTGGGCTTGGCTCGTCTGTCGGAGCTGGAGATGGTAGGACGACTCGATTTCTATCTTAATATCAGCAAAGTTGAAGAATGGAGTTGTCGAAGCAGAATTTTGCTTCGTCGACGCACGGCACCAAGCCACAGTTATACCCAACCCGTGCTTATGAACTGTAGCGGGGTTGGTGCGACAGGCACGTGCGTAAGTGGCAGGTTTGTGAAGCATTACCTCGAAGCGTCTGATGCGCCAGACTGGTCCAACAGCTGGTTTACTGGGATGTTCTCACGTCGCTGAGCGTTCCCATCATTTGTAGACAAGGCACGCAAGGGTGTAGGATCATTTGCCGGCCGGGGGCGTTTGCGTGAGAAAGCCTCCGTTGTTCTGATGATATTTTTTCTTGGGTAGACGTCATCTGTCATCCACGAACGATGGCGGCCACCGAGGAAGGCGTTGACGGTCTGGTTCGATGTAGCGATCTGTGCGGCGTCGTGGGCAGGATTAGCCCGTTGTTGGGGCTGTTCGGGCAACTGTGGCATTTCACGGGTCTACAGCGTCGGAGGAGGTTCTAGCGACGATATCTCGTCAGTTGGTATGAACAATATGTGGTGGGTAGAGAAGTGTGCGTAGAGGAGCAGCGGGACAGGGAGGCGCGAATGGAAGACTACCATTTGGAACCCAAGGATTGTGTTTAGCGTCTCCTTTTTCTGTAGCCGTTTGCAAACGGGCTGGTCATGATTTGACAAGTGTCTCCGGGAGCGGGAGCTACGGGTTGCCGCGCCTGTGGCAATGCCAGGAACCCGTTTGGTGTTGAGGTGAACGGGACGAGAAGACGGCAAATGTTGGAAGCCGCGGGGGGTGGCGGATGGAAGATGAGACAGTGGCGGCGACGAAGGGGCGATTGAGAGACGGGAAGTTGAGGCACGAGATGATGATCGACGATGGGCTTCTTTGTGTGACGTTGTCGGCGTTTGTGAAGGTGAGCGACGATGGCGGCGAGAGGATGGCGATGGCGGCGACGGCGACGGCGACGGGACACCAGCAACTTGGACGATGGCAACGACGGCAAGAGCGACAGCGGCGATGGCAGCAGGAGCGATAGAGGGACGTCGAGGAGACGGATAGGATCAGGAGTAAAGGGAAGGAAGGCACAGCCAAAACCAACGAGCTGGCCAGCGGCTTCAAATGCTGCTAATTATTAAGAGGCTCTTTTGTCGTAGCCCTTGTGCAGCCTCAGCCTGGTGGGATCCCCGGTCCGTTAGTGAGAGCGTTGTTGGGTGGGCTTGGCCGGAGGTGGGTCACTGAGGCCGGCAAGCACGTGCCTAATCCTCTTAGGGGCTTTGTAGCGCGCCGCTGTCCGCTAGATTGGTACCTATCACACGCGCCCTGGAATCTGACCGGGTGTGTAGGGTAGTCATTCCGGCACGACGAATTGTGAGAGACGGCGGTGTGGCCACCACCGCTTGCATCATGTTGACTGAATCCATACATCAATAATACGTCGCTGGCAGCCATTTCTCGTTATATTCGATTTCACAAATACCTTGGGGTCCAAGTATGTAGGCATTTTGATGCAAGGCTGAGGCTGTATTTGAAGGCAAGCGTTATCACATCTCTAACCTAATCCCTGCGTTATAACGACACAAACCTTACTTGGTGAGAGCACAGTGTAACACCAACTGGACAAGATTTCCCGTGCAAACAGCGACAAATACAGATGTGTATTGACAACCCGTCTCCCCCTTCTTGAACTTTCTGTTCGTAGCGTTGCACCAGTATTTTATTAATATACCCAGCCTCGCTTATAAAGTAATCTCGAACCTTATCGGACGAGATCGGCACAAAAGATGCGGGTTCTGCGCTTGATGCAGGAGGAGATGTCGAACCCTGGTAGGCAAGGTGCCTTTAATCTAAACCACAGCCTTGAAAACTGTAAGTGCACCTTCCCTTCACGGAGGTAGCCGCGGGCGGGATCTCTCAATGGCCAGCCACAGCGGAAAGACAGACGAACCGCACGATAGAAAAGAAAAGAAAGAAAAGAAAAGAAAAAAAAAAACCACGACGAAAACTATTGGATACGGATGACTGGCGGTCGTCTAAGACATGTCTAGCTGGGACGAGCCCGTGAGCGTCCAATCGTTGTTCCTGGACGTGGTGTTTCTGATACGTCCGTTCGTGGCATAAGCAATATTGCTGCAATTGAAGGAAGCTGACGTCTGTTGATCCCTCACTTTCCTTCCCCCTGGTGGGTTTTAGGAATTGTTTCCCCACTGGCGGTTTGCCCCGTGTCCGTGCTCCTTCCTTCTGCCTGCTTACCATGGTACCTGTTTAACGGCATCGTTAATGAGGGTGTCGCCATTATTCCCCAGGCCTCATGGAACCCCCGGATGACTGATGGTTCGACAAGACTGATGCATGCCTCAGGTAATTCAGGTGGGAACCCTCGTCAATTATGACGGGGAGCCTGGGGCTTTCTATGTACTTAAGTTATGCCGGGGCTTGCTCAGTACAGATGGATTACCAGGGTTGGATAATGAGGATACGAGGCGGGAGTCAGGTAGTCAACTGCGGGTGGTGATTTGACGCTTCAGACCTGAGGCCGTCCTTCCCCGGGCACGGCCGTGGCTCTCCCACGTAACAATTGGTGGTGACTAGGGACCTAGTTACTTCCCAAACCTCTTTTTCTTCTACTCGTACGCGTATTGCCGCGATTCTCTGCTAAGTTCTCACATATAGTAGCATTTACACACCTCTGGACACTCGGTCGTACATGCCACAGTGGGAAACCAGTGGACTTTTCCCGCCATCGCCGTCCTCTGACCTACCCCCTTCGATGGACAGCTTTCCCTGCTCTTCTGCTTTCAATCATGCTTTGGTGTTGACAATGCCATCCGTCTAGTACTGTAGTCTAACTTTATTCTTGCCAACTACCGGCACCCGCACTACTGTAGAGTCCCGGGACGCCGTGGCGTAAGTCCCGGCCGTTCTCGCCTCTCTCACCCTTTTCGGCCCCTGAGCATCTGAGTTGGCACCGCATCCGAAAATAGCACTGGGACGGACTGCGAGGTTGGGCGCGTCATCCAATCCTAGCTGCATGCACATGTACCTGGATAGTTGTTAGTCAATTATTGTCATCTAGGACTCAGGGACAGCTTTATTGCAAGCCGTAGTTAGTCATTAAGCCATCAGCTGAAGCTGGCACTGTATAGATTGGAGGTAGGCATGGAGCAGTTACATACAGGGAGATGTGGAAGAAGAAAAAACCCTCCCTCAAGAGACGCTCACTCTGTCCTGTCTTTCATTTCCAGACGAACGCCTCATGTCTTTGCGCTTACCCACTGATCAGTGCTCGATGGCCTTTTTCTAGTGCCTGGAAAAGGCGCACGGCACCAATAGTGGGCGTCCACGCTGGGGCCTCAGGGACCACCCCTCTCCACTGGATGGATGGGAGCCCGGCACCTGGACGTGAGCTGGTAGTGCATGTGCCAGCCCACACAACGCATCACAGCATTTGCACAGCGCACCAGGGAGCACGCCAGCTATTGTTGTAGACTGCCTAATAACTATGAGCTGTACTTTGTTGTTGCTGTTGTTGTTAGCAGAACAGAGCCCGGCACGGAGACCAATACGGAGTTCAGTGCGAATAAGTGATAACTAGACCTACCCACCAAAATCCATCCGGGCACCCACCACCACCTACCACCGCCGCCGCCACTGCGTCAAAGCTCAGTGGCTCAAAGCCACAACCACCATCTCCACCTCTGCAGCAGCACCTGGCATCTTCAGCACACCCGCCTTGCGCGACTCCATTTCATCCATCTCCCTCCAGCAATCCCATCGCCCGCCGAGAGCCTGCCTCGCAACGCAAGCAAAGCACAAGCACAAGCGGAGCCTTGCCACGCGGGCTGGCAGATGGCCGTCGTCGATACCGTCAACACCAGCGTCTTCCCTCCGCACCCGTCCCTCGCTCCAGAACCAGCCCTTGAGACCTCGCCCGTCCCGTCCATCGCTCCGGCGCTCCATCGCCCATCGCACGTCCCGCCGCCCACCTTTGGCCGCCCCTCTGCCAACCCTTCAACCGCCGTCTCCGCCCTCGGCCTGCCCTTTCCCGACCCTCACCCGTTCCTCGCCCGTCCCTCGTCTCAACACCCGACATCCAACCTTGGACCTCCAACATCGCTCCTCCACCCACCAGTGGCTCCTGGCACCATCCCACCATGGCCGCAAGAGGCCCCAACGATGGCCAGGCCCGCCCCGACTCGGGCGACCTTTTACTCGTCATACGTAAGTTGAGTCTTCTTTCTCGAGCACCCTATTCCGTCCCCTCCGCGTAAACCTTGCTGCGTCTTATCGCGCCACTCCTCTGACCTGCCGCTTCTTCACATGTAGACGACTTCCAAGCTCGGAGTTCCGACGAATTGAGCCTGTCAAAGGGCGACCGAGTCGAGCTCCTTGAAAGGGACGACGAATTCGGCGATGGATGGTTTCTCGGTCGCCACCTTGTCAACGGAAACAGTGGCCTTTTCCCTGAAGGTTTGTCTGTTCAATAACTGGTCTTTCGCATCCCGCCGTGGCGACTAACCATCGTCAGTCTACACGCGACCTGCTCCCAAGAATATTCCGACCAGCTCCTTTGCTTCAAAAACCCCCATTCCACAGCCAGCACCGGATTCTGGGGCGACAGGTACCGCTGATGCGGCTCCCAACGATGACCGTCCGCCCAAGCCACAACCCGCAATCATATCACAACCAATCGACCATCCGGTGACTTTGCCGCTGAACTCGGTCAAATCCGATTCTGCTATCGCCTCGACGGAACCACCCTCGATCCCTGCCCTCGCTCAATTGGCAAGCTCGAGTCAGGACAGCACTGTGCTACATGAAACTCTGACTGTTATCAATGAACATATCACAGACTTGCGGTCGCCCTCTAGCAATGGTGGGCTCCGAACAACCGGGAACGATTCCGGGAGCGAGTACAGCAGCAACCAACTCGACCACCGAGCGTCCTACATCCATGGAGAGGAAACCGACGAAGAGGAGGATGGAATCCACACTACCCGCGCCGAAGTCGAGTCATGGTCCGCCGATGCCGTTGCCGAGTACCTTTTTACATCAGGGGTGGAAAAACACCACTGCGAAGTCTTCAGAGACCAGGAAATCTCGGGCGAGGTGCTGCTGGGCATGGACCAAAGCTCGCTGTTCATCAAAGCCTTTGATCTGGGTTCAGTCGGCCGGCGACTCAAGACGTGGCACAAGATCAAGGCTCTCCAAGATGAAGTCAGTGGCTCAGGACTCGACACACGACGATCAACACAGACATATGGTAGTGAGGCTGGAGTCGAGGACGCCCGTCGAACTAGGAGCCGAACAAACACTCTGACAAATCGGCCTACTTCTATTCAAACAAGACGACTCTCCCTTTCTCAAACACCCAAGGCATCCCCCACAACGCTCAACCCGATAGCCCAAGACGGCTCGCCTCGCCCGGGTCACGTCAAGAGGCCTTCCGCCGCATCTATCCGAGAGCTGCACCAGTCTCGCCGCCATTCCTCCACCGAGTTTCACCTTCCTGGGACCGCGCTTTCGACCGGACCCTCACCCATCCCCAAGATCGCTCACCTTGGTACGTTCCCCAGTATCGAGGGTGGACATAGGAAGCAAGCATCTTTTGACCGGAATTGGACTTTAGGTGGTGCTACCCCAAGGCCGTTATCTTCGACCGGCCTTCAGGATCTTCTGAGTCCCCCGGGTGCGGAACAGCAGGATTCAGCGGTTGAGCTGGACCGCGGCTATTTCTCTGGCACAGAGGTTGATGGGAGAAAGCGAAACCTACTACGAAAGCGCGACAGCGGTGCAGAATCGAGAAAATCGAGCTACGCGGAGGAACAGAGGGTCCGCAGCGCCACGGCCACCACAAGGCAGTCGAGGTTTGGAAGCATGGGCTCATTGACCGAAGGTAGCCTGTCTTCTGCCGCCCAGAAGTACTACGGTCTTCAGACTGGGGCTCATAGGCGAACTGCATCAAGTACCACCACCGAATCCATCAGGAACATGCCACGAGCCGGCGAAGGCTCATCGCCCACTGTGACGAAGCTCGACACGACAGTTGGAGCCGCTCGCTCCTCTACGTCAGCGTCCACGTCAAAACTTCCAGGTTTCAACACCGACTGGCTCTCGGCTGTGGTTAACAAGCCCATGTCCCTGGCTGGCAGCATGGGCAAGCGTACCACCTCAGATAATGTCAGCAGCGACCGCTCTAAGTCCGGGACGCCCATAGAATCGCCCAGCAAGGAGATGATGGTTGAATCGCCTGCACGGACTGGATCGACGACACCATCTGCCGGGCCAAGTTTCGACCTCGACTCTCCTGATGCCGCAAAGAGCCCTACCGCCTCGATGACCCAAGTCGCTAAGAACAACCGCAAGAAGAATAAGAAGGAAACGAGCGCATATACCCGTGGTCTGTTGAAGATTGGGCCCAAGGAGGCGATGAAAGATGCGGATTACAGTGGCTGGATGAGGAAGAAGAGCTCTAACCTGATGACGACGTGGAAGCCGCGTCTCTTTGTTCTCAAGGGACGACGCCTGTCCTATTATTACTCCGAGGATGATGACCAAGAGAAGGGGCTGATCGACATATCCTTCCATCGGGTACTTCCTGCCGACAACGAGAAGTTGACAGGACTCCATGCCACCATCACGAGCGCTGTGAGTGGCCAAAACATGCCGACGAACCTGAACGATACCGAGGTGTTGGACAAAGGAGATGATGCTGTCTTCATTTTTAAGCTCGTACCACCACGAGCCGGCCTGTCAAGGGCTGTCAACTTCACTAAGCCTACCGTTCACTACTTCGCCGTTCCCAACCTGAAGCTGGGTCGCCTGTGGATGGCAGCTCTGATGAAAGCTACGATTGACCGTGACGACACCAAGCCCATCACGACCACCTACCAGCAGAAGACCATCTCACTTGCCAAAGCTAAGCAAATGCGCCATCGCCCTCCGGCCCTGATGAATCTCGAGGAAAGCGCCGAGGCTGCGGCTGCTTTGGAAAAGAAGGATACAAACGGCCTCGGCATCTCCTATGACGAGGCAGATAGCGGAGTTTCTGGGGTCGATAAACTCAAGGCCGAGGATACCAAGGCCAGTAGCGAGTTCGGGGAGAAGGATAGTACCCTAACCAACTGAAGAGCATAGCGTGTTTGCTTCAATGCGAGGAGCCTAATGACGAGTAATGATCGTTTGGCATCCAGGGGCGATGGCGCTGAGGAGGAACCACGGTTCCTTGCTGTGCAAACCGGCGCAAGGGATGTTTGTTGTTTCTCTGTTTTTGATGCCCTGTTGTTTTCCCCCCTCCTTTTCCCACTTGATTTTTTTTTTCATGCTTCTCATAGACGATACCTACACCCTATCAGCTCTCGGAGGAAAGGGACAGAGGACGACCTGGCCTGGCGCGGGTCAACGAAGAGGAAACGCCAGAAGCCAGCATTCGGGCGCCGTCGAAGAAGGAGAGAAGAAGAAAACGAAACAATGAACGTTTTGACCAAGATGATGACGGAAGACGAAAGATGGGCTGTCGGTCCTTTTCTAGTTTGGAGTGTCGAGGGGTAACGATGAATGGGGTTTGGTAGGCGTCTACATACTAGCGTCTGCAATATTTTGATTTTAATTTGACGAGAGATTCTTGTTGATGAGACTGAAGAGGAGACGTGAATATATCTTATCTTCCTACTTTATCAAGCATGGCTTCCATGGTGAAGGATGAGAATACCATGGTTGATGAAGTGGCACGTGAGCAGAACAGCAGACACGCAAGAGAGGTGATGTGTAAACTTCATTTGCGTAGCTCTAGAGGTATATCATAGCCGTTCGAAAAGAAGAAAAATGAACCCCCTGAGAGGTTCGCCCACCTCGTCGAGCTATATACCTGCCGTGTAGAAACCAAAACCCCGGTGCTTGGATCCCGCTGTAACAAGGACAGGCCATTAAAAGCTACCTATCCAGCAAGCTCCAGTCATACGCGTCATTAGACCATGAAAAACGCCCCCCAAAAAGCACTATATCGTCGACTTGCCCCGTATTTCCGTTCCATTCCGTATTATCTGTTTACTCGCGTCTAGAGACAGAGCGCACTGGCTTCAGGCCCCGGCGCCCTGGAGCTTCTGGTTCATACCCGTGAGAAGCTGGCGGATGGACTTCATGAGGTGCTGCTCGACGCCCTCAAAGTTGCCAACCGAGGGTTCGCCTTCCGCGGGCGGGGGCACGATGCTGGCATCAGCGAGCCCGAGGACGCGGTCAATGGCGGAGAGGGTGACGGCCTCGGCCTTCGCCTCGCCAAGTTTGGCCTTGAGTGCCTTGATAGAAACGTCCTTGAAGCCGGTGAGGGATGCGAGGACCTTGGCCTCAAAGATGGGCGGTACATGCGACGACGACGGGCCTGCCCCGGGCGTGGGGCTCTTAGTCTTTGCGAATCCATCAATGACCTGGCGGATACCCTTAATACAGATGGACTCCATCTTGTCGTTCTCCGTGGCCTCCTTTTTAAGGCCGATGCAGCGGTTGAGAGCTGACATGACAATGGCTTCGGCCTTTGGATTGCGGGCCTTCTTCAGGTTTTCGACCAGACCATTCTTTAGACCAACAACTGCAGCGAGGAGCCGTGGTTCGATGACAGGCCGAGCTGGGCCGGCGGGTGCTGCAGCTGGCGGAGGCCGGATAGGAGCAGCAACAGTAGCAGCAGCGGCAACAGGAACATGCTGGGATATTGGTGCGGGTCCAGCGATAGTTTTTGCTGCCACTGATGGTGGGGGTTGTTGAGTAGACGGCACAGCTGCAGCGACGTGCCCATCCTCGTTCTTGATCGGAGGAGTCGCCGAGGGTGGCGGTCTTGCATAGGGCGAGCTATACGTGCCGGGTTGCGGTGCTCCAAGTTGCGGCCGGGCGGGAGCTGGTGGAGGCCCATAGCCCGGCAACTGCGCCGGCGCCGGCGGTTGAGATGCCACGGCCGCAGCTGGCTGGCTCGGGGGTGACGCAGATGCCCCATAGGGTTGTGCCGGGCGTCCTGGTTGGCCCTGCGGCGGATTATAACCAGGCACCTGGTACACGGGAGGCGCTTGGCCTGTGGGTGGATACCCGGGGGCGCCAGGGGGGATGTGTTGCGTGCTGTTGTATGGATATGGATATTGACTGTATGTTTGAGTCGTTGCCATCCCTCGGTCTGGTGAAGACGCTTTGCGCTTCTTGCCGGCGTCCAGCTCAACACCCGGAACACGCGACCAAAGATTTGTCGTTTCGTCCTTCTTGAAGGCCTCGTTCCCGATGAGGTTGTGTCGCACGCTGCTCTCCCATCCTTTGGTCTCGGTATGGAAGTAGAACCATGGATATCGCTGACAGATCCGCTTGTATATCTGTTTGAGCGTGAGACCATCTGGCCCCGCCGCCGTGAGTGTCTCGTCGATAAGAACGCCGTAATTTTTGTTGGGTTTCTGAAGTTGCTCCTCGGTGTAATCCTCGATTTTGAGCTCCAACGGGGGCGACTTTGGACGGGTCTTCTTCTCCTTCTTGTCTCTGGCGCGCCGCTCTGCGTCAGATCCTTCTGCACCTTCCTCATTCTTTGGCTTGCGGGGTTTATACTTGCGCTTCTCTGGCCTTTCATTCGAATTCTCTGGTAGCGGGTGTTTTCTAGGCCGGCCAACCTTGCGCTTGATGGGGGGTTCGGCCGGTGGTGCTTGTGGTAGGGTTTTCTTGGCCATTTCCTGCTGCTGCTTCTTCAGCAAGCGTTGCTCTCGCTTTGACATGATTCCGTTCTTCGGCGGCCTTCCAGGACCTCGCTTTTTCGGTATCTGGGGCATTAGTGGATGTGATTCGAGCATGAGCTCTTGCTTGACCCTGGATTCTGGTCCATGATCAGCTTGCTCTGCTTCGGCCTCAGCCTCAGCCTCAGCCTCTACCTCAGCTTCTGCCCCCTCCTCAACCGTTTCGACCACGTCTGCATCCTCGGCATCCTCGGCGTCTTCAGCATCCTCGTCTTCTCCATCCCCTTCCCCAAAGTCAGACAGTTCGGGTGGGCTGGCTACTTCAGAAAGCTCATCACTCGTGTCATGTATCTCGCCATTGGCATGCGAGGACTCGAAGTCAAAACTCATCTCCTTTCCGCCATGAGAACGCTTCTTCGGCACTGGTGCGGGTTCCTCGACGTATTCTTCGGCACCAGTGCAACCTCGCTCGACGCCATTGATCAAAAACCGAAAGTCGATGTCCTTGATCTGCAGCCGATCACCACACTTCAACACAACCTTCTCACTCTTGTAATGCACATCCTCGCAAAAGAAGCCATTTTTGTGCAAGGGGATGGCCTCGAATACACCTTCCTCCTGGTTGTAGGCGATCTTGAGATGCTCTCGCGAGATGGCCTTGGTCTTGGAGGCAATGTTGGGGCCTGGCGAGTGGATTCCGATGAAGGGAACGTGCCATGGGGACGGCCGTAATGAGGTTAAGTCTACAGCGGCGGCGCCAGGGGTATGAGATACATATTGTCGGTTAGAAATCATGTTCTCTTGGGCCTGTTGCGCCTCCTCATTGTCATGTTGCGAGGAGCCCTGGGTACTAGTCTTGCGACGCTTCGCTGGTCGGCCGTTCTCTCCGTTGTCTGATTCGGGCCCCAACATTCCACCTTCCTCACTGACATAGGACTTGCTGAACTTTCCTCGCTCGTATGCCATGGGCGAAGGGGGGGGGAGACCTCTGCTGGCGTTGTCTTCGACACGGCGCCTGTGCTCCTCGGCACGCTTCTCATCGCGACGCGCCTGCTCAAGCGCGCGCTGATCTCGGCCGATGATGACGGCGTAGGTGGTCATCTGGAAGACACTGTCGGCGAACTCAACGCGCGCAAAGGACTCGAGGGCCTTGTCGGCGCCAGCCTGGCGGATGGTGTTTGCAGGGGCCAGGCCATGGAAGGACTGGTCCATGGGGTTGGGTAAGGTGACCTGCGAGGGAGTGACGGTGGGTGGCGGCGACATGGCGCTGGGCGCGCCGGACATGGACGCCAATGCCATCATCATGTATGCGTGCTGGTCGAGGCTGGGCATGGCAGCCGGAGTGAAGGGAGTAGAGGGAGCGAAGGGATCGGCAGCGGCCAAGCCGGCTCCGTGCTGGAGGTGCAGTTGCTGCTGCTGCATGGGCGTTGAGTGAGGTTGAGGTTGAGGTTGAGAGTGAGGCTCTACGGGTTGACGCCGGGCAGGTCGGGGTGTCGCGTCGGGGCCGTCGGGGGCAGGAGCATCCGGCATTGCGTGGTCGGCTGAGGGGGAGCCATCGGCAGTTGCAGGTGCTGGCGCTGGTGGTGGTGCTCCTGCCACAGCGTGAGCATCGGACGCCCCCGCTTGCGGCTGTTGCTGAGAAGCATGTGCTGCTACGGCGGCGTCGTCGGCCGCCATGTCGGCGACAGCAGAGCGGAGCGGGCGCGGCGGCGTCGAGGGCGACAGCTGCTGAGAGGGGAGTATTGATGGCGATGTTGACGCAGTTGTCGTTGTCGTTGCCGCTGCGGAAGGCGACGCTGGCGTGGCTGCGGGAGCGGTCGGGGTCGCGATTGGGGGTTCTGGAGCTGGGGCCGGGGCCGGGCCCGACGCGCTACGGGCAGTTGGAGGAGCAGAAGAAGACGATGCTGGCGACGGCGATCCGGACTGTCGAGGCTGGGCGTGGACAGCGGCGGCGGGATGAGGTTGAGCAGAGGCTTCGGTGGACGCTGGGGGGGCGGTCGCCAGCGCGGTCTTGGGCGTAGGCGTAGGCATGGGCGGAGGCGTGGGCGAATGCGCAGGCGGCGGCGGGTGGTGCAGGCCAAAGCCATTGCGGCCGGCGGCGGCAGCGGCAGCGGCAGTGGACGAAGTCATCGCTGGTCCTGCTGACAGCTCCTTCGTCGCTCGCCCTCGGAGTCCTGGCGTCCGGGGGCTAGAGATGAGGGGGGGGGGGGCGAGGAGTCGACGGGGCAGGCGCCGTTTGCCGTTGCTGAGGCTGTCTAGGGATTTGCGGCGGAAGATAAAAGGCAGAGAGAGCGACGAGGCTTTCGCCCTTTGGACTTAGTGGAGGTAGCCTTGGTCCTCTGGGCCGCGATGTTCTGCAATGGGCTCAGAGGGGCTGTCTGGCGTCTGTGATTGGTCTGCTACAGGGGGGTTCGTGCCTTCCTCAGAGGGCAGCCACAGTGCCTCGGTGCTGCTAGTACCAATTGGGGAATACCATGCATTCCCTCCGGGCCTTAATCATGAGATTCAGGTGTTTGAATTTCTCGATTTTATTGTTGCAGCTGGCTAGATACTTATTTGCATCTGAGCCTGCCTCCTTTCTCTGATGCGCCGACTTATTTGCTTATTGTTCACGAATACAAATACACCTTGTTGACCCTTTTGGCTTTTGCTCACTGGGACTGAACCCGGATTGGAGGAGTCAACCATGACCTCGCAGCCAATCACAATGGCCTCAGCTCACTCCCGTCACTCTTGCATCAGCTCACGCTCTCAGCTTCAGAAAATCATTCACTTTCATCATCATCATCATCGTCACCATCTTCATTCTCCTACGCATTTGCCAATCCGCAATGCTATTTATTGTAGATAGGCACTCACATTGTCCTCTCTCTCCCGCTCCCTCTCCTTACCATCAGCTTCAAACGGCAAAGCCCAACGCCGCTGCTTGAAATGACTCCAGTTCCCGTCTTTCTCCCACCCCTGAAATACCTGCACATGTGGAGCAATTCCGCCTCAACTTTCCCGTCGCTTTCCCACGCTGGAGCGAATCATGTCACCGCTCCCTGCTGCCCGTTCCGTTGTAAGCATAGCAAAAACCGGGGGGATCCGTGCTTTCGACTGGACGCTCAAACCCGGACCTTCTGAATGGCTAGAACGTCTGCATTCGTGGATGGTGCCATCGATTTGGACGCGTCTGAGTAGGTAGGTCGGTAATCAAATATGAGTGCTGGTTCCTTAAATTTATGTTTTATTTCATGGTTTGTTTGAGCATGGTTGTACCTAAAGCCTGGGGCGATGCTTTTCCTTTTGCATCCTTGTTCATTCAACCATTAACTGTTAGTGAACCAACCTGTTTGAACGAAAATTTGGGTCACTCCCGGAAACACACGAAACGTAGGTGATCAATTTAAGAGCCTAGCCCACCTTCCGGAGGGATCTAAAGGGTATGAGAACCTCGGAAGGATTTGCATCGTGTGCAGCTGAGCAACTAACCTGTCTACAGAATCTCGCCTTAGTCCTACTCAACTGCAATGGGGCCCGGCGGTAAAAAGAATCACCCGGTTGCCTTGAGTCTTGGGAGTCGAACAATAAGCCCGACTTAAATCACCGGAGGAGTGCATCACGTTCAGTTGAGAGCCCTCCTCGACGCGCCTTCCACTCTCTCAGCCGCTCCGACAATCGGTAGGCTCCATGACATAGCATGCCCGCCAGGAATCCCACAGCATCGTTCCGGAACGCGAGCAGGCCTGCTGTCGTCGTTAACATGACCGTCCACCTTTCCATCCGCTCGTCGTCCGAGAGGTCACGAAGACGGCGGAGCCTCCCTAGACCGTGATCGTGGTCTTGTCGAGCTGCCGTCTGCCAGAGATCAGGTGCTCCCTGGTTAAGGCTTTGCCCTACCTTTGCGAGCTCTAGGCCGGCGGCCAGAACCATGATTCCGAGGAGACTCTTGGGGTAATGCGCCAAAAGGTCCACGAGGGTCTCGCCAAAGATGAGGCCGAGCAAGAGTTTGAAGGTGCCAAGGAGAATGACGCTGGCGCCGCTCCGTGCACCGAATCGGTATTGAGCAGCCAAACCGCCGGCGCCGTGACACATGGGCATACCTCCAAACCAGGTACTCGTTAAGTTCATCAGGGCTACACTGATACCGATCGAGCCGACCGACGGGGTTAGGATGCTAGGGAGGAGATCGTGAGACAAGGCGCTCACTGCGATGATGGAGTTGAGAGTGGTGAGAGGCAGCTGTCCGATAGCCATCCAGAGAGCAGGCGAGTCAGTCGCGCCAACCCATCTGGGCATGACGAAACTCGGACGCCAAACGTGGAACCACGGCAAGCTGTGTTGAGATGCGAGAACCTGGATAAAAGCCAGAAGCAGAGCAATCAGGAAGAAGAATAGGGCATAGGGGAAGCGAGGGAGCTTCTGAGTGCCGATGAGGGCGAGGAAGGCCACGATGGCCCAGATGCGGTTGTCCAGCGCCGGGTGAATCCAGTGCAAGGGCTGCAGCAAAGACGTGCCCGCGCCGAGAATCAACGAGAGGCCGGCTCCGAGTTGGATGCCCTTGACGACAGGAATCGGGACCACAGCCACGACTCCGCGCAGGATGCCCGTGACACTCATGACCAGCACGGCGGCACCAACCCACTGACCTGCCGCGGTGACGACGCCCATGGCTGGATCGCCACGCCCCGAGATGGCGGCTGCGGCGATGGCCTACGAGGTTGTAAAAGCAACGTTAGCTACCATGACGAGGACGATTGGGCGGTCATCCCGCGGAAGAAAGAAGGCGGCTGGAGACGGGTTTCTTGGCTGACCTTCATGGGCTGGACGGGCAGCGGGATACCATAGACGAGGCCGGTGAGGATATTAAAGATGCCCGAGAAGACGAGGGTGCTGCCGAGGTTGATGGAGCCTTGGGCTGCGAGGGCTATCATAAGGGGCAGCAGGGTGCCCAAATCACCGAGGGAGCCCGAGATCTCGGCCCATGGCGCTGCGCGGAGAGTCTCGATGTTGTTTCGGTTGAGACGACCGATGCTGTCGAACCACGAGCGTGGCATGGTGGACGATAGACGCGATGCTGCCACGCTGGCTCGGTATTCCGGAGGAGGTGACGCCGCAGTATCAAAATGACGTTTGGGATGTAGTGTGGCGGCGGTGGTGGACCGCTCTTGGGATGTAAGGCCAACGGCCGACGCAAAGCCGCAGCTAAAGCGCCAAGGATGACGCTGGGAGCTGCGTCAGCGTAGCGGTTTGTACCACCAACCAAAGTGTTTGGCGCACCGACAGGGGAGAGGGCTTTGGCGGACAAGGAAAATGGAAGAGCGATGCGATGCTAAGCTGCTTCCGAAGATGGAGTTTATGCTATATGTAAAGGACACAACTCGGGGAAGAGTTGCATCCATAGATCGAAGCCTTTTGGAGAGCCCCTCAGCGTTTGCTCGTGGCACGAGCATAAGCAGCAGTCGTACTAGTAGCAAGCGTACGTCCTGTGTAGCCAGCGCCTGCCAACGACTGACTGCCTCAGTAACCAACCGGACAGTAAAAAGCCGCACGCACGGGACTACCAGCGAGAATCACTCGTAGCACGGATAAGCTGCCTTGGGCAATTCACTGATGGACGACGTCGTTGCAATGTGCATCTCCGTTTTCCCCGGGATCGGGCAACCAATCGCCTGTCCCGAAATACCTGCGACTGGTTCACCGACAAAATGTCTCGTGAACCTCACGGCCGCGTGCCTCGTGCGTGGGACCACGTGAGCCAGCAAAACTACTGAGGTACGTAGTAGGTAAACCGGAAGTCTTCAACTTGCAAACTTGCTGCGTTACGACATATAAAGACCCACGTCCAACAGCTCGGAGTATAAGAGCTAAGGGAGCAGTTATGCTAAGTGCCACCACAAACTATGAGATATTCCATGAGTGACGCGCCCAGTAGCTAAAGTAATAGCATCGCCCTGTTCATGTTGGAAGAAGGCGAACGTCCGACGATGAACTATGGCTCATCATGGGCAAGCGAAGCGTGGGGCGAGCAGCGTGGGGTGCAATCAGGGCGTGGGCTGCGTTGCGCTTGGAAGACCTCACCTCCCTCCAGTTGGGAATAATTGCACTCCACTCGAAACTTCCCAGTGCTGGGCAACCAGATCTCACGCCGACCAAAGACGTTTCGTCCTCCATAGATAAGTAAAGCTGGACAAACACATAGCACGTACGCAGGTGGGCTCCCCCAGCTTGGCCTCGGGGCAGGAGGGTCGCGGAATGTCTCACGACGAGCTCCATTGGCGCCGGTCGGCCTCACTAACCACTAACCAAGTACCCCATACTCTGCCGCGGTCGGTCCCTGGCTTGGCTCTATCGGCCGACCTGCTGCGGGCTTGTTCTGGAAGCCCGCCGGCGACGGATGGGACGGCATCCCGCCCCAGGCTACTGGACTGATGTGCGGCAGAATCGACGGGGCCGGTGCAGACGAGACGAGCGGGATATTTGTCCCTCGTCCCAGCGGGCCCAGCCACTGGACCACTGTCCGACAGAGCCTATGAATACAGCAGTGCCAATCGCGCAGCGAGGTTTCAACGCCGGAGCCTTTGAAGAGTCGAGTCAGTTGCCTCTGAGCTTCAAGCCTCTGGTGTTGACTGCAGGGCCTGCCCAGGGCCAGCTACCCACCATGGCCATCCATCGGCTAGGACGAAACCAAGTCGCCAAGGCCAAAAAAAAAAGGGCCCGCGGATCGGGAGCAGCATGGGAATAGCCGGGCAGCCTGCCGGGCACCAGATGGATCGGGGGAGGCGTTTTTTCTTCTTCTTCGGAGGGACCTTACCTAGGCTATGAGGTCATTAGAAGCGGCTGTCGCGGAGGGAGGCTGGTCTACCCGGGGGCCATGATGCTCAAGGAGTTGCGGGTGCGATAGGCAAAAGCTGAGCGCCTCCCGGGGACAAGTCGGCATGGAGCTTGTCGAGGGCTTTGTCTTGTTGTCCCTGGGCTTCCAGCCCCGGCACCAGGACCTCGCGTGTAAGGGTCTGGGATGGTGGATGGGATCATGATGTTGCAGAGTGGAGGATGCGCGTCGAATTGGGCCAATGCTGGGCTTGTCAGTGGTCAGCTCGAAGCTCCCCCAGGTCCCGCCAGGTCCAAGGCCACAGGGAACCACATGGATGCACGCAGGCTGCGATTTGAATGTCGAGGTCGCGAGGGCCGCGCCGTGGCTTGTGCTTCTTGCGACTTTGAGGCCTTTGTTGTTCATGACGACGGGTGCGCTCGGTGCTCGACCTGGTCGCGCGCTCGCTCTTGAGCGGCGTGCCTCGGTGGGCCCGGGGGAGGGACAGGCCGGAAACAGATGAGGCGCGCTTCTTCCCGGCATTCGTTTCGCGTGGGCGTGGGCGTGGAGGATGTTTGAGAGAGAGGGCGTGTTGTGGTAAGATGTTGGCCTGGGACGTGCATGCTGTACTGTTACTGCACAGTGTCAAGTCGAACTGTGGATATTCCGGCGGATAGTGGAGGCTGGATGGAGTCGGCAGGCCGAGCTCGTTGATAGCGAAGGAAGGCAGGAAAAGAAAGAAGGGAAATTGTTGGTGGTTTTGTTAGTCGTTTGGCTTGCTGGCGATGCCCTCACGAATGTAGATAAGCACCTTATCCCTCATGGTACATCTACGAACAAGTCCTTGAGCGTCAATTGGTATTCTGCACCAGCGCCGATTGCAGTGCCCCGGTCTACGTCATTATTGTGTTCGAGTAAGCCGAGGATTCTCTAAACATCTGGAAGAAAGCGCGGCAACAACCCAGAAAGCGGAAAGGGATGGAGTGATGCCAACACCCATAAGCGACACGACGACCCCCCTACCGCGATGCAATCTCACTCCGGCCGGGCGGTCCATTGGCAACGCTCGCTTTCCTTCTTTATTACAGCACAGTACTCTGTACTCGCGCGCCTTTGGTCCCGAAATTCGCGCAACGGCAAGGCTGACCACCGAGACCACCCACTGACGGCCGGGCAGCACGGCACAGTGCGTCTCTGAGGCGTTTTCACACATGGATGGGCACTCCCCGATGAATGCTCAATCGGCAAGGCTTCCCCACATGGGTCATCTCACCGCACCGCGTCCACTGCCGTGTTCCGAGTGGCACGCAGGACTTTGGCCGCCAAGCTCGCTGTCACTTGTCAGTCAGCGGTGGTGCTGTGCGACGAACGTACCGTGCTGGACCTTGCCATCGTCGGCGGGACTGGGCTCGGTTCGGTTCACAGGGGCAATGGGACTGGCAAATGGCTCAGTTGGAAGTGCGTTTTATCGGCCAAGGCGCCTGTATTCGTATGCGTGTGTACTGGGTGCTACGTAGATCCCAATCGACAGTCTGGCGAAAACCCAGGTGTAAGGCAATTAATCGATTGTTCGACTATTCATACTCTACAAGCTTCCCTAACTGCCTCTATTGTCCCTCCCTTCCTTTCCTCTTGGATGCATGCTCGTCTGCTATCTTAGGTGCGTGTTTCGGTTCTTAGGGGGGCTCCATCTGGTTTGTCGATTGTCACCTCGGCCGTGGCAACAATATCCCTCGCCCGCAGACACCACGACACGCACACCCGGCCGTCATCACTTTTCTCATGATGAGCGAGTATTCGTACATACCCAGGAACAACATCAATCGGGGACTGGGGATCTCAATTGGCCCCCCGGTTGTCCGCATGCGAGTGTCCATTCCATCTTCAGGTACTTCATTGTCAACATGAGCATCAACAGACATCCACTTCGTTCCCAGGGCCTTAAAATTTACGACTCCATCGGACCTACTGATACGTACTTACACACAGCAATGTACGGTACGAACCAAGTAGTACCTGGTTTCATCCGGCCACCCTTCTGTCGTTAATCCACCGCCACCCCTCCCTGGAACTGCTCTCCATCCATCGCCAGCTCGTCTTGGGCCTAGCAACTTATCTACCCAGCTAGTGAGAATGGAACCTCGCAGGCGTCCAGCTGGACGATGGGATGGGATGGGATGGATGGATGGATGGATGGGGGCCCGCCTGGGCGTTTTGACGCTGGTGCCGGCCCCACTGTTTGCGACCTTTGGTACCGCAGCTGCTGATCAACAAAACCACGGCCGAGCCCGCCCTCGCGAGCAGACTCACTTGCTGCTTCTTCATCACCCTCCAAGCTTCCAAAGGTAAGAACCGAATTTTTGCGTGTTTTCCCCTGTGTGTCTCCCCCCTGACGCCGCCCCTCCCAATGGATCCAATCCGTGACCTGGACGTTTGCGGCCTCAATTCCTACGACTGCATCGACGACCTGCCGAAAAATCCCCTGCGTCTTGCGGCTGCTTCTGCGGCTGCTTCTGTCTGAGTCTTTTCGGCGCATGCCGAATTCAGTGAGAACGCCCAGATGCAGCCGTAAACTTCGCTTGGGGTTCGCCGTCAGCCCAATGACGCCAGCCAAGCGACTTCCTCGCAAAGCTTTTCTCTTCTCCTCGCCCTCGGCTCAATCCCCTCGCCTCGTTACTGTCCTCGAATCGCGTTGCCCCGAGTCGTCCGATTGCCATCCCTGCAACTTCATCAGCCATCAATTTCGCTCTCGCATTTAGTCTATCTTGCTCCATCATCTCCGTCGTCGTACAGCTGGCTAACGTCGGACTTTTCTCGCTCTCTAGCAATCTCCACTCTCGACAAAATGGCCGCCATCAACACCTCCCTCATCGCCCGCGAGGCTGTCCACCAGCTCGTCAAGCGTAAGAACTGGGCTGCCAAGAATGTCGGTGTCGTGGTCGTCTTCTGCATTGTCTTCGTGGGTGAGTCTCTGCTCTGCTATCCCCAGTCCGAATCTCCATCTTCGTCTCTCATTCCCCATTTCTATCTCAATTGACTCGCCGCTGACCTCGCTCTCCAGTCGCTCTCTTCCTGATCGGCCTCTCGGTCAGCAAGTGTCTCGCCAGGCGCAGAGAGGCCCGACCCCCGTCCCACGTCTAGATGAGGCCTAGGATGTCGGTGGTCATGGGAAAGGAGGGTGGCCTTGGACACAGTCAACCGACGAGACGGACTGTGTGCCTCGGGAGACGTGGTGTTACGACATGGTGCCTTCTACGACACGCCGGGTGACCGACTGTGATCCCGAATTCCAGTCATATCGACTTTTTGTACCCCCACCAAACTTAACGCTTGCCTCCCCCGTCAACTCATAGCGGGGCGTGTGTCGAGCATCGCTCTGTACATACCTGGATCTTATGGGCAATGTGCTGGAGGACGGGCTCTCGTCGACGTGTTCGCGGCCAGGTGGCTGTATTTTACTATTCTAATACTACTGATACCTACCTGTTTGAAGCAAGCTATCGTTTCTCCGCAATCCATTTTCAACATGTCTTTCTTGCGCCATGTCGAAGCGCATCGACTCCTTGTTTTCCCAACATTTATGACTTTGCACAATCCAGTTGAACATCGAATTTCATCCCACATTTCTTTAGGCATTGGTTTGAGACATTTTAGATCATGGCTGCATACCTGTGCTACCGCCGCCTGCGCCCACCAGTAAGAGCTTACTCAACATGACACTCCGGATAAAAACTGCTTCTCGTTGTCTCATGCTTCCATTGATCAGCCATGACCGCCTCATGACACGGCGTCTATAATTTACATCCATCATAACACATACATGATTGCCCCAATTGTCTATGAATACACCTCACAACCCCTCCTTGGCCAACATATCAGCCATGTCGAGATAAAACGCAATCGCATTGAAGTTCCGCTTCACCCCCATCCACTCGCGCACCGTCCATCCCACGCGGTTCGACCAGTTGATCAGATCCAGGTGGCTCACCCCCAGCAATGTCCCCTTGTACGTTCCCCATCGACTGCTCTCCACGCTGACCAGCCCGTCGTTGGAGCCCTCCGCCTCGGCCAGGATTCCGTGCGGATAGCGGAACGGGCTTAGCAGCGGCGGCGGGTCGACAAACGCCGCGCCGTACGAGAAGTACCGCACGTCCGGGCGGTCGCGCGTCGCCGGATTGAACTCATCCTGCATGTATCGCCGCGTCAGCTGCGCAAACGCCGCCGTGCCGAAGCCGGCTCGCTCGATGGCCCCGTACAGCCGCGGCAGGTGGATCGGCGCCGCGCCGCCCTCCTCCAGCAGGTGGTCTGCGAAGGCGCTGCCGCGGTGCGGCGTGGCGACGGTGACGAGCGAGGCAACCCGCACGGGCAGCGGCGCCAGGTGCGCGAGCATGTAGCGCGCGTCCAGGCCGCCCATGCTGTGCGCGATGATATTGACGGCCTTCGGGGCGGGTGCTTCCGCGGCCAGCGCGGCGTGCAGGGCGGCGGCGCGTTCGGCGATGGAGCTGGACGGCGGTACTGTCGGAGTGATGACGGTTGCGCCCTGCGCGGTCAGGGCTTCCTTGATGCCGTGCCAGTACTGCACCGACGGGAGGAACGAGCTGAGCTGGAGTTCAGAGAAGCCGAGGAGGCCGTGGGCGAGGACGATGGGGTATTTGGGCGTATCTAAGGGAGGGAATGGTCAGTTTTGATGGCACGTACAGGAGCAAAAGCAAAGAGCGCAAACGATATACCATAGGTATCCCGAATCGTCGCATAATCATCAGAAATCTCCCTGCCCAGCGGCCGAACTCGCGGATCACCATCCCGCCGGAGCACGCGACCGGTGGTTAAGCAGCGCCGGCGCGGGAGCCATTGCGCCCTGGACGCGCGGCGGCACGGCGTCGGTGATGCGGCTGCGATCGCGGGCGGTCTGCACCGGACGATCCATGTATTCATCGCTTCGCGGTCGCATGAACGTGGACGTGGTCGATGGGAGGCTTTGCGATGCAGAGGCTCGGTGACGTCACGGAGATGTTGCGAGGACAGGGGAAAAAAGTTGGGGGCTTGTTTGCGTGACGGAGCCTAACGAGCCTAGCGCACCATTGTCCTAGCCTGCATGGCCCGTAAGTATGTAATCAATATCTTCTATTTCAACCTTGCGTGAGCTGGGATGAATACATTTGGATGAATCTCATTGCCGGGTGGTGTGGCTTTGGTAGACTGATTGTTACAACTTAAGACTCCTTCATCATGCTCTCATTGCGATTGATGGAACACCTTCATATGCACTGATGACCAGATAGATACGTCTATCAATTGAAACATTACATGAGATTTTAATAGAGTCCTTTACTTTCGACTCACATACTTGCACCCCAAGCCAACCTCGATCAAAATTAACCAGTAAACTTAACCATAGGATGTAGAGGCCATCTCCTCGCCCAAGCCCAAATATTTGCCTCTTCTACAGAAACTCCACCAAACCCCTAGCTTCCATCAAGTCGTTTAGACGCATGTACGGTTAGGAATGACTGGCCTGGCGCCTATCGGTGATTTTCTTGCCCTCCACTGATTTTGCCTTTCCGTGCGCCCCGAGACAGCCGTGTCGTCGTCATACAAAAGTACAAAAGAAAAAGAAGAATGAGAACAGCCTCAGACTTCTCAGCTCTTCTCGGGTGGCATGTGACTCGGTGCGTTCTCGTTCGTAACGCCGCTGTACGCTGGCCGGGGGCGCATTCCGTCAACTGGCACTGTTACGCTCTCCGCCATGGCCTCGTCGTAGCTGGGCGGTGCGTCGTCAGAAGGAGCAACGGTCTGACCTGGGGCTAGCTGGGGCGGATACAGCGGGTCGTGGACGGGCGGAGGAGCGGTTTGATGCTGTGGAGGGGCTTGCCATGCCGGCTGAGAAGAAGGTCCAGACGTCGAAGGGCTTGATACAGACGATTGTCTCGGTGGTAGTCGAGGTGGCGTACTGTTGTTGAAGGTTGCGCGTCCAGGCCGACCGGACCTGGCGGCTTCCAGAAGCTCGGCTGGTGGAGTGATTCCAGAGAAGACCTCCAACTGCGAGAAATGAAGCGGCAGATAAATGACCTGAGGCTGTTTGGGGGCAACCCCCTTCTTGGGCTTTCCCCATGCAACACCTAGTTTGATCTCCAGCTCGTATTTTCGGGAAAGGTTGCAAGTAGCAAAGGAGGGCGCCACTGTGTTGGGAAGAGGGCTGTTCCTCCACACATCATCGGGAACTACAATTTCCTTGCTAACTTCGTCCTCTGGTGTAGATAGAGGGATGCAGATATTGGCGTTTGAAACAATGATCCAGCGGTTGAGCTTCCTGTTGTAGACCGACTGGGCTCTGACCTCCGTGTAACCTATCAGACACATCTCGAAGGACACCAGGTAGACATCCTCTGGGTTGTTGGCGAGCTTCTTTGCCGTCAGACGGAGCGGAATGGGTTGATTGCAAGTGAGGATGCTCGGGTGGGGTAGCCGGGCCGTCATCTCCACTGACGGGGCCGAGTCGAAGCCCGGTGCCGGCTCCGAGGTGGAACCATTCTTGGAGTCTTCGTTCCTCATGCCGAAGAACGAACTACGCTTCCTCTCTGGCTGTGGTGTGCGGAGGTTGAAGGTAAAGGGCCGACGGGCAAAGGCTTCCTGATCCGTCTTCTTGGGTCTTGGAGGCTCTATCGGCAGGAACTTGAGGCCGATTTGGTAGCGCCAGTTTTCCTTGAGGAGCCCCGGGCGTTGGATAGTGACCTTGATGTAGTACCGGATCTCGGCCTCCCTGGGATACCCGGTGAGCGATGGGGGCAACGTTTTGGTGACGTGACGGAGGTAAAGCTGCTTGCTACCGTCCATGACTCTCACGCCGCCGAAGCCAAAGAGTCCTCCTCCACCAAACCCGCCAGCGTTGGCGACGCCGCCGATCTGGGACATGGCCATGGGGTCGCTGCAGGCATTGTTTATGGGCAGCTTGAACTTGAATGGGAAGGCATGCTCGCCCGCATGCAGAGGATAGGCGCCGTAGGGATTGGAGGAGCTGGCATAGTACTCGTCGGGGAAGACCTGCTGCAGCTTGTACAAGATCTTGTGGTTCTCACTGGCGATGGTGCCGGGGGGACGCTGGACCGGGCCGGGCTTGACTCCATATTCGGAGTCGGGGACCTGAAGGGCCGTGGCCGACTCGCCCTCGAGCTTGACGACGATACTGCCGACCTGCTCGGCGCGGTTAAGCCCCAGGATGATGCGACCCTGGATGAGGTCGAGGTTCGTATAGAACTCGGGCTGGTTGTCCAGCGCTATGCGGAGGGACATGGCGGGCGGGCGAGCGGTGGGCGAGCAAGCAAGCAAGCAGCGGACGGGGTCACAGCAGTCCAAAGAGGGGGGAGATTTGTGAAGGGGGTACGGAGACCGAGGGTACTTCGTATGGAGGGCACGGAGGGTGCAGTATGAGACGATGCAGAGTGATGAAGACGGTCTGCCTCCTCTGGTGGGGTGCGGCAATAACCGGTGGGTTGAGTTGGTTTGGTGTTGGTTGTTGGTTTCCCAGCGCCCGACTCCCTTTTTAATTAGGCGGGGATCCCAGGCCGAAATGCAGACTCTGGCGACAAGCCGCAAGGGCCGTGAGGTTCTGCTCCGCCCGTCTTGCAACGCGTTTTCGCGATGCTGCTGGGAGAGTCGGATGCTCGGGGGCTGGCGGTTGCGTCACCTTACCGCTCAGCCTCGATGCAAGTGAGGCGTCGGGTTGATGTCATGACAGGGAGGGGTTGTGGCTTGTGAGTGGGTGGCGGGGGAGCTGCTAGTGGCTGATGGGCAGAGGTGATTGAGCTTAAAGCAGGTAGGTTGTGGCTGTGGAGGGGCCCGGGGTGCGGGGGAAACCGGCGCCGATAGGACAATGAAGACTACGTACCTGAGGCAACGGACGGGAGGAACTTATTTCGACCTGTGATACGGAACGGAAAGAAGATGGGTGATTTCACCAGAATCCTCACCTCGTATCACTCTTTGACAAACCCCCGTTTGTTTGTTGGTTCCAACTGCCAGGCATGGATGATCGGCAATGGGGTTTGTGACTTGTCTGGTCTATGCTTCTTCTGGTACGGAACGTTCCGCGGGCTGCCCGTCATTTTGAACCCCGGACTTGGTGGTGCAAATCCAACCGCAACGTTCGACAGACAAGGCCCACGGCAATAGTCCACATCTCGCGCTGGCACATGGTAGATGCGATACAAGAGGCTTATATTGTGAGTGACTTAGTAAAGGATAGGCATCTTCTTTATCCATCCTCTTTTTCATCTATGGTCTCCACAATCTCCATGGATCCTTCAGCATGCACGCGCCTCCGCGGCTGCCGCCCGTCGACCACCGACTGACCCGGCGGCATGCGCCCATCACGGGTGCTCTACGGGTGCTTTGCGGGTTCGCTGCAGGTGCCGAGACGGACGTGTTGGTAATATCGCAAACTCACGACGGACACCTGCTTCATCCAGGATTGCCTCCATCTCCACTCTCCGGCCGAGAGAACACGACCAACAGCCTTCCACAGCCCCCAACAGTCCCGAACCAGGGGGACAGTAAATCCAGTGTCCAGCCTAAGCTCAACCCCTACTATTTTCTCGTAAGGTAGTGTTTTTAATTAAGATAATATATATAATTCATAGAAACATAATAATAATTAAATAATATAATTAAAATAAATATTTATTATATTATATTTATAAGGAAATAAAATAGCTAGCTTATTTTAAGCTTATAGTAAGTATATTTAAGTTTTTTATTAATTAATATATAATATTCTATCTATAACTTATATAAATATTAATTAATTTTTCAGTCTTATAAATTACTAGATTATTATTGGCTAGTATATATTAATATAAATCCTTTTATTATTATTATTATTATTAAAAGTTAAAATATTTAAATAAATATTATATAATAATATAAAAGCTTATTATTTAAAATATTTATTATTAATTAATATAATATAAGAAAAAACTTTACATATAAAGAAAAATCTATAAAAATATATATAGTAAGTATATATAATATCTACTTTATATAATCTAGGCTATAGCACTATATAGAGTAACGCACCTATAGGTGCGGGGCATCTTTTCTACCGCAAGGTTTCCCCATCAGGCAGCCGCACGGGTCGGCACTGGCTTCGATCCCTGGGCGGGCCAGACCGGATCGGCATTAAGCCCCTCTGTCAGGGCAACAGTGTCCACGATCGACGCTGCCGGACCCGCCTCAGCGCGGTCACTGGCTGGTGTGCTGCGAGGTAAACCAACTGCATATCTACGCCTTCGAGCAGCAGATAGATGCAGATGGGAGGGAGGGGGCCCTTGCTCCCTGTTCCCCGAGTCGGTCCCTTGTCCCTTGTCGATTCAAACTTCCATGGTCCTGCCGCCTGCGAGCCAGGAAGCGAGCGTCGTGACTCGTCCGCTTTGCGCACCCGCACCGGTACCCGCAGCACCGCACCCCGCGCCTGCGAGAGACGCCGGATCATGGATCATGCCACGGTCTCCGAATCATCATCACGGTTCAGTCACGCGCGAGCCAGTCGCATCGCGGTATTCGTGAGGGGCATGTCTGCCTGCGCCGACCTCGCGTTCGTCGACCAACCGCACGTCGGCACACAACCTCGCCGCGGCCAAAACGGCTGCCCACCACCTCCTCTGCCGACCTCGTCGGGCTCCTCGAGCTTCTCGCCCTCTGCCTACGCGGCACCCGCTGCCGCCATCCCACCCGACGGCTCCATGATTGGCAGCCGTGGCCCCCAACTCCGCCATGCTCCATGTCGCGGTGGCACAGATTAGTCTACAGATTGCCCGTTGGGAAACAAAGTCCCCTGTCGACAGGCAGACAGACCTGCGCCCATTCACATTCAGCCTATCACCCTCGACAGGACCAGGATACTGGACCAACCCAAACACCTCCTCTTCTTGTCTGGACTCTGGAGTGGCCGCCGCCGCTCCCACACGTTTGCACGTTGTGCCCTCCACCGCCGCCTCCTCCTCCTCCTCCCCATCCTCCTCCTATTCGACCTGTCGTGTTTTGTGCAACTTTGTGCTGATCCGACCGTCCTCAGTTGTGGTTGGCCGCCGACTCCTGTGAGGCCCTCTGACAGACATATTGATGGCTGCCAAGTTTCCACTCTCAGCCCTACATATGTCGGCTTCATTGGCCCCCGGAAACGACACATGCCTCCATGCCCTCCAGGGAGCCTGTTTCCTGCATGGGACATTTGAGACGTGATGGCTCCGGGGTGCCATTGCATCGATGATCCCTCCCGCTCTCTTGTCTTCTTTTGCAAGCGCCCCGTAGCTACAGAGCCTCACATGCGGGCCTGCGTGCAGCCATGCCTGGGATGGCTGTTCGCCCCCATCTGTACTCCGTATTTTGGTGTGTCTGTGTGCCTGTGCCTGTGTGTATATGTATATGTAGGGGAACCCAACCGGCTTCCCCAACCTGCTCCTCTCTCTCCGATTCGAGTTCTTGGCCCGCCGTGACCAAGTACATACCCCAACTCGTCAACGATATACCATGGCAGGCGACTGTGGCTCGACCTGCCCAGCTGCAGGCGGCTTTTACTCCTACGACCCTAACGTCGGTGGGAACGCCGTCTTGCTGGCGGCATTTGCCATCCTCACCCTCGTGGTTCCCTACCTGGGCTATCGATCATGGACGCCCCTGTTTTCCATCACCCTGACCATGGGTCTTCTCGCTGAAGTCGTGGGCTTTGTCGGTAGAGTCCTGCTTCACTCGACAAGCGACAGCCGCACCTACTTCTTCCTCTTCCTGCTTGGTACCGTGCTAGGACCGACCTTTATCAGCGCCTCCATCTTCATCATCCTACCACATATACTCGGCATCTACGGAGAACCCGTCAGTCCCTTGAAGCCATTGGTGGTGGGACTGGCCTTCTGTACCCTCATCGCCGTGGCCCTGGCTGTCGAGCTCGTCGGCATTATATTTGTTGCCTACGAATCTGCCAGCATTAGTGTAGGTCCGCCCAGGACACGGGCATGGAGGGCTTCAACAACTAACACCGTGAACAGCGAAACTCAGGAGTCAAGATCACTGCCGCTGGGTTGGGCATTCAGGCGGCCATGTTGCTGGCTTGCAGTGGGTTGCATTTCTGGTTTACTCTGGGACTGAGCACCCAGCGTTCAAGCATCGATCCCCGTCACTCCCACGTGTACACTTCACCCCGGTTCAAGAGATTCCTTATGGGTAAGACTCCGTGCTTGTGCGAAGCATCGTATCCTAGCTGACAATGTGATTAGGAATGGAGGTGGCGAGCGCTCTTCTCATCGTCTACTCGGTCTACCGCATCGTCGAGTTCGCAGGCGGCGTTCCCGGAACACTCTTCCAGAACCAAACGGCGTTCATGATCCTGGGCGGCGCCATCCCCTTGCTTGCTGCCATCATGCTCGCGGTATTGCATCCTGGCATTGCCTTTGGAGATGCCTGGTCTGCGACATCGCCAGCTCAACTCAAGGGCCGCCGAGCACCACCACCGCCGATTAAATATTCCGCCGGCCACGCCATTCACCACCGATACGATCCCGATATCCGGAAGCAGTTGTCCCCGTCTTCCGATAGGCCGCTGAGGAACTCCGCCGGTCCGCCTGAGCTTCCCGCCGGCTCTCCGGGCCTTCCGTCGAGCCCGAGGCCGCCGTCCAAGCCGTCGAGCCCGCGGAGCCCGCAACACCCACGGACTCACTCCTCACTTGCAGAGAAGCGAAGCAGTACACGATCAGAGCCTAGACCACAGGCACAAGCTCCAGCTCCAGCTCCCAGCGGGCTGGTGAATAGAGAGGAGTTGTGGTGAGAAGACGTTGGATGGAGGATTCGACAAACGGGACGGATAACGGGAGGGAGGCACTTTGTTGGAGTCTGGGCACAATGGGAATGGATACCTTGAACGGCTGCTGGATGGCTGGATCTGCTGTCGTATGTACATCTTGCTTATGCGGTAGAATTCTTTGTCGCATCTCTTTTGGATCACATCCCTCGGGGATCAATTTGCTACAGCTAGACAGATAGTTCAGCATTTGACTGAGTCAATGTCGGATATCAGGGCCTTTGGGTTACACATTGCGATGCTGGGTATCGCAATTAATTATCTGCTGGGATAGTCTATCATTAATTTCGGACATGACTTTATACATCTAAAGGTTTCGAGACCATGGATAGGAGTGTCGCCTCCCATAGTCTAGGTCGTACATACATGGTCTAGTATACAAAGTAAACAAAGCAAAGAGCAACGCATGGTTGGGTTCCCGTCTGGAACCACCGTGTTATACCGCATTCCACGTCGTCGTGACGTCTCTGACTTGCACGCCCTCCTCGATCCTCACATGCACGTCGGTGCGCATCCTGATGCCCTTGTCCATTTCGTTCATCTCCATAATATCAGTCGTTGAGTCGCCGGCCGTGACCATGACCCTGCCGCTCGCCCGGTCGCTCTCGTCGACGGTGTTGCCCTGCTTGATGTAGCCACTAGCGCCGGGCCATTCGCGGGCGCGGGAGTGGGCGGTGGTGCCGGTCCGCGATGATGTCTTGTTGGTGCTGTTGAGACGGCTGCGCAGACCGAGCTTGTAGGAGACAAGGCGGAGGAAGGGTTGCAGGGCAGGGAAGCAGCCGCACCAGAGGCCGACGTGGACTTCGAGGACGGTCCAGGGGCTGACGCGGGCCATTTTGTAGGTGCTGCAAGAGGAAGTGTTAGCCGTGGTTTAGTTATTAGGAGGAGTTGAGAACGAACGTGTTGACGGCGAAGTCGGTGGTGACGATGAAGCCGAACCGCACCACCCCCGTGATGATGGCGAAGAGACCGACACAGAACACGAGGATGACCTTGACGGCCTTGGCGCCAAAGGTCATGTTGCTGTGAATGACCCAGATGGGGAGACAGAAGAGCGCAGCGTCGATGCAGACGCTGATGATGGAGTGCGCCCACATCATGCGCGCCTCGATGTCCTTGCTTATACACTTACGGTCTGGCTTGCTGGCGTCGAAGAGATCGCTGTGTTTGCGGGTTAACGAGGAGAACATAGGGCCGTTCAAGGAGGTTTGATGTACCCAATTGGTTTGCATTCTCCGAGGAAGAAGAAGAATGAAGTGAGGGTGATGATGACGATGGCTGCGCCGGTCGCCCAGACATAACGTGCGAAGACACCTAGAGGGAGTTGTTAGCAGTTTGTTGGTTTGCGTCGTTGGATATCATGGCTTACGGTCTTTACTTAGACGGGGTAGGAAAGCGAGAATAGAGAGGCGGACCATGCCGCAGGACATGAAGAAGAGGAGCTGGTTAATGGGCAATATCTAAGGCAGATTCTCAGTCAACGAGTGTCTCCCGATAAGAGGGCGGTGTAAGTACCGAAAAGAAAGTGACGATCTGATCCTCCGAGAGCTCACCCATCGGCGTGCCGGCTCCGTATTTCACAAGGACGAGTTCCATCGCGGATAAGGCCATGGCGAGCAACTAGTGAACGAAGGGGCGGTTAGCTGCCGACGTCCGAGACATGACGGTCTCGCAGCTGGGACACCACTCACAAAGGCGACGACGGCGATGAGGTCGTCGACGCCGAGGGCCTTGGTCATGAAGGTGCGGACCTGGAGCCGGGCCACGATGGTGAAAGTGGTGAGGGCCATGAGGGCGATGTTGAGGTTGCGGATCATGCTGCTGTGGGAGTGTAGCGCCTCGTCCGGGCTTGGATCCATGATTGCTGGTTGTGTATCCTGTTGGTCCCTGTAACAGTTCTTTCGTTGCTTCTTTACTCCGTTCTGGCTCCCAAATATATGAACTGAAGCAAACCCAGCGGCATGAGGAACAGGAACAGGCACAGGATCTAGAAGAAGCAAAAAGCAGGGGAGAAACGGGCGTAAAGGCTCGCTGGAGAGGCTGTTGGTTAACATGCGTGCAACTCGGATGGAATCACTTTCTGCAGACGCAGCCAGGAATCCGTTTCGAGACAAGCATGCCAGTAGCCATGTGTGTGGCATTGGTTCTAGGCCTACCAAGGCTGAAGACACCAAGCCACTGACACGAGGTACGGACGGATCAGTCCAGTGCAAGTTTCCGTCTAGTTTAGGTTGAGTCAAATCCCTACTGTTCGCTTCTACACGCTTGCAGGATCCGACGTCCTGTCTGACATTCCCGGGGGATGAACCCGACAGAGCCGCGCGGGGAGGGGATGGACGGGTTTACGCTTTACGCCCCTCGACGACGCCGGGTCGATCGATAGTCGAGAACGCGTAGCGCCTTGAGGTTTCGTTTGTTGAGGCCGCAATTGGTTTGGGAGCGACGGCGTCCTCTCAGCCCCGGAAAGCTTTTGTGGCGGACAAGACCCGGAGCCCATTGGACACGGGGATAGCATGTAAGTCGACCTAGACGGTTGGTACCGTGCGTATAGAGCAGGAATCGTGCGGTGAGGAAGCTGTTGGCTGCGGTACACATGGGCTAGGGTGTTGTGACAAGACTGCTTGTTGAGCAAGCCTCACGACGCATCGATCTGACTCGCAAAATGAGGGAACGGGCTGGGCAGCCCACAGCGGGAGCGGATAGGGGCCGGCCGGGATATCTGGTTCGAGGGAAAGCAAGGGGGGATGGGATTTTGAAAAGGGTAGGGTTGAAGGCTGCTGTAGTATTTGTCGGCTGAGGTGCAGATGTAGAGTGTTGTGTGGTTGAGTTGATGAGTCTGATGTAGAGGACGAAGCCGTCACGATGACTGGAATTTAACTTGTACTGTTACTTTCATATAGGCTGTTCTACTTGATTTGGCGCAGGCCCAACAACCGGGAGGCGTCTGAATGACAGACACAGCCTGGTTCGAAACAAGAGGCTTTATCGCAAGACAATAGCCATCCATCTCCCAGTTCAGCTGCGACGACTAGGTTATAGACGGTTCCAAGCAGCTGACACAGCATCGGTGCTAGCCCCGTGGTAAAACGAGTTAAACCACGTAGTCTGGCATCCCGGCCGCATCGGAACAGGGGCACAGACAGACAGACAGACAGACAGATGAAGATTGGGTTGTGCGCTGCCGCATTCCGGAGGAGTTGGTGGACAGGGGGGAGAGACGCTCACATACCGACGAGTCTGTGAGGTTAGGGCCCTAAGAATAAGCCGTAATTTCTCGACGTTTGACGGGTTTGGACCCTTACGTGTTGAGGACATGCAATGCTCTTGATGTTGCAGTACTTCGTCCTCTCACCATGTGATTGTAATTGCATACAGAAATATGCATCTGGTGCAGCACATCACGTCGACATCTACAGGGGCTCAAATCTCCGTGTCAAAATCTCACAACTCGATCCAGATAACGCCCAATGGCCGGACCAACCCTTGACTCGTCTCTTAGCCCGGTTGACTTGATGCATTCCAGATCGCCTGCGGCTCTTCCTTGTTGCATGGGGATGCTGGTTCTTTGAGCGACGAGACGGAGACATCAGGCCACCTCAGGCTGACTGCCGGAGCAGCCTTCGACTCGCTTACGCAGGAGGCAGATTGATGAGACGAATATGACATCTACTGTCTGTCTGTCTGTCTGTCTGTCCGTTGGATACGCATCTAAACTCGTCTTGATCAGTGCAAACAGATCCCGAGTCTAACGCCACGACCCAGCAAGCGGCCCATCACTCTCCCAAACCCGGAAGGACAGACACCAAATATTCCCATCTTCCAAGCATCGCCAGGCAACTTAACGTCAGCCGACTCTCAGCGCCACAAGCCACACAGCCTAGTGCAGCTCTCCGCAGATCGCGCACTGGCGCACTCTGCGTTTCGCTCGTCCCAACGACCGTCAGATGATAAACGTCGGTTCCGGTGTACTCATGCAGCGTGTCTCATTCTAGAACATCTCGACTTCACCTCAGCCGGCGAACGAGCGCATGTTGGTTGGTTGGTAGGGCTAGCTGTCTCGGTTGTGCCGGTTGCTCGTCCCGCTGCGGCTCCGGATCTCGCACGCATGCGGGTGTTGGACAAACTATTATTTTGCTATTGTGACTTATCCGCATGCCTTTGGAATTATGCACAGGGATGCTGTTCTTTCAGCCACCGCCGAATTTCGGTCGATCGGGAGCCTACGAAGCATGTCGCATTGTACATTGTTATGTCTTACATGAATAAAGGAAAGAAAAGAAGAAGAAAAAAAAAGTTTCTGGATCATCAACCATCAGACAGAACCATGAAATCTCTCAAGGTTTTTTCTTTCACAAGAACAAGTCCTGACTGTACTCTGCGAGTTTGCGTGGAATGCGCCAACGGACCGATGTTTCGAGAAATGAGGGAACGGCGCCGGCTGTAAGAGGTTGACATTAGTATGCCTCAAGCCACCAACAACCACGCCCTCATTTGTCCCCATGTGGATTCCGTGTGTTTCTTTAGGACGCCGTGGGCTGTCTTCTTGTCGTATCAAGGTCTACTTCCTGCAAATACCAGGGTTGTATTGCCGTCTAGCGCGCTCCCCATGATTACCCTGAACCCTGAAGATCCAAAATCCCCTGATATGTTGGTGATGCTGGCCGGTTGGTAGGCAATTCTCAAGTATCCCGTGTGGGGGCACTGCGGGACGACGGGACGGCGGGAGGAACTCTCAGACCCTGTCTCTCTGCTTTGATTGAGGTGTTTGTGAAGGGATAGGAAAGGGATCACCGACGATCGGATCGCTGCTATTTATGTATACCTCAAGTCCGTCCTCGGCCGTCCTCGTCTTCTAGCTCGTCTCTGATCTGCACGCTGACCGTCTGTCCTTCGTTTACATCTCCGACACGTCAAGCCTCGGCTCTGTGATCTTCGCGTCTTAGGGACCTCCTTCTGTCGTTACCATCAACATGCGTCTGTCAACTCTCCTCGCCGTGGCGTCCATTGCCGCCGAGTCTGGCCTCGGAGCCGCTACCTCCAAGTGTGGTTGCACAAAGCCTGTTGTTCGAAAGGAATGGTCGGTGATGCTCTGAATCTTCCTCGCCCGCCTTGACACTGGCACCATCTTATGGATGTACTCACAAGAACCTTTGCAGGCGAACCCTGAGCACCGATCAGAAACACGAGTACATCGCTGCTATCAAGTGCCTCGCTAGCAAGCCCTCGCAGACTGGAGGCATCTACCCTGGGGCCAAGTCTCGCTACGACGACTTCGTAGCCACGCACATTGTGAACACTAACTATATCCACTTTGTTGTAAGTTGCCATTCTCGACGTGACATATTGAGCATGTGTGCTGATTCTAGTAGGGGTTCTTTCAAGCGTGAATACCTACCGTAAGGCCTTGTCGATCATGGGTTTAGACTAACACGGCGTCTGTAGGTGGCATCGTGTGTTTGTCAACCAGTACGAGAAGGATCTTCGGAACCTATGCGGTTGGACAGGCGGACAGCCGTACTGGAGTAAGTATTCTCGAGACACGACCTGCTGAGCACAACTAATAGAACGATAGACTGGTCTCTGGACTCAGATTCAGTCGAAGACTTCTTATGCTCGCCCCTATTTGACCCCGAAACCGGGTTCGGAGGTTCGTCGTCTATCTGAAACCTCCTCATCTACTCGATACTGACCCACGAGATAGGCAACGGCCCGTTCATCAACAGCACGGGCTGGACCAACATCACCAGACAGATCCCAAACAAACTGGGCGGTGGCTGCGTCGTCGACGGCCCGCTGGTCGAAGGCCAGTGGCCCGTCAACATGGGCCCGGAGAAGAACACGGCCTACAACTCGCGATGCCTCCGCCGCGATATCGCGCCCGAGTTCGCCATCACCAAGCTGAACCAGGCCAGGGTCGACTGGACGCTCGAGGCCGAGGACTACTACGAGTTTGACGTGCGCGTCGAAGGCGGCATTACCGTCCCAACGCACGGCTACCACGGCGGCGGCCACTTGGGCGTCGGCGGCGACCTCGGTGAAGTTGGCGATGTCTACACGTCGCCCGGCGATCCGCTGTTCTTCATGCATCACGCCAACATGGATAGGCTGTGGACCAAGTGGCAGTATCAGGACTGGCCTGCCCGCAGGAGGGATATCGGCGGGCCGGACACGCAGTTTGCGTATCCGTTTGCGTTCTTTGGCGACGTCGATTACAAGAACGTCACCCTGGACTATGTCATGAACTTTGACAAGTTGATTCCCGGTCGCCAGCACTTTAAGATCAGGGATGTCATGGACATTGAGGGGGGCGCTCTTTGCTACAGCTATGAGGAGTAGTCTAGGTCTTGGATGATCCTCCAGGCTGAACTGGTTTTCGAAAAATGCCCTTGCGCCTAATTAAATGGACAAGTTAAACACTCTGACTGGTATTCTAATAAGAGATTAATATGGGAAATGATATACAAATGTACGAGTTTGATAACCTTTGTGACATGTCGCGAAAGTGTCGACCTGTGAACAAGCTATTGCGAGCGCGGCAACCTGTACAGTCTGAGCCACCAATCTTTGTTTTCCATAACAAAGATCAAAGAATCCAAACAACGCCAGAGTACAGCTCCTGGAAGAAAGAATCTCCCTAGTGCAATTACTGCTGGACTACTCGACCGCAATACAGTAAATCGGTACTCCTTATGTGCGGTACCGGGTCTCAACGGCATAACGCGTTGAACTTGAACTTGAGCAGCAGACTGTAGCTCGGTAAATGGAACCTAGTAAATGTCATTTATCTTCCAATCAAACTGAGAACTACACTATTCTCAGGGCACAGGACGTTTGACAGGTCTCATCTGGACCTATTTTCAGAACAAAGATCCATTGTTGGCGGGATGCAAGGTATGTTCATTTCAGATGTTCAGCGAGACGAGGAAGCCAGAACATGACAGATCAGTTCACGAGACAATGGAACACGAATAAGGTAAACCAATTTGAGAAAATATAAAGGCCCATAAACTCCCGTTGATGAAGAACTGCCCATAGAACCTGGATCCTTAACAGCCTCTTGCCAACCCCCCCCCAAAATACATACCACATCAACTCTCGTCAACTCCCTCAACTTGCTTGAACCGTAACCATGGATCCAATCAACAACCCTCATCAGTCTCGGGCTAACACCCAAGACAGTGACCGGCCCTCAACACCCGAATCCCGGCTCTCTGCCCACCAGATGGCAGAAGCCAACAATCTTCGTCAACAACACCGCGCTCGTAAAGAGCACGACCGCCAGTGGTGGGCATCTCGCCATCCAATGCCCAAGCGCGGAGACCCAGTGCGAAGGCTTCTCTTCACCAGCACCTCGAACGCTGTCATCAGCAGCGAGGAAGCCATGGACGTCGCGCAGAAGTTTAAGGCAAAAGTAACAAACCCCGAGACGGGAGAACTCGAGCCCATGGGTCTTCGTCTTCGTCCAAGCACCCCCCCAATGGAGAGGGCCGAGAAGGCCCGCGACCGGCTCGTCCAGCGAGGCGTCGCCGTGTCGGACGAGAACTACAAGACCATCTTCGAGCAGGCCACTGAAAACTCCGGTCTTGACGCTGCCATGCTGGAGTACTTCCAGGGCAAGGAGGAAGTACCTGTGCAGTACGTCAACGAGCTTCGTCAGTGCATTAATCGGCTGAAGATGGAGATGGGTATGCAGCTCGCCAAGAAGGAAGCTGACTTCAACAAGCTTAGCAACGACTTCGACGCGTATAAGAAGCGCACCGCCAAGGAGAAGACCGACCTCGAGGCAAAGGTCCAGAAGGAAATTTTCAACCTGCAGAGCATAATCTCCAAGGACGAGGGAAAATTCGAGGCTCGGGAGACTGAGAACGCAGACCTCAAGGACATTATCCATCATCTTCAACTGCTCAACGACACCCTGGAGAAGACCAACTCTGAGATGCAGAGCGAACTCCAGGCCAGGAACGAACAGCCGGGTAAGATTCCGCAGGATGAGGATTCCAGGAATGACATGACTAAAATTCAGCAGCAGCAGTCTTCCCGCTCAGAGAGCGGCCGCTGCCCCGCGAACGACCGTCCTTCTGAGTCTCTCGACGCCGTCAAAGACGAGCTGCTCTCGACCAAGGCAAAGCTCGTCACCGAGCGCATGAAGAACGACGCACTAGAGTCCTTCTACGAGGCTTTCTATAAGGACATGCAGCTAGCAAAATCCAGCTGGACAGTCTTTATCAAGGCAGTCACCAACATGCCAGAAGCCCAGAAGAAGCTGTCCGAAGAGACGCGCCAGCTGATTCGCAAGATGTACAAGGACAACGAGGACCTGGAGCGGAAGTTCCTACTGCGATATCCGGGCAGCCAGCCGTCGCAGCAAAAGGGCCAGCTGAGACGCAACATCCTCACCAAGGCCGCGCTGGCGAAGGCGCAGAACTCGCTCTGCGCGGACTTGGAACGGGTCATGACGCTGAAGGAGACGCTGATCGAGCACGAGAGGGAGGAGGCCAGAAGACTCAAGTGGCTGGACATTGCAACGATGGGCGAAGAGCAGCTCAAGCAGTTCAGAGAGTTTCTGGCGGTGCAAGACGATACCTCGTTGTGCTTCTCCAATGAAGCAGGTCTTGAGGAGAGCAATGGTTCATCCACTACCGAAGAGGATAATGAGCGAGAATCAGGCCAAGGGGCAGAATATGACTGGGATCAGGATGATGTGGACGTTTCTGATTTCTACCGGGACGATTTTTAGTAAATGGGGTGCAGGAAACATGGCTTGAGGCTGGGCTTAATGTCATCGCCGAGCTGGCGGGCTCGCAATTGGAGCAAACCACTAGGAGAACTTGATGATAATATCTTGGTGATATATATATATATATATTATCATTTTATATTTGGCATTTTCGCAAGATATCCGATGTCAGTCTTATTTATATTTCGTGCCGCATGTTCCTCATTGATCAAACCCTCTATCGTCTTAACTCTAAGTCATTCCGTCTGTTCTTTGTACCCGATAAGCCTAAACATATCATGATGCTCGTAATCTATAGCACGGTATATAGTACCCTCTATACAATGTGAGACATGTACGTTCTAAACTAGTGAATTTTGCGATTAGGGAGCAGAGTAACCGCCATCAACGACAAAGTTGGCTCCCGTGGCGTAGGTGGAAGCATCTGAGGCCAGGTACAAGTAGGCGCCCTGGAGCTCGTGGGGCTCACCCTCCCGGCTATATTGTGTTAGTTTATAGTCTTAGGAAATGAGGATATACAAGCAATGCCTACCCTAGGGGGATCTTATCGTGCCAGATCTCCTTGGTCTCCTGGGGGACAAAGTTGGAGATCTCGGTCATGATGTAACCGGGAGAGATGGAGTTGGCACGGGCAAATTGGCCCCACTCGATAGCCAGACTCTTGACGAGGTGGATGACACCGGCTTTGGCGGCGTTGTAAGCGCTACACACTGGTTAGTCTCTTTATCGAAGCTGAAACGGGAAAAGGGACCAAGGTAACTGACGCCTGGAGCTGGGGGATGTTGACGATGCCACCGCTCATAGAGGCAGTGGCGATGAAGCTTCCGGAGGTGTAGCCGGTCAAGGGCTCGCCGGAGAGAGTGGTGCCCTCGTTCTTCTGGCGACGCCAGTGCTTGGCAGCGACCTTGGCGCAGTAGTAGGTGCCATCGAGGTCGGTCTGGACGACGTCACGGTAGTGGTCAATGGGGCCATCAATCATGGCGCCCTTGGTCCAGGGAATGCCGGCGTTGGCGACGAAGATGTCGAGGCGGCCATTGAGGTCCTTGACGGACTGGTCGATGGCCTTTTCGACGGCGTCGGCGTCTCGCACATCGACCTTGTAAGCCTTGCCTAGATTGGGTCAGCGGCTGGCCATTGAGTAGCGAAAAAGTACTGGAGCTTACACTGGATGTTGTACTGCTTGGCCAGACCCTCGGCGCGCTCAGGGGCCTTGGTGTTGTTGAAGTACCAGAGGGCAAGGTTGCAGCCCATCTCGGCGTAGGCGGCAGCCACGGCGTAGCCAATGCCGGCACCGGCACCGGTGATGATGGCGGTCTTGCCGGCGAGGGAGAAGCGCTTCAAGATGGAGCCGCCATCGGCCCAGCGCTTGTCGTTGTGGACGAAGTTGCCTCCGTTGAGGGGGTGAAGGTCGGACATGTTTGTTGATTTGGGAATGATGTGGGAAGGAGAGGAGAGGAGTGGATAGGTCGAGTGGAAGAAAGAGAGAGGAAGAGAAGTAGAGGAGGGAGAGATGGAAAAGAAGAATCAAGTCTGGGTAGTAATTAGAGGGAAGCTGTTGACGGAATCCCTGTCTCCAGAGCTCATGCTCGGCGAGCCCATGCCGTGTCATCGATTGACCGAATCCCTGTTTTATTGTTTTCGCCTTCGCTCTCCTTCGTTCACCGTGTTTCTTCTCCTTGGTCAACTCTAAGGCCACGCCCCTCCTCCGCGTCCTTCTATTTCGTCTGATGGCGATTTCCACCCGTCCGAGTTGGGTAGTTCCGAAGGCCGAACGAAAGCCAGACAAGACACCGCATGTTCAAGGGGGGACCCGCTCCCATAGCTTCAGGCAGCCGGGGAGAACGGGACAAGAAGACTAGCCGCTGTACGAAGGAGCTTAGCTGGCATGTGTCGGGCGTGGAGTGGGGCGCCAGCGGCAGCGGCAGCAGAGCGGTTGCAGGAGGTTTGCAAGGAGGTGGAGAAGCGGAACTGGAGACGGGGAGACGTGGATGCGATTGTGTTGAGACCTGAGGAGAGAAGACCCGTGACGTGATGCGGCTCCAGGGCTTTTGGGACTCAGGACTTAGGGCTCCAGGGCCTTTGGGAGGGCTTTTGGGAGGGCCTTTGGGAGGGCACCAGGGGTTTTCAGTTCGCAAATGCCTGCTGATTATAGGCGATTCAAAAACCTAGTTAACTCATCATCTGCCCAGCTGGTCTTGTGCAAGTTGTTGGCTGTCGAGGGCATTGACTGAGGTGATTCCCGCGTAGATCTTTTCCTCGTCGGGCCACGCATCTGCCGGAAAGTCATCAGGGTCCATCTATCCAACCATCCATCCTTGAGCGGGTTAGGTACCATTAGGGCCCTTACCGTGGCATTGAGACCTACAGCCTTCCACGAGTTCGGCCTTGAATGCTTTCCTAGGCACCTCTCTGCCCCTGGAAACGCCGCCCCCGCGTGTCTACCGCCGATGTGGGATGGATGGATGGATGGATGGATGGATGGATGGGATGGAGGGACCGGGTGTTATCGCGGGGCAGAGACGACGACGTCACTTCTTGGTGGGGTGGTTGCGCCAAAACCTCCAAACCTCCCCACCAAAGAAAGCTCTGTGACTTAAGGTAGCTCGACGGATCCGTTTGCATGAATGCGTTGACAAAAGGTGGTGTGTGATTAAATCCAGCGTCTTCTTGCTCTGGGTACTTACTTTGACAAACGTGCCACCCGCTCGAGTCGTCTGCCTCATCAGACCATCACATCATCTGCAGACCGCAAGACCTCTCTCCCCCGTGAGCAGCAGAACGTGGGGGTTTTTTCACCGTTGGGAACCCTCAGATCGCATCACCAGCATGACCACAACCACGGCTCGCCCCTACGAGTCCAAGCTCGGCATTGTCACCGGCGGTTCAAGAGGTTTGTCTCTGCCGTCGTCTCTTTGATTGCCTCCATTCTCATTCTTCTTGCTCCTCCAAAGGCATCGGCGCTGCCGTCGCCGCACGACTCGCCGCGAAGGGCTGCAACCTACTGCTTGTCTACATCTCCGATTCCTCTACGCAGTTGTCCAAGCAGCTGTGCAGCGACCTCTCATCCGCCTACAGCATCCAATGCTCCCACGTGCAGGCCGACCTCGGTAGCCCGGCCGAGGCGGCGCCCAAGATCGTCGACGCCGCGCGAGCCCTCTTCGCCGGCTACAACCCCGCGGGCAAGTTCCAGGTCGACATCCTCATCAACAACGCCGGCGTCGCGTCCAACCAGCACCTCAACGACGCCCAGCACGGCCCCATCCAGGCCGACGAGTTCACCCGCGTCTACACGGTCAACGTGCTGGCCCCGCTGCTGGTGACCCAGGCCGTCGCGCCATACCTGCCCACCGACCGCTCCGGCCGCGTCGTCAGCGTGTCCAGCGTGTCGTCGTCCATCGGCTACCAGGGCCAGTCCGTCTACGCCGGCAGCAAGGCTGCTGTCGAGGCCATGACGCGCACCTGGAGCCGCGAGCTGGCCGCCCGCGCCACCGTCAACGCCGTCAACCCGGGCCCCGCTTGGAGCGACATGTACGCCGCCGTCGGCCAGACCTTCTGGGACATCAACCAGCCGTACGTCGACGCGGCGCCGCTAGCCCAGTACGATGGCGAGCCCGAGGCGCTGGCCGCCGCCGGGCCCGACGCCGAGCGCTTCGACAAGATCGTGCGGGAGTCGATGGGCGGTCGACGGCCGGGATTCACCAGTGAGATCGCCGGGACCATTGATATGCTGTGCTCGGCGGAGGGCGGGTGGACCACGGGCAGCGTTATCTGCGCCAATGGCGGCATGAAGATGTCAATTGCATAAGGCACTAAGCAATGCTTGAAATTCCGTGGAGAAAAGCCTCCGGGGTGCATCGGGAGAGCACTGGGCAAGTTGGTTGGTGTTAGTCGAGACGGCTTGCTGCATCACTAAACCGAGAGCCAAGAGGATAGCCTCCCAACCCTCCATCCGCGATGCAAGAAACTCGCGGGGACAAAAGTGTTTTTCCCCCTTGCAAGTGCTATTGTAGACGAGACAATATCGGCTTGAGTTCCGTTGCGGCACTGCCCAATATCTAGTCTACCCTCCTCCGTAGGCCGTCTAAGGCAGTCGAACCCATGGTGTCTCGTCCCGCTTCCCGTCCCCGTCCCCGTTCGACTTCGACTTCGATTCCCCTCCAGATTCCCCGAGACACAAAGACACACAAAGCCGCATCGCGTCCTCCTCTCGCCAACCGAACCCCGGCTTACCCCGCCGGGTGCCCGCCGAGGTCGAGGCCCTTCCGTCGTCTCCGCGACAGCGGCGAGGTTTTGGTTGCACCCGTCTCAACCCGTGGGACGCTGTGCAACCGCCGTCGCAAACAAGAGGCAGAAAAAAAAAAGAAAAAAGAAAAGAGAAAAGAAACCCCCTCTCCTAGAAAAAAAAAAGCCCCGGCTCTACATTCCAGGGTCGGCCGCGGGTTCTCGCAGCCTCAACACCATGGCGCATGCGACACGCGGACATGTTGTCTCGTCGAAAAAGCACCCGGAAATTCGGTGCCCCATCCCTGCCTTGCCGCAGGTTGGCAATTTTCGTCAGCTTGACAAAGCAGTACTGAGGCTTCTTGCGGCCGTCCTTGTGTGTGCGTGTGTGTGCAGTGGACGAGCCGGAGGTACACACGATGTGCTTCGATGTTGAAACAGAGTGGCTGAAGGCGCCCTGATTCGCTTCGAAAAGCGAGGGCGAGGACTTCGTACGTGGTCTAGGATATATTAAGTTCCCATTGTGACTCCCGCGTAGTGGCTTTGGTCTGACTCTGAACGTGACTTGGCTAGACTGTTAGGCCAGACTGTTAGGCCAGACTGTTAGGCCAGACTCTCGTAAACTTATTGAGGGTTGATTCTCTCTGCCTCTCCGTCTTTCCATCGTCATCCACAACTTGGGTCATCGCGAGCAAACTTCGTCTCCCTCTCCCTTTCTCTCTCACTCCCTGTCTCGTAGGACTTTGACAAGGGCCCACGGCTTCTGACAGCAGGCCGCCGTGCATCGAAAAGTTTGTCGTGTTGTTTGTGTTCCCCTCGCACAAGGTAGATTGAGTCGCACAGCATCGAAACCACTTTCCATTCCCCCTCGATTTCGCCAAGCCCACCGCTGACAAAAAACACGTCACGCCCAGAGGCTATTCACACTTCTGAAACACTGCCAGCCTGCGTGGGTAGAGGCATGGACAAGCGGGGAGGCGTTTATCCCGCGTCGAACATTGCATCTAAGCAACTCGCGGGTTCGAAGTAGACTACGAATACTGACCTAGAGAACTTCCTCGTGGTGCATTCGCTTGCCTCTGGACTCTTGTTGGACCGGGTACTTGCTCAACCACCCGAGAAACTACTCCTCGATTCCCGCACTGATGACAGAGTCTCCTCATCGCGGGTCGTCTATGCAGATAGACTACATGCTGTTACTACTACATGCTGTTACTTGGGGAGAGATGGAGTGATCCTCGGATTGGTGGACAATGTCTCAACTTTGAGCGCCCTGTAAGCCGTCAAGAAACAGGAACTCCAAGGTGAGTTGGAGCCTGGTGTCCCAACCGCTCCTATTCACTCTGTATACACTGCAACTGACTGTACCTACTCTCGTTAGATGTGTCATCTACTTCATCCGTCTCTCCCTCATAGTGCCTCGCCATCTAACAAACAGCCTTCGCTGCACCCACACACACACATCCATGTTACTTGCCGCTCCACACGCACTCACTCACTTACACACATACTCTACCATCTCGGCTTCAACCCAGATGATTCATCACATGCACTTCCAGTCTCCATTTCTCAACGCCCCCGATGCGCCATGCCAACGCCCGTCCCGAACCCTCCTGCATGCGAACATGGCATTCGGCGAGCATCAACGGCGCGCCTCTCGTTTCAAACTTCCCGATGCCTCTCTCCTTCTAGCCCCATCTCTCCGCTTCATCTGTAACTACCACTCTTTTCCTTTCGTCTGCACACAAGGTGACTCGTTGCAGCCGATCACCAGATAAATAACCACGTTCCCAGCTGTTCTCCCGGACTCGAAGCCTCCCTTGAGTCACAAGCACCCGTCACTGTCCTACCCTGGTCACCGAATATCTGATCATCTCCAAAAATCACCTTCACACGCGTGTATCTTGTCCTCTGGCGTGCGACTCATAGTTCCACGCTCAAAACCGTCTTTACCTTTCTCTCCGCCTCTTTACACTCTCTCCTTTTCTTCTTTCTTTACCTGTCCCGCAGAGATCTTACTCGCCACCATCATGGCAGGCGGCTCTCATGTGGATCCGGCCTTCGTCGCCAAGCTTGCTAGGCGGTCGCAGCTGAACCACGAGGCCATGGTCGTGTTTGCGGGCTTGATGGCCGGTCTCACTGGTCTGGTCATGGCCCTTCATCTCCTACGGCGGCTTGGTGCTGGAAACCAAAGGCCAAAGTGGAGGCTGACTGCACTTGTCGCCGTCTCGCGGTATGTCGATGCTCAACTTAGAGCTTGTGCCATGGATCTAACAACGCTGCTTAGGATGACGAGAAGTATCATGCTTCATAAGCTCCCCGGCCTACCAGCTATGGGCCATACTTCCGTCATAGTCATCTATCTCGCCATCAACAGCATCGCCACCTTCATCAAGTTTGACAACACCAACATGCCTCTCCTCGCCAACATCGCCTCGCGCGCTGGCTGGCAAGTCTCCCTCATCACTTCACAACTCACCCATTCACTAACACTCACCGCAGGATGGCCATTGCAAACAACCTTATCCTCATCGTCCTAGCCCTTAAGAACACCCCCCTGGCCTTCGTCACCGCATGGTCCCACGAGCGCCTCAATATCTTCCACCGCGTCGCCGGCTTCACTACCGTCGTCTTCGTCATCATCCATGGGTGCTCGTACGCCGCCGTCTTCGGAATGCAGGGCCGTCTCAGTCGCCTCGCCGAGCTGAAGGAGATATTCGGCATCATCGCTGGATTCTCTTTTCTCTGCGTTGCGGTTGCTGGCGCCGTCGTTCGGAAATGGTGGTACGAGCTGTTCTACTTCCTTCACGTCACATTCTGGATGCTTGCCATTGTCATGATCGGCCTGCATCAGCCCGAGCCCACCAAGAAGATCCTCATCGTTACGTGCACTGCCGCTGGACTCTGGGGCCTCGATCGCCTCATCCGTCTTGTCCGCCTCGCCGTCAACGGGACCAACAACACCGTCACTCTTACGCCACTTCCCCATGGCGGCACCCGTCTGGTCTTCGCGAAACCTCCCTTGGGCGTCGCTCTGGCCAAGCACTGCTTCCTCTGGATCCCGTCGATACGTGCCGTGCAGACACACCCGTTTACCATCGCCGCAACTGATCCGCTCGAGTTCGTGGTCGCCGCGCACGACGGCTTCACCCGCTCCCTGCACAACTATGCAGTGCGGAATCCAGGTGTCTCACTGAGAGCATCAGTAGACGGACCGTACGGCACGTCTCCGGACGCCTCACGGCACGACAAGGTCATTCTCGTTGCCGGAGGCAGTGGGGCTAGTTTCACGATTGGTGTTGCGCTGAGTATACTCAAGAGGAGTAATGGCAACGAGAACAAGTCCATTGTGTTCATCTGGATGATTAAGCATCAAAGTAAGTCCTGTAAAACGAGAGACCACGGCACAACTAACTGAGATGTAGCATATCTCACATGGTTCTCTGAACACCTCGAGACGTTGAAAAGCGACCCTCGCGTATCCATTCATGTCTATGTCACGCGATCATCAGCGTCTGAAATCCTCAGCAAGACGCCCTCGTCATCGTCATCCTCGGACTCGTCCTCCCGGAGCCGATCCACGACATCCGACCCCGAGAAAGCCCCTCTCCCAAGTCTTGTTATTCCCATTCCGAGTCTGAAGTCAGACTTGGAGAAAGAGGCCTTCTCGTCCCCCATTGAGTCCCCAGTTTCGCCTTTAGAAGAGGTTGAGTCCGTGAACGATCTCCGCATCATGTACCGGCGCCCCGATGTCACGGCTCTTATCAAAGCTGGAGTCGAAGGTGTCCCAGCAAGCCAGCGTGTACTGGTAATGGCCTGTGGACCGCAGTCTTTGACTACGACGGTGCGCAATGCAACGGCAGAATGTGTTAAGGCGAAAGGACCGGGTATAGAACTTCATTGCGAGCAGTTTGGATGGTGAAAAACACCTTGGATGGGCATGTGTACAATATTCCATCCCTCCACTGCGTCATCTGGTTGCTTGTGTTACCAGCCAGATGAAGATCATGACGATTTGTCTTCCAGTGTATCGCATTTCATAGGCTATTTTTGAATATTTCGCCTTTGAGGCTTTGTGGGTAATATTAACTACATCAGGTCATTATTTATCCTTGTGAAGTTTATGTACCGATGTCTCTCCCATATGTACATCCTTGGGTATATGCGTCCAAAAAAAGTCCTCCATCCGAAACCAACGTGACGCCCCGCCCACTCTATATGTTCAACCGCGAAGAGCGTAAAAAAGAAAATCCTGAAGTCATAAACGTTAGATCCGCGGCGAGGGGCCGGAATCATTCTCATTATATTGCACCGAGGGCTGGGACGACCGACGGCGTGAGCTTAGTAGCTTGGCGCTAACGCCTTGAGACACTTTGCCAAAGAATCCTACCGACTTCTCCTTGGCTGTGCTTTGACGGCGCCTTCGCTCTGCGATAGCTGCCTCTATCGGGGGCTCTTCTTCGTTTCCCAAGGGAGCTCGGACAGCCGAGCACGGGTCCACCAACTTTTTGGCGTCGGTGACGAACTCCAAAAAGATGGGATAAGGCAGCGTCAGGGCGTGAAGGGCGATGACGATGATGAAGGCGAGCTTCACTGTTCCACCCGTTGTGATGATGCCGTACATGACAAAGGGGAAGAATGCAGGACCGGAGGCACCCATGGTAATGAAAGCGGCCGCTCGTTTTGTCCGTCGGCCCTGTCCGCGGAGGCCAATTGCAAAGATTAGCGGCCAGATGGGACCTTCAAAGAAGAAGAACAGGACGATGGGCAGGACCAAGAGGTTGGGGTTGGCCGGGTTCACCACAACTGGAAGAAGAGCCAAGACGAAGCACAAGATGATGCAGGTCGTGAGGACGGTGCGAGGCCGCGGGAGGTTAGGCCGGGTGACGGAGAAGTAGGTGAATCCGGCGGCAAGGAATCGAGAAATAGCAAAGGCAGTGTGGGCGATGAGCAAGTAGTCTGGGATCGAGAGGGTGATGCCCGGCGGCTTGTCCGGATTGGCCGCCTGGCTGGTTCCGCTGGCCGCGTCTTCGCCTGTTTTCGGCTGGGCGGGAAGGATGGAAATCATCAAGCTGCGAAAGAAGATGCTGTTGCACTCTTGCGCAGCAACGTATGTATACTGAGCCAGGATGGCGAGAATCAAGCTCCAGGTGCGTAGCTGCAAGCCACCACTCTTCTTCTGCGGGTCCATGGGTAACCGCTTGGCAGCGTCCTCGAGTTCGCTGTCATTGACCTCGGGCAGAGGCATGTAATAGAAGAAGAGAGCCAGGATGACGCAGAGCAATGTGATCCCCAGGTAGGTCCACTGGACGTTGATGAGCGTCATGCTGGTCGTGGCTGTGTCCCCGATAATGCCCTTGAAGAAGACCTTCTGAGCCAAGAGGCCGCTGAGCACACTGCCTACGGCCTGCACGCCTTGGGCCAAGAGCAGGCGAGTCTCGCCATACTCCGGGGGTCCGCAGAGGATCAGGAAGGCATTGGCGCCAACTTCGAGGACAGACAGGCCGAACCCAACAACAAAGTTGCTGAGCATGAAGCCTCCGTAGGATTTCATGACTGCTGAAGGCCAGAAAATGATGGTTCCAACACCGTAGAAACAAAGACCAACGATGAAGGTGACCTTAAACCCGCCCACGCTGTCGTTGCCGCCTCGCTTGTGACGCCTCGATCGGTTATGCTCGTCTCGCCGCAGAATCCATTCGCCTACTAGCAATGGCCCAAAAAAGTACCCACCACCAAAGTAAGCGCTCGTCATGCCGAGTGTCTCCGCAGCCGTCATGTTGTTTACCGACGCGATTACGTTGTTCAGAGTGTTGAGTAGGCCGTATGAGACCCCCCACAGGAGGAAGAGAATCGAGACGATGGTACAGTACCTAAGGGACTCTCTCTGGTTGCACTTGAGCATGCTCTTCGGTCTCGACATGTTGACGAATCCAAAATAGACGCCTTGTTCCTGGGTTCCGGTGGAGGAGGAGTTCATGGTGTCGGTCTGGGCCGGAGGAGCGGGATTTCCGGGCTGAGGTCCAGGGCCAGCAGGTTCCATGTAGGGGGTTGTCAAGAATTCCATGGCACTGATCGGGGCGCTGGAGTCGTTGAGAGGTTGCTGCACACCCGGAGACGCGACGGGGGCTGGGCGTTGGATGCTGGCGCGGTTACCAGTAGACGGTGTATCTGAGTCGTTAGGGCCCTTAGAACTCGAGCTCCTCGTGCCATTCGGGTCGTATAGCATGGATGGGAGAAGCTTCAGGACCAGCGGTTTGAGAGTGGGAACGCAGGCGCAAGTCATGCCGACATTGACCTCGACAGCGCTCCACATGAGTGACAAAGAGGCATTCCAGGCGAAGTCAACCTGGCCACCGAATCTAGACTCAGGATCGCCAGAGCTCCCAATGGGGACGTCGGTGATGGCTTGCTGAAGGTAGTAGATACGGATGACATCGACAATGGTGACAAAGACACCGACGGTGAAGGTGAGGACGAGGATGGTTTTTTGCCGAGAGGGTAAGCGCATGCCAGTGAGAACAGGGATCGGTAGAGCGAGAATCGCCAAGTCAGTGACGATATTAACGGGTGAGGAACAGATAAATTCGGTGAGAAGCGGGATGCACCTGGCGTGGTCGTCGAAAGTAGAGTCCCAGGCGGCTTGGGTAGGACGGCATTGGAAGATGTTCATGAAGGTGAGGATGATACCTGCAATGTTAACAATGCCCAGGGTGAGCCACGAGGCGAAGCGGAGAACCCTCTGGGTATTTTTGGCGAGGCGCAAGTAGAAGATGAGGACGGCGGTTTTAGTGGCCATCAGGGCGGGATTATAGAGGATGGAGAAGACATATTCGCTGCGGCGGAGGGCGGGCCGATCATCATCATCGATATGTATGTCGTGTCTGCCGAGGCCGTTGTGGACGCCGAAGCAGATGGTGAAGGAGAGGAAGAAGGCGAACAGCCATGCAAGTATCATGACGCGGTCGTCCCATGTGACATTGCGGACGATAAAGGTACGGCAGAAGATGCGAGCGGCGACGAAGACTGTGGAAAGGACAAGAGTGGCCACGGTGACGGCGAAGACGGCCGGCCCGCGGTCAGGAACGGCTCCATCGTCCTGTGAGGACGAAGCCGAGTCGGACATGTCGAGATCGGAAACATGGACTTGTTAGATGTGGGGGGCGGGCAAGAAGCTGGATATGCGGATGGATGCGCGAGCCGTTATCCTCGGAGGAGACGGCAAGGCTTAGGAGACGGCGTGGAGATGAACCAAGAGGAGGGCGTTCTTGGCAAGTGGCTGGTTGTTGGTGTTGGTGTTTGAGGTCGAAGTGGAAGCCCGCGATAGTGGTGACTTTTAGCCGCCAGGGCGGAGGACGATGAAGCGGGTGGGCTTTGATAATACTGCAGAGGGGAGAGCGTGATACGACAATGGTTCGGGTCAAGCAAAAGCAAAGGCACAAGCTAAACTAAAGCCAAGAACCGGGACACAAGGGTCTGGGGTCGGGACGTCGACGGAATTGTCTCGGGGAGACTCGAGAAGAGAGAGGGGAGAGGGAGGAGGAGACTTGAGAAGAGACTCGGGAAGAGACTCGGCGGAAGTACCGCGTCCACAAGACAAGAAGCTGTGAAAAGGCGGAACATGGAAAAGTGGAATTGGCGGATGGAAGAGTGAAAATGGAAATGGAATTGAACAAGCCACCACCAACATGGAGACGGAGAAGGCTAATGTAATGGCTAATGGCTAACGGCTCACGGATGAGCTCGAGGTGGAGACGCCCGAGGCCAACGGCATGGCGTCAGGAGGGCTGACGACGTCTCTCAAGGCCAAGCAAAGAGTCAATGACCAGAGGATTATTAGGGAAACAACCAAACGAGGGCCCTAAAAAGAAACGGGGAAAACGATGGACACGCGGTAATTTGGTGGAGAGGAGGAAAAGTGTGGAGGCCCGGGTGGAGGCGCGCCTTTTGGTAAGTAATTAATGGTAATATAAGGTTGAGCGGTTGGGGCGGTTTTCTTTAGTTGCTTCCTGAGGCTTGGGGGGCTTGGGTTGAGGCTGATCATGGCCATGTGACGGAATAGCCGCTTTGCCAGCGAATCTACAGGAGACATTTTCAAGGGTCGTCCGTCCCGCCACCATCAGTCGGTGAGCTGTCAAAGCCGCATCATCTCATCTTGTCCATTGTCGTCTCGAGTTCGCGTTCGGGCTCTCCTGACAAGCGGTAAAAGGCAGTGGCGGGCCGAAGAGTCCCCAACAAGCACCGAGTACTCGACCCCCGGCCACGCAAAATGAAGAAATCTATGGACTACAGAGTACAGCAACTCGGATACACATCTACAAAGTCGGTCCTTCCTCCCGGCCATCGAGCTTGGGAAAATTCTGGCCCTCGACGGACTCGGATTGGACAGGACTCGTCATTGACTGGAGAATCCGGCGGCATGGGTTTGCAGATGGACATGGGTGGGCTTGTCTTCGTTACGTACAGTAGTGGTAGTACATGGCCACACAGACCGAACCGGACTGACATGACGGACGGACGGGGACGGGTGACGGGTGACGACGTTGCATTTGGCAAGAGCCATAAAGAGACAGAGAGGGAATTCGATTTTATGGTTGCAAGCAGGCACAGAAAAAGAACCGGAAATGCCTCGTTGTTGCCTTCAACGAAGAGAAGCATTAAAACCCGTTAGCCGGGGCGGCCGCCGAACCCTCCGTTGCCGCGCAGCCCTCGGTATAAGTCGCTGAACTACCTACCAGTCGCTAACACAACAACCATCATCATCTCATCGCCGGAATGACATTAGACGGTCAGCTCCCCCCATTACACGTGCGCTATGTACTCGGACAAACACAGCTGTGGCTGGGTTGCAGATCCCCGACGCGGGCAGCATCGCTTACTGTTCGCGCCGCCTCCTCGCTCATGCACGCTTGATTGACTGACGTGCGACGACGTGGGGAACAGCAAACAAAGCAGGACACGCGCTGTCTTACCTGTTTTTTGTTTTTTTTTACGAAGATGCAACGTGCTGTACTTACCGAGTACCGGATCCAGGAATCTCGGTGCCTGCCCACCTGTCCTCGGCCAAGACTTGATCGACACGCTCACCAGCCCACCGACCGTCCCGTCGGCAAACCGTCGCTCGCAACCCGCGGCGGCACTTTCGGACTCTCACCCCGCTTCTCGTTGACGATCCATTCATTCGCGTTTTCCCCTCGTCGCTTCATCGGGCTGTCTTAGACTACGGACGGATCGGCCTGATGCTGGATGCCACACAAATGCCCATCCGACGTCATATTCGTTCCAGCGGACACGGAAAGGTTGCCATCCCTCGCTTATCTCTTGAACCTTTGCTCAGACCAGGATGCCTCGAGTGCTTCTGTGGCTTGCCGTCGGTCGCCAACCCGGGCGATAGCTTCGTTAGTAAGACGCTGCGCTGGACTCGTGAGCTTCATCCTTCCCTTCATCCATTTCCCGTCCCCGTTTGCCCCATCCGCCCCGTCCCTTTTGGCGGAAAGTCAATCCCTTCACACCGCAACTACGAATATTATGCGGAAAATAACTCTCCAACCGCCCAGCAGCCAACTGGACCGCCTAGACAACCGCGCCTCTTAGCCCAACGGTGTGCCATGTTGCCTGTGCCTGCCAGCGAGGCCCTGGCGCTTGCTCACCTGTCTCCCTCTCTCTCGATACACGTAGTTCCCCCGCCGTCGACTAATGCGGTTTCGCGCTGGCCACTCGCTGCAAGCTCGCTGTCGTCCGCCGAGCTAAGCAAGCCGTTGTCTCTCATCGCGCAGCCGCTGAAGAAATTTTTGGTCCTGTACCTGGTTATGTCTCCGCCCAATACCACGCTGGCGATCGATGCGTCCAATTGCTGCATGACCGCAAGGGACATCCAGCCAAGCGAAAACGCGCCCCCGCCTATCGTTCCATGTGAATAAAATAGTTTAATGCAAAAGTCATCTTGACGTCTCCAAGCCATCAATCACCCTTTCACGACCTAACATGTAGCTAACTCTTTAGCCTTTTGATCGCGGCCGAGAGTGGGATACGCTAAGTATCGTGGCCAAGAAATCTTCCCGTCGGGTCGACACGTTGTGAAACGTTCGAAGGCGCCAGACAATTGGCTTGCCGCATCCCGGGTCCGGGCCCGGTCAAATCGGCCCTCGTCATTGCTCTGATCCGGATATATCGGCGCTCGGTCTCCGCCCGCCACCGGCCGGTTCCAGATTACCAATCACAGCATCGGCTGCCATAACTCGATGGATTCAACAACTCCTACGTAGCCAATTCGCGTGAATTTCCCCGACTCCTGCTCCGAACCACGACGCATTTCGTAATTTGAAATGGTCAGTTGTGGCCATTTCCTCTACCAACTACCATTTTATATGGGCTGCCGGCCGGCCAGAATCTCGCCTTTATTACCACTCCTCGCCGTCATGGGCTCCGCCCGGGTGCCTCCGACGACAGACCGCGGTGCCGTCCCCACCGCCGCAGTTACGTCCGCGATTGACGGCCCTCGTCCCGACGACGTGACGGTCACAGAGCAGACGCCCTTATTACGATCCGATTCCAGCTCCGGCTCCAGCTCCGGCTCCAGCTCCGGCTCCAGCTCCGGTTCCAGCTCGGACACACTCGGTGATGGGTTCGTCCCCCGGAACACCAACACTTGCCATCATGACAACGACATCAAAGACGCAGCCTCCACCGCGTCCAACGTCCGGATCGGCCCGTCCAGAGTCTTCTCCATCGCCGTGAGTTTGTGGCTGCTTATTTTCCTGCAAGGTACGTCCGCTACACTTCCTCCCTTGGGGAGGTGACCAAGAGAGTGGAAAACCATAGGCCCAACCTCACTTAACCCAACGAGCTTCCCCTTTGCGTCCATGCACCTCGTCAAACGCCACGCTAAAGACACCTTCTGTCTGTAGCATCCAGCATGTCCGGCATGGCCCTGATCCAGGGCGCCATCGCCGCGGAGCTACACACGTACGACTCCTCGGCCATGTGGTTCAGCAGCGCCTACCTCATCCCCATGTCGTCGCTGGCCCCCGTGGCCGGCCGCCTCGCCACCATCTTCGCGCCCCGGTCCCTGATCCTCCCCGTGGCCGCGTTCCTCGCCGCCGGGAGCTGGCTGTGCGCCACCGCTGGCTCCTTCGCCGGCTTCGTCGCCGGCCGCGTCGTCGCCGGAGTCGGCGCTGCCGGCGTGCTCACCCTGGCCATCATCCTCGGGCTGGAGCTGACGAGCGAGCGGACGCGAGGGGTCGTCATGGGATGCATCAACGCCGGGTTCACGCTGGGCGTGTCTTTCGGAGCCATTGCGTACGGCGGGTTGATGCCGGCCATCGGATGGGTATGTCCCGGTATCTTGGGCGTGAAAGGAATGCCGCATAGTTTGCTGACGCGATGCAGCGGCCGCTCTTCTGGATACAGGTTCCCGTCTCCCTAGCTGCAGGCCTTGGCGTCTATCTAAGCGTACCCGACTCCATGGGATCGGGAGCTGCAACTAGGGGCTCCTGGCGGGAGAAGCTGGGCCGCATCGACTTCCTTGGAGCTTCCCTTCTTGTGAGTTACCTCCGGTGTGCTTGCGTTGTCGACGGCAGAGTACATGACACTCTAACGAGATGCACTTTCTAGGCTCTCACCATTGTGCTGTTCCTCTACGGCCTCGTCGGTGACATAGAGGCCCTTCCCCTTCTTCTTTCTCTCGTCAGCTTGCTTCTCTTCCTCGTGGTCGAGTACCGACTGGTTGACGAACCCATCATACCCATCAAGGTGCTCTCCTCACGGGGCATCCTTTTCTCATGCCTCGCCCAGCTCGGCATCATGTCCGCCCGCTGGACCGTCCTGTTCTACGCCCAAATATTCATGCTCGCGGTCCGCGGCGCCACGCCCCCAGCAGCCGGGTCCATCCTCATCCCTACCAATTTGGGCTTCGCGCTCGGCGGTGTCATTGTCGGCTGGTTGCACGTACGCCGTAACGGCGCCTTCTGGCTCCCGTCCATCATCGCCTTGGCTTTCTTCAGTGCCAGTTTATATGCCCTCTCACTTGTTGCCAGCCCCAGCTTGCCAGTCGAACTGTTCATAGTGGTAGTCTTCGTCAACGGCCTTGCGACGGGAGCTGGGCTCAACTACACTCTCGCACACATCCTCCATCTCAGCCACGATGACACTCGCTACGTCACTACGAGCCTGCTGGGTACGTTCCGGGGCTTCGGTGGAAGCTTCGGCACGGCCATTGGCGGTGGCATCTTCTATCGGCTACTGCGGAGCAAGCTAGAGTCCGGGTTCTTCAAGCTCGACGGCGGAGAACACCTCAGCGAGTATCGGAGACAAATGATATCTCAGCTTCTGGGGAAGCCGGGGTTGGCCTTTGACGGCTTTCTGGACGCCGCGGAGCAGCAAGTCGCCATTGAAGGGTACGCCGGTGCCTCGAAGGGGGTTTGGCAAGCGGCGGCGGCGCTGGGCATTATTACGGTTGCGATCCAAGCAGCAGCGGGATGGACTGCGCCGCAGGGGGAAGGGGAAGATGAGATCGATGAGGAAGAGGCCAGAATCATCATCGGCGAAAACGAGGGCTTGGGCGAAGCTTAGGGAGATTCGTCCATACACTCTAGACGCAAGACGCAAATCTCTGTATTAGTGAAACATGCACATTAAAGCCGAGAAAGTCCCTTGCCTTACCTGAACTCTATGTAGTCCCATCAGTAACCAACTACCTGAGTAAGTTAGAGCGAGCACTATAGAGTTTTAGAGTATTCGTATATGCAGCACGTTTTAGAGCGCTCGAAGCTGAGAGAAACCCTCCGGAATCAGACGATCGGACATTCGTAGTCTTTCGAGTCCGGTCACGAAGCTGACGACAACATAGTTTCGGCGGTTTCAAGAATCAGAAACAACCTTAGTAGCAAGTCGTTTTAACAAGCTCGTATTCGAGAAAAGCGGCAACCACAAAAAAAGCACCGACGCGTAAGACAACGCCGAGTGAGACGTTCCCGAACGCTCCAAGCTTCAAGTTGGTCCCAGCTCGCAAGCCGGCGTCTCCGGTATAGTGAATCAAGAGCCAGCGGGGCAGGTATTCCCCGACTGCCGGGTCTTCGATTCGGTCTTCCATCCACAGATAGTCAGACAAATCCATCTCGTACCATGCTCTCTCCCCGCCCCGCTCCCGTCAAACGAGCTCGTCCGGTGTCTCAGCTGTCTCCAAAGCGGACCATACTGAGAAAGCAGGCCCTAAGCGAGGACGCTCCGTGCCGACCGACGACGGTGGACGGAAGCCAGTGTTTTACGTATAGAGGCGCCCCGCGATACCAAAGATGATTAGAAAAGGTGATTAGAGTGTCTTCTAAGTAATCAAGATGCGACACGCCATCGATGGGTTCACGATCCCGCCAGCAAACCTTCCGTTGGTCGACGACGTGCTTTCCCGATTGCCTCAAGCCGGGCCCCGCTCCGTGCCCCGTGCTAATTTCACTCCGCCCACCCCTACCACCACCCTCCCCCAAACCTCCGTGTCCCGTGCTTCTTACGGCCCGCAATCCCGCCGACCCCTGCCCGACCCGTCCACACGCACCCCGCCTGGTTGGCTGCTCCGGAGCCCTGCCGCGCCGCAGCCGGGGCGCATCCTCTTCCGCTCCTACTGCACGTAGCATTGCTGCATTCGTACTATGTACGTAGCAGTCCATGCGGTACCTAGTCCTTGACTCTTGTGCTGACAGGTCGGAGGGGATCCCCGGACTCTAAGCTCCCTCAAATCCCGGTCCCTGGAAGCCGTTGATCTGTGACGTACAGTAGTACCCAGGGCTTGGTCTTCGGTAGTCGGGCTGGTTGCGTGGACAGTGCGCCGCCAGTCGCCAGTCGCCAGTCGGACGAGAAGGCGTTCGTGCCCCAGAGCAAGCGACGCTGATCGTCTCAACACCCTAGTCGTCCGTCATATTCCCTGAAGCATCCATACCATGTACAGTCGCGGTGCATCATGGCATTTCCTCCCAAGTAGTGACTTCGTATCGTGCAACCAATTCCATCAACAATAAAATATCGCTGGCATAATTTTTCGATCTTCATTTTCCTTGGTGTTGTTACATAGGCCCAAATGCTTCCTCTCGTATCGTTTTCCAAAACTCTCAAAACAAATCCTTAGTTACTCCTGCAAATGCTGTTACAAACGCCAAGACATGGGAACGCAACCGGCTCTGCCTAGAGCATGTATCCTGTTAGCCGTTTGCGCGTCATTATGTACAAAGAACCTCCTCTCCGTATGCGTCCCATGCCCCCATTATTAGTGTTTCGTTGCGAAACAACAACCAGTACCGAAAATAAACAAATCCTCTTCTGAAACCACAAACTTGGACAGTAAAACTTTTATCCCATGTAGACCATCAGGAATTCGTCACCGGACCTCCCAGGAAGAAGTCCAGGTCACTGCCGTGTCCATTCTGAGACCGTTGCTCATTTTCCGCCAGCTGCTCAAGAAGCGTCAGAAATGGGTCCTTTTCTTCTCCCTGTGCCGTGCCGATGCTACCGTTGTTGCTGCGGTTCCCCGGGCTTTGCGCAGCTGCTATCGTTGGGGTATGGTCGAGTTTCGCGTGGCGATGCTGCTGTTCCTCGGTGTGCCAAGCTGCAGGGCTGCTGAAGGCATTCGTGGGGAGTGTTCCAAACATAGCATCAAACCCTCCGTTTGCCTCGTTAATCACCGCACCTCCGTTTTGGTTCACACTCGATCCAGATACATAGCTGTACGGAGGGCTGAACGGTGCGCCTCCAATTGCAGACATACCCTGGCCAGGGGCGTGATGTGCCGTGGGTGACATGTTGAAGCCTGCCGCTGCAGCTGCTGCGACTGCAGCATTGTTCGCAGAGGTTTCATCGAGATGATCGCCCAAACCGCTAATTTGTGCCTCGTTTTCGTGCGTCTCGGGGTGATGTGGAATCGATGTCGGGGTCGCGAGGAGGCCAGGCGATGACTGGGGAATCATCCCTATGTGGTAGGAAAAGGACCGTCTAGGATGTGCCGGAGTTGGGAGCCCGGTGGCCGAAGAAGAAAGGCTGGCGATTACCTTGACATCTGGTCGCTTTCGGTTTAGCTGACCTGTATTCTTGCGCTTGAGATTGGGCCGATCAGACCCGTCGGCAACTCGGGCGGTGTAAAGCTCGTGGCCCGTGTACGATTCCGTAGCGAAGTCGACCACCGCATCCGAGAGAATCAAATTCGCAGCATCGAAACTGAAGGACTGGCCACCTGGACCGCCGATATTGGAGTATCGGTCGAAGAAGTCCTCACTGTGGAAGCCGGGTGTATATCTCATCGAGTTCCGTGCTAAAGTCTTGATCAATTCCCCATGGGCATTGTAAATGCCCTGCAATGTCTCCCGCTGGTGTTGAACACAGGCCCAGGCGTACCGAAGTTCGCTCAGCTGTTGCATCTCCCGGGACAAAAAGTCCGCTGATGAGCTGAAGACATTGACCTCGCCGTTGTTGCCTTGCTTGCTGTAGTGTGCACCGTGAATATGGACCGTCCCTGCTGCGCAAATGCAGTAGCCGACGAATGCAGGCCATTCAATGGTACCTGTTTGCTTCCCGAAGTCTATCAGTTCTGCAATGGCGTTGGCATGGAGAAAACACATGTTGGTGGCTTCGATCTGCCATGACTGGTGCTGGCCAATCTCCGCAAGCTCGGCCAGGTCAATCGGTAGGAACGGTCGGTAAATGAGGCAATGGATGAGATGGTAGACGAGCTTGCTGAGAACCAAAACGGTAGAGTCTGCCTGGCCGAAAAGGGTGTTGAGACTAGAGAAGATATCCTCAGTGCCTGAGGCCCAAATGTCAAGATCGTGTCGGATCTTAGACAGGCTGGAAAGCGAGTGCCAGGGGAAATGCGAATCACCCTTCACGCCTCCAGCAGCCAGATATCGGTTGGTAATCCCGAGGATTCGTGTGATATCGATGAGCATGCCAGTGCTTCCTTGAGGCTTCTTACCGCTGCCCTGAAAGTACTGGAGATTCGAGCCTGCCTGGAAGAACTCTCCTTCCACTGGGAGTGACGACGAGTTCGGTGACCAACAAGGGAGGCGGAGAAGGATAGAACTGTCGCTAATAAGGCAAGGTCTCTTTGATCCAGTAGTTTGGAATCGATCGAGCAAGTAGCAGGTCCAGAAGAGTCGTCTCCGCATCTCTCGCTCAACGGGTGTCATTCGGGCGTGCGAATCCATCTCTCGGTGAATTTCTAGCGCCATCGCCATTCCGATTGCGCTAGCTAGTAATTTGTCAGTAAGGGGAACGAGTAGGGTAAAGGAATGGAGGGCTTCTTTACTCATTAACATATATGCCTTCCTTCCTCTTCCAGAGGCTGTGAAGGCGCTCACGAGGAGCAAGAGAGCCTGAAGGGCATCGATTGACGGATCATCAGTGCTGATTTCTGCTCTAGCACGAGTCGCAAAGTCCTCGCTCAGCTTGATGGCTGCTTGATATCCGCTTGGGTGAGGAGTGTATCTGGTTGCACGAGTTAGAGACGTTGCAGGGGGTTGAGATGTGAACATACCTTGCAGCAACGGCCGAAATGGCGTAGGAAAGATACTTCGGAAGCTGGTTCAATTGCAATCTCTGCCTGATGGAGGATTCATCGAGGATGTAGTAGGGTTTGCCATGAAATCGAGTGAAGTAGGTGTCAAGAAGAGCATCTGTCTGAGCGGGATTTGGAGAAAGTTCTCTGCATAATGGTCAGTTCCGAATTCGAAGAATCAAAGACTGTCGGCGTTCGTACCTGTTCATGGGAGTCTGGGGGGAGAGCATTGTCATGTCCGTATCAGAAGGAGACGGCCGCGAGTCAAGGGCGATGCGCTTGGGGGCTGGCTCTCCCCCTTCTCCAGCCAGGGAGTCAGAGCCGGATGCATCTGTCTTACCAGAAGTTGGGGCATTTGTGACCGTTGGCGAAGCGTCGTCGTCGTTCTTTTCTCGTAGCTTTGCTTCTAGCCCATCCACCCTTTTGAGAAGCGCCTCTAGCACATCAGTCTTAGGCCCTCGCTTCTTAGGCACAGCGTCTAATTCCAGCGCGAATATGGTTAGCATGTGGAACAAAGTATTCAAGATGCTCCAATCAAGGGACTTCTCAGATATGTATCTGTCAAGTAGATAAAACGTACCATATATGCACGGGCACTGGAAAACCTGGCAGGCTTCGCAAGACGGTCGAAGTCGATTACACTTAATCTAGGCGCATCATGTCAGGGTGCTCGGAGTCATGAGGTGTTGTGAGGTCGTTGCTCACCTTTCGCTTCCGGCACGATTTGCAGTTCATAGACTCCCGAGGTTCGTTGCTCATACGCCGCGTGGGGAGCCGTTCAATTCCAACCTGTGGCCGGGGAATGGCCACAGGATGGACTCCTTGCATGTGAGGGATGTTCATTGGGTCGTAGACAGATACGGTCATTTCTTGTCCTGGGTGGGTAGAGGGCGTTGGTGATAATGGCAATGAGTGCACCTGCAATCAAATAGGCCGAGAATAGGACCGGAGGGGTTGGTGGCAAGAATATGTCGAAGAGGGCGAAAGAGGACGGGACGGTGATATCCAGATGAGGATTGTCGGGTTTAGGTGGTTTTGGACATTCCATATGAAGGTGTGCCAGACCCTTTGGTGATGGGCGGTCGCAAGGCGAGAGGGGAAGGGTGAGAGGCGAAAAGCAAACGTTGGCAGTGTTGAGATGGCAAGTGGTGATGGACGGTCGTCGACACGGAGGGGGACCAGGTTAACTAATGCAGCCAAAGCTCAAGGGTTCAGTCTAGAAGCGGGCAGACGCCTCGGCAGTGGGACTTGACGAGGAGCAACAGGTGGGATGCGGGATGCGGAAGATGGGACGCGGGAGACGGGACGCGGGAGATGGGAGACAGAAGATAGGACGGGCAAGATGGGGTTGATGACCAAAAGCAAGTCCAGGACTCCGGGTCTGATGCAGTAGTTAGACTAAAAGAGGGTGAGGGTGAGGGTGGATGGATGGTAAAACAGGGTCGACCGGTTGACCAGCCCCGGAGGCCAAAATTGTACGACTGACCCGAACCCCAGTTACTGCGTAGACTACCCAGACGGTCTCATTTTCGAGGTTGCTGGTGTGGAAGTGGCTAGTGACAGCGACAGGGGGCGACGACGATGGTGGTGTCGATGGATAGTGGGAACGCCGAGTTCCTTTCGAATTCGGACAGGCCCAGAATGGATAGTCCCCGGCGCTGGTGGCTCTCAGGGCTCTGGGGCAGGCCGACAGGCACTCGGTTTCGCGCTGGCGACGGCGTGGGAGCGTCCAGCACACCGAGCTGGCGCCTCGGGCTGCCAGGCGATTGGAGCGCTCCCCAGGTCTCCAGGACAGGACAAAGCTGTGAAGGGAAGAGGAGAAAGCCCCGGAGCTAGGTTGCCCCCAAACCAAAACGTTTGCCCCCACCGCCGACGAACGCCCCCAAAGCACCAACTCGGGGAACGGGAGCCCTGGCGCCGCGCAAATCACCCGCTTGCCGCACCGACTGACGGACAGGTACTTGCTGGGCTGGAGTTTCGAAAGTTCGACATGGGCATCTGATTTCCATGCTGCGGCGTTGCGCTCGCCTTCGGTTGAGCGACGAGCGAGAGGGAGGGATGGAGGGATAGAGGGATGGTGGGAGGGGACGATGGGCAAGGCTCCGGAGCCACCAGCGGGTTGGGTTCCCTGTCCCGAACTGGGCCATGGTCCTAGGCCGTGGTCCGTGGTCAGTAAGGGACTCCTGCTCTGCTGTAGAGGCCTACTAGTCAGTACGAAGTTCTCCTACGTAGTAGTCAGCCCTCGCTCCTAGTCAGAACTCCGTAGTCCGCACGTCAGGCCAGGGAATAGACGTTGGGATCAGGGGAGGTGGCAGCAGATAGGGCGGTGCCAGACCAGGTGGCCTGGCCCTGGCTGCTTGGGTGTGTAGCATGCCGAAAGCTCACACCTGGAACAAGGGCCCGCCCGCACGGGCTGAGAAGCTATGGAGATGGAGATGCGACATGGAGACTGATGGCAACTGAGACTGAGTATTCGTATGGAAGAGCAAGGAGCCCACTGCTAGGTTTCCTGAGAACTCCATTCAAAGTAGGTGCCAGGCGTGGAACCGTGGCGTAGCGGCGTTGATAGATAGTTAAGGAACGGCGCCAGGCCACGCGAGACCCAAGCGCCAAGACTAGGAAGCCGGGCTCTAGCAGGGGCAAGGTCCGTCGGCATCGGTGGAGAGTCCCGGCGGTTGTCAGTGCTGTTCGGCGCTCCACGGTCTCGTTGGGTTCTGTCGCTGCTACAAGGGGACGACCGTCTCCGTCGTCCTGATACGTGCGTCCCTATCTAAGCGTCCCCTTAACTTACTTTGCGCGCGAGGTACAGCTGGTTGAGAGGTAGGCGAACTAGAACTAGATCTACATAGTAATGTTGAGGAATAGGACGAGGCTTGGGAGCGCTGACATCCATGGGAAGCTGTAGCCAAGGCAAGGTCAAGCGCCCACGTTGTTCAGGCCACTGCCGGGCCCAGCGCGGCGGATGCGTGGGCAAGTGCGCTTTCCTGTTCTTCAGGCCTCAGGGTATGCTTCCTCTGGGGACTAGGCCGGCTTGAGGTTACTAACACGTGCTACCGACTAGTACCTTAACTGAGTAAGTAAGGTAGTACCGACCTAGTTTGTAAGATGCCTGCCGTGATGTGACTACTTTTAGGTATTTGCAGGATGTCATCAGTGCGTCACTAGAAAGGGCGTCCATACTCTTGATGGAATACGCGGTTATGACCACAGCTGATACCTTAGTGGGCAACTGGGAGATGGGCATGATGCAGGCAAAAGGAATAAAAGACTTGCCTGTGCCTTTTTCTTAAACTACCTACATTGCATTGCATTACATTGCATTGCATTGCATTGCATTGAATTGCATTGAAATACAAGCACTGCATTACACATACCGCTCTAACCATGCCTACCTGTCTATTCTCACTATCTTCTGCACCTTTCTTTAGTGGAACTTCAGGTAAAGACATGCATTCGTGGAGTCGGTCATAGTACCTGCCTGCTCCCAAACCCTTGCCTTAGGTTAAGGTACCAAATATTTCCTCGCTGGCTGCATGGCAGATGGATCTAGCGGGCATTTCATAGGCGCGTCAATAGACGGTACTGCGGCGTTCCTTCCCGTCCCGTGCTCGCACTTGTCGACGTGCGGGGCCATCGCACCTCGCTTAAGGGAAGGCGGGGCCCAGCGATGTTTTGGGGCCGGTGACAGCCAACTTGATAGGCTGTTGGCAGGCTTCCGACGTCCTGAAACTTAGTGGGAACGGCCCAGAAAAGACATCGTCCCAAAACACACACCTTGACACTTCACCATCCCGCTTGTTGGAGTATGGTAGTCTGGACGGAAACATCCTAACAGCCTCAGAGCAGGCCTCGCCAACCGTCGAATCACGCCAACCCAGCGTGTCACACCTTGAAGTCCATCCCGGCACTCGCTCTGGCGGTTGAGCTCGAGCCTCGAGCCCGGTGTCAACTTCTTTACTCCCTGACCAAACGAACCTGGCGTCCACTTTAGAGACTACTTCATCTACCTACCTGACCCTTGGTCTGCGACATTCCAGACTCTTTCTATCGGCTCGCCGCCACAAGTGACGGGCTCGAGCCTCGATTACACCAGGCCCCGGGTTAATCTTCTCGTCCCACGTTCATCCCAGCTCCCGCAGATGTGGATGAGATCTCTCCCCCCTTCCCTGGAAGCCCAGCATGTGGTTTACAAGGCCAGGGGGGACTCTCTAAAATGCCTCTTGTCTCCTTCGTCTACTCCCCTGTTCCCTTCACCTCGTGTCTCGGGATTTGCCACGGACTATGGAGCCACTGGTCTCGTCGACTTAGTTCGGTGACGGAGGGGAGGGTCCAGCACCGAGTTCGATCAACAACCGGCCGAGTGAACCAGCTCATCGGTCACCGACTTGTGTCATCGGCGCCTATTCTGTGCTCGGCCTGGCCTCATTGAATCCGCATGGGGGCGTCCAGGCTGACAGGCTGCCCATTTGCTGGCCCTGCATGAGGGTGTCTCATATTATGACCACGTCCAGAAACCGGCCCCCATCTTCCCACTTGTCATCACCACTTCCAGACGTCTTCAACAGGGTACCAAGATGAAGGGTGATGTGACAACATCTGCGTATATCCATTCCACCCCAAGAGGGAGCACTCTCAGATGAGGATTGAGGGGTTCACCCTTCATACCCTCTCAACAGAATCAGTCATGATCCTTCTCCAGTCAGTGAGCCCCTTTCTGACAAACTGCTTGTCTCTATTTGCTTGTCTCTATCCAACTGACGAGGGTAGCCCCTTGCTCTGTTTTTGCGTCAGCATTCAAAACATCCAACAGTCCAGTCGAGATGAACAGGCCGTTAGGACCTGCATACTTAGTATGTATCCGACCATCCGCCTGCCGAATTCCTCGTAGGGCTTGCATTGGGAGGAACTGGCAATGAGGGGCAATCATTGCATGGCGTCTTCGTCACCATGGCACCCCCGATATCTATGATTTGCATCCATCCGACTCCCTGATCAAAAGACTTGTCCGGGCCCTTACCGTGTTAGCTACTCTCTTATTCCGCTCCGCCAGTTGCCAAAAGGGCCTGGTGAATCCAAGCTAGTGTCGCCCGTTGGTGTGTGCTCATCTACCTCCTGGTGGACGGCAACCTCCCCCGATTTGGACCTTGGGCCCGGCCGGGACCCTCTTGAGTTACCCACTGGCTGCCGAGTATCCCTGTCCACGCTAACGCCTTGGACTCTCGACGCCCGCCTCAAAATTCTGGAGGGAAGCTGTGCCATGATTCTTTTACTCATCTGGCAGTGAATGGGTCAGTGCAGCAATGGCATTTTTCGCATGAAGGCGGTGTCGTCACTGATACACAGGAACTCGCGGGCAATACCAGACCTGGGTAAGGCGCTGTTCGAGCTTGGGTTAACCCAGTGTCATTGCGTCCGCCTTCATCGGCCCAAAGCCGACAGTCAATCCACCAAGAGGCCTAAGTTGGTGTATCAAACACGGGCCTTCTGGAAGCAGATCATTGCATGCCCTGCAATACCGGCCTCCCTGCCCTTTTGGACTTCCACTCCAGCAGGCACACCGTACGCCGCCCTCCGCCTTACCCCAGAGGCCCAATCCGTGCCCATCTCGGATGGGCTTAGACGCTTAGCCTGTCGAACCAATTGTCACGCCGTCCCTGAAGCATCCAGGACCTCTCTTTACTGAGCTGCTACTCGTCAGCCTTTTGCCTAAAACTGAAACCCGCCGCGTCAATGGATTCAACCTGAGATCGAGGAATCCTCTCGACACGCCGCATCTACCCAGATGCAGACCAGCAGCTTGCTCTACAAAGTACAGAACGGCTTTCAAGTCAAGGCATGCATGGGTCCCATGTTGCACCACCTTGAGCCGCGTGATTGCCTACAATGACAGCCAGAATTTCTGCGCCCTCAAGTCTGGGCTGTCGGACCCATGGAACAGCTTCGTCATCGCCATTCACGTTCTGAAAGACCCCTTGTTCGAAGTGCTGGGCAAAACCATGGAGTGGTGGATTCTCGCAGCATCTGCTCTTTACGCCTTAGTGAAGAGAACAGTAAGAAAAACGTGCACTTCTGTGACGTGGGGGGGACTGGTCAGCCTGTGACCCTCGCGGATCTTTTGAACATGGCGAAAGTCTAAATGGCCTAACCCAGACTCCTATTAATCGCTCTTGAACTCGGCCCTTCTGCAGTCGCTCAAAACCGAGAGTTAATTTGAGTCGTCAGATCTCCTATTTTCATTTTAACGAAACCTGCGGTAGTTTCGTTCGGAACATCGGTCTCGGCCTAGCATCCGGGACTATCACCCCGATTTTCTGTCACATCAGAGCGTCTTGAATTGGGGGCTACTACTATTCACGTTTTCCCATTTTCCATTATCCTGTCTCCGTCTCATCTCCTCCTTCGGCCTCAGCCCTTTCCATGTTAGCTCTATGACGTCCAAAACAACTAGGTTCGGTCTCCGAGTCCCATGAGAGTTTTGCCCTCGTTGGCAACAATCCGCTTTAGCTTGTTCGAGAAACAACACCAACCGGGTTCTTTATCAAGTCGTACCACGCTCGGTAGTCTCGGGCTCCACGGCTCTACCGAGAGGTATTTTCAATCCTCATCCTTCTCCTGGGACCTCCATTCAGCTTGCCGTTGGGCTATCAATCCACGTGCCGCGGCTAGCTGCAACTGATGCTCAGAACGCTTTCGCTCAGATGGACCCTGACGGTCTAAAAAGACCAATTAACCTCTCTGAGGGGTTGTCATATTTTTATCGTATCAAGAAGATTGGTTTTGTCTCGCCTGCTGGAGCGTGCTCGATGTTGTCAAGTTGGCTAAGCATACACCCCAGTCGCTACCCTTAATGTCGATTATGTTCGTTCTTGGAATGCCAACACAAGCTAGCAGCCGCTGCATGTTCAGATCTGAGGCCAGAGCCAACATGTCCATCAGCATGGCTCCCTGGTTGCAAAGCATCGGTCAAATCTGCAAGCTAGATCTAGCAAAATCGTCTTCTGCAGTGCAGAGAGGCCGAGGTGGGCGAACCAGTTCGACGGAGGCTCTCAAATCCCCAACAGCACGTCTTGCTAAACTGGAGCTTCTACCCCGACTCTCAAGTTACAATGGGGGATGTAACGTGGGCGACCTCGCCGCGGGTTCCACACATCATCTAGAATCGCCATCTCTCAGTCTTCGCGGTACCTGGCGGCTCTCGAACAAGGCTTCTTGAAGTGGCGGACAATAGGGTCAAGGTCCTCTGGGCTCTAGGCCCCGGATAGCCTTCCCTTGTCCCAGATTCTGGTTGTACCGGCGGCTAGGTACCGATGTTGTCTTGTCACTTCCTTTTCCTTTTCTTGTTCTCCATCCCGTTGAACAGCGTTTGCTATCACATCTCCACAAGCCCCCCGGGCAGATGCCGCATTCGACCTGCCGGTGAGCTGTAGCCACAGTATGCAGCCACCCATTTTCTCCCAGTGAAAATTGATCCCTGAAAGCCTAGCCAACGTAGTGCTCCCCGGGTACTCGGAATCTGATACGCCTTGAGTCTCGAATTCTCGAAGCAACACGTCACTACTCAGTATTGAGGCCGTCATGTTTCTTCTTCGGCGTTTCGTCCAGTCTCACGGTGGATGCCCTCCATCCCCTTCGTTATTTACCTCGTGTGTAGGCTGGCAGGCACTGTATGTGCTTGTCCCGCACCACGGCATGAGCATGAGTACTTGGCAAGGCTTCACGCAGTCGACAACTCATGTCCCCTCTGGTTTGGCGGTGGAGTTTCGATTGCGGCGCCAGCTTCGGCAGTGACACCGCAGTCTTGACATCGGTATCCTTTCCGTCGAGCGAGGGACGGCATGGCCGGTGCCCCTGCCCTGGCGACCGAGTACTATGTACTGCGTACTATAGTAGCATCACTTTCGTCCGAACTCTTCTGCTAGCTCCGAGAGCAGCATGGAATGGCATGGCATGGCCCTGTTTGCGGTACCCGCCCTTCTCATCTCCTCCGCATACCGCCACCCTCAACCTCACTCGGCTACCACCACATATGATCCCCTTCTATATCTTCACGCCCTCGGGCCGCATCGTACCAGTCGATCCAGGTGTGGCGAGAGGTAGATCAAGCTCTCCGGCGATCCCATCACCAGGTCTTTTGATAGACGCTTTCAAACCTTCCCCATTCGCCTTCGGTACTCGCTCGCCCGATGCCTGGGCTTTTTCGTCTGGACTTTTCCGACTTGACCTCGAGGCCAAGTCCTGTGCAATTACCCTGGTGTCGGTTCGCCATTCTACTCTGCCGACACCAGGCTTTTCATCTGGACCAGGTTCTACTTCCCTCTTCTAGGGCATTCGCTTCAAAAAGTTGTAGACCCGCTCGTCCACATGCCCATGCCGCCCCTTGATGGCGTGGCGGCGCACTTGTTCACTCGACCCGCTTGACTTGCATTAAACGTGCCTGTTGGCGCTGACCATTCTCTCACCATGTCTTGTCTCCCTTCGATATCAGGCGAGGCGCAGCGTCCTTCCGGAGCCGATCTTCTGCAACCTCTCTACGGTCTCAATATTTCGATGTACAGGTGTGAAAGATGGGGCTGCCACCACGCACTCCCGGGGGTGGGCTCCCGACAAGCGCCCTGAATCTCACACGGGGCCATTAACCCCTCTTCATCATGGTGGTGCAGTCGAGTGACTGGGAATTAGCAAGGGTCAGTCATGACGTGGAGCATGTCGAGCCCTGCCTGCTTAGCCGATCCGCCCATGCCCATTGTGCCTATGTACGGTCCTGAACGAAGACGATATCTGACAGGTGGCTTGGCCAGGGTTGGACTTCTCAAGTGCCGTGGTTGAGGAGAAATGGGGTACGTGGTGAGAAGCAGTGTTGCGTATATCTGTATTTCGCTAGTTCTCCCTGTGGTATCGACTATCTCATGTGCAGGCTTCTAGCTCATCGCGTCCGTCAAAATCACATCCCAGTATGCTCATCATACCAAGTACATATATATGCGCAATGCAATTTATGGAAAATACAGCCATGTTCTCTACACGACCACGTGCCATCTTGGGGGTCCAGACCGTTGTTGGTCATCCGAACGCCGCCACACATGGCAAGGTTGCAACCACCCCCTCCCTCCTTGAGCCCCAACATCATGAGTCCAAAAGTCCGGGCTCCTTGAGCGGGAGCCGTTCACTTCCGGGCTTTGCTTGCAAGTCCGTCGGCTTCTCTGTGCTAGACCGGGGGAAAGCCCCGCCACGGGACTGAAATATTGGGAGGCTTGGACTTTGACGTCCAGGGGCGACCTGATCTCGACACCGGTCGCTGACGGTGAGAGACGGCGCTTGGCATGGGGCTACCGTTGGTGCGCTTGCGAAAAGCAGGCATGGTTCCTTGCTTCCATCCATCGCTTCGGCCACTTCGTCTTTGGATCTGTGGCAGTTGCCCCTTTGACCCTTTGGACTGGGACAGTTATGCGGATCTTCGTCCAGATCAGTCCGCGGTCCTTTTGATCGGGACAGTCCGACCTCAATCTCGGTTCTCGGAGTCTTCTCCTGAGTATTGAACACTTTGTCCAGTCCATGGCAGTAGGTAAGTGTGGAGTATTCTTGACTGTCTTCTCAGTAGAGGTTACTGCCACTTGCCAGCCGAACGAAGCTGTACGGCACGTTTTGACCGACGAGTAGACGCAAGCTCTCCACCGTGGTAAAGGCCGCCACATCAACCGCTCCATAGGCAGCAAAGCCACTCTTCTCCGCAATCAGGCTTGGGTCGGAGCTCCTTCGAGAAGCTCCATCTGCCAGGTCAAGAAACACCTTCTTCGAAGTTGTCGACCCTCGCGAACCAGCCCCCCCGAACGCTCGAAGCAACATCCCAACAAGGTTACTCTTCTCCGGGCGGAGTGCGGAGACTATGACGAACGGGGCGCTGTCGTCATCCACTGATCGGGCGCGTTGCAGGCTCTCGAGGCTAATAAACGGTTCGATCGGAGGTGCGTTTCGGGCGAGGGCAGACGGGGTCCGGAATCCGACGGTATAAATCTTAGCAATCTTAAGGGCTCTCATAGCAAATATCACGGGTGCAGCATCATCAGAAGAAGATGCCATCACCACGGCCGAGCGTCCAAAGTATGCTGAGGGAGCCAGGTCACGGGTGAGCGTGCTCAGGATTCCTTTCCAACCCGCATTGTCGAGAACGAGAGTCGAGTTTAGCGGCAAACCCGACTGAATAACAGGCTCGAGTGAGTCGCTCTGGCGATGACGCGGACTTGACGGGATCGAATGAGGCGATGAGGATGTTGATGAGGAACCTGACCGGACAACGATCGTGTCAACTATTCCGATGACGCGAGCGGCTTCTGTCAATATGGGCCCGGTGCCTGCATTGAGACCTGAGAAGAACGAACTGTTCTTGATTAGGGTTTGGTGCGGTAGTCCTGGGTTGAGGTAGGCGCCTCCAAAGTGCTTTTGGTTGCACCACGCCTCCATGCTTCCAGGATTGTTTGGGTGTCGGTCAACAACTGCGAAGTGGTGGGGCAGTCCGAGTTCGTTAAAACACTTCTCGTAGAAGGGCGCTTGTGGCGTAGCGCTTCGGGACGCCGTGCTGCTGATGCCGTATATGGATTTCCTCGGAAGCTGGCCCAACAGAGACAGGGCGGCGTTGATTTCCGCCGCACTCATCTGGCCGGGGGCTGCGATTCTCGGAAGTAGTGGATGAGTGATGGGAGTAAATACGGGGTTTAATGTCCTGGAGAATTGGCCAGTTTCGCCCATATTAACGGCAGAGAATGGAGGGGCATCGGGATATTCAGATCGCATCTTTGAGCGAAAGTATTCCAACTCAAAGTTTTCGTTGTGTTCGTTGATAATGGCAATCATCTTAATAATGTCGGCATACCGTCTCGATTGCTGGAATACTTCCTGGGCATACTTGGACGGCCACCGAAATGTGCCAGAGAAGTCATGGAAGGCCGACATGATACGAGAGTTGCCTCGTTTCTCATACAGTTTCCGCCTCATAGCCTCGGGGAGCCAAAGCTCCACGTCGATATACTCCACTCCCCATTGAATTGCACGGTACAGGTAGTCATAGTATATCTCCGGTTTGTCCATGGGAAATCGTCCATTCTCGCGAGTACATCGCGTGGTAAAAATGATGGGGAGTTCTGTGCGCTGGCGGAGGAGCATGACTTGTTCGCCCACATAGCTCAAGCTCGGGATTTCTGAGAAGGATCCGTCCCCGAGCGGTTCCTGTAGCAAATCGACACGGAGCTCGACTGCATCGGCGCCCACAGTCAGGATATCAATATTCGGCAACGCGGCGTGGACATCGGGGAAAGTGGTGGAGATGAAGTATGTCCTCGGCTTTGCCATTAGAGCTGCATGGTGGTTGATCTGGCCTAGGGTAAAAGAGGTGAACCTGGCGAGATCGCGGCGGAAGAATTGGGATTCGATGTAGAGAAACTCGTAATCGCAGTGGGCTGAAAGGTGGAGGTTTGGAGGCATTCCTAGGTTAACACAGTGAGCATTGATGGCAACAACCACTTCCTGGTTGCGTTCTTCAATATCGTCTTTCGCTTGAGCAGCCGCAATGCCGATAACGAAGCCACGGTCTTCAAGCGTTACTTGGCTGAATCCACCCTTCATCCTGAACGGAATAGCCAGGACCTCGGCGAACACAGACACAATCCGATCCTGATCTTGCCCAAAGACAATGACCACAATCCTTGTATCCCCTTGCGCCGGTGTGCCGCCGAATGAGCTCTCATCGATCATCATGGGACTTTGGCTATGACGGTTGGCGTCCACACTGACGGGACTAGACAAAGAGCCGTTCATGACAGTATCCGGGGCCGGTCCGGGAGGTAGTTCGGCCATCATTTGCTGAACCGCCGCCATTTGGTTCTGGTTGAAGTGGCGATCCAGGACCTCCTCTTAAGCGTCTCGTCGCAAACAGTCCTGAGAGAGCAGTTTCTAGGTATTCCCAATCTGGTCCAAAGGGACGAGTCGCATTCCAACGAGTATCCAGTGCTCCCTATGCGTTGGAGATTGGGGCTGAGGGGTTTCGGCGATTTATGCCGGATCAATCGCATGCGACACGCTGCTTTCGCCTTGTGAAGATGTAGCCGGATCGAGCGTCGGGAATCGACCGCAGTTCGGGATCGGGATCGGGATCGGATTCGGGGTCTTGTCAAGTACGTTGTCGTCGAAGTGCAAGAAAAGATGTAGGCAATCGGTGACGGGATAAGCAGCACGACGATGACAGCAGCGTCGGGCCTGGAGAGGACTGGTGAGGGTAAGGTTCAAAGAAGCAAAAAGGATTGTCGCAAGTGAAGTGTTGACGCGGCTATGCGTGGGCGCGGGTTTGAATGCGGGCCCCGTGTGGAGACGGTGACAGACTATGGGGTACGTCAGTGGTGGTGGTGGTGGTAAGAGCGAATGGAGCCCGCGATGGGAAGGTGAGTGGTGGCTCAGCGAGAGAGAAATGAAGCGGCAAAGTGGTCAAAGAAGGCAGTACAAAAAGCATGTAACCAATAGGTCCCGAAGGGTAATCCGTACCTTGAGACTACTTATGAGAGGGAAAAGTGGGAGGAGCCGGACGGAGTTTAGACGTGAGAGTCGACGGCGCGCAACGTGGAGAGGACGAAGATATCGTATGCGGCGAGGGATGAAGTCGCTAAGGCGCCAAGCGAGGAATATTTGGCCGATGGGGTGTTTGAGCCGACCAGATAGGGCGAGGCCGGGGCGAAACAAGGGAGAAGATCCCTGACCCGGGGGTGGGCTGGTAGGCTGGAGAGGATCAGAGCAAGCGGCCGGGGTGGAGGACCATGGCGACGCAAAACTCAAGGGCTGTCGTTGGTGGAAGCGAGCCGGAGCAAGACGGGATGCGTGGGCGGCGTGGGTGTGGAATTGTTCCACCACAGGCGCTCTACGTTAGACGTGAGCGACGTAGACGAGACGAGACGCAAAGACGAACAGCAACAAGAGACCCGATCTGGCGGCGACAAGTTGCAGCGAACAAGCTTGGGTGGTTGGCAAGGCCTTTCCGTTATGTATCGCGGTTAGGGTTGTCTTATGATGCGAGATGTGGGATGTCAGGTGGGATGCGTCCCGGTGACGAGAGTGGTATTCGTATGTTCGTAAACTTGGACTTGAAGTTGACGAAAGTGTACAGCAGCAGTTACAAGCTTGCATAGATAGGTAAGTAGAAACAGGTGCCGAAAGAGAAACCAGGATGAAGGGAAGGGAAGATGATGGTGGGAGAAGGAGGAAGGGTTGAAGGAGTTGGAGGAGGCCTTGGTGTTGGAGTGTTGGAGTGTTGGAGTCGATTGGGAAGGAACTACGAAGTACCCAACCGTTGTTCGACCCTTCCTACCCTAGGTACCTTCAATGCCCAAGTCTACGGTCCAATGGCCGGCTGGTACTTACCGGTCGTCAGAAGAAGGAAGTACCGAGCTTTCGCATCACCTGCACATGGACTTACTGGCTACCTATTCGCAGACTTCTCAGCTGTGCACGGGGGACGTGGGGGCAGGACGGGAGCAATTGTGACGGGGACCGAGATGAGGAGAAGGAGTAGGAGCCCGAGGTGAACATGGAACATGGAACAAACAGGGAGACAGGCGCCAGGCAGGCAGCAGACGGGACCGGGCGGAGTTGGAATTGGAATTGGAATTGGGGATGGAGCGGCATCGTCAGTGATAGCCGCGATTCCGCGAACCATGTAATCAACGAACGAACGGACGACGGCTGAAAAGAACCTGCAAGGGACTCTCTGCCTGCTACTCTAAATTGGTCCGTCTTTGGGCCTGCCTCTTACCCATTGGCTCGCACCCCCATGCTGGGCCTCGGACGGAGAGCTTGCCGTGATCCAGGGCATATTTTCATGTTGATAATATGTGGTGCAACGATGCCCGTGTAAGTAAGGTAAGGTTGCTCCCTCTTCTGCTATAGGTTGCTTTTTGGCAGTTGGGGCTGGAACAAACAGCGGCCGATCCCCGTACCGATCAAGCAAAAGCCAAAGCTTTTACGTAGGTAGCTGGCAGCGTAGCAGCACTGTGTAGGACGAGGCATGTATAGACAGGGGAATAATGTCCGAGAGAGGGCGCCCATTTGCCCGCACAGACTGCGATTGTGTCGTTGTCTTTTGGCTCCTGTACTTCTCTTGTGACTGTCTGTGACTATGAGTGACATCCATGCCATGGCATGCCCTGGAGACAGGACGGACGCAACTTTGGAGGTGGGGACCAAAAGGCGCAACCACCAAAGATGGCGCTGGAGCGTCAATTCTCCAGGCATCGTGATAGCTGGACTTTGGGGGTTGGCCATTCTCCACCAATCCGCGCCCGCGCCGTCCCCGCAAATTCTGTTGATGCTTCGCGGTGGAACCCCGGCTGCGAACCACCCTTGTGGGGGAGGAGAGGAGGGAAGTCGCAGTGGAACTGTTTCGACAGGGCTCCTGTTTTTTTGGTTTTTTTTTCCTTTGTTGCCCGCCCCCGGTCTTTGTTTCATGGCCATGCGACCGGCGGAGAGAGGGACGGATGAAGACGGATGAAGACGGACGCAGAGAATTAAGATTCCACGATGCAGGACTCTAACGTTGATGGCGACGTACCTCGTGCCTGGGCAACGGAGAGATAGCGAGGTGGAGAGCGTGAGGGGGAATTCGGTCCAGGCCAAGATGGCGTGACTTATTTGTTGGCGATAATAGTCGAGATGTCAATATTGCAGCCTACTATGTATGTACCTTACTGGTCTAACCACTCTGTATGAAGCAGACTACAGTCTGTAGTCTATTGAGTTCATCCAACTGAGACGCCTTCTCCACGAGGAACCGCCGCGCAACTCGGCCAAGGCCGTCCGGTGGGCCAAGCATCCATAGTTCCACGAGGCTGTGCTGGTTTGCTTGATTCTTTTGGGTAATTACTCCTAATTACTCCTCCATTGACGTCTGCTCCCAAGGGCTCGGTTCATCCCAGGAGACCCTTCCCGTTCTTAGAATCGAGTTCATCCTACGTATCATCCTCATGAGACATACCAACCACGTAGCAGAAACCGGCTCAGCCACCGCTCAATGTTTCAACATTCCAAGGTTCCAAGCTCCAAACCCCCAAGCTCCCTCCAAACTCCAAAGCTCCCAGGTTCCCCTGCCTCTTCAACTTCGGCCATCAAACCAACAGCCGTGCTCGATTTCCGGCGGTGTGGGTACTCCGTAGCGGCAGCCCTCATCAACGAAATCCTCATGACAACCTCGTGATATACGCCGGCCCAGGCACCTCGTACACAAGGCCCGTTGATCCCGCCACTCGACCCGCGCTCATCATGCAACGTATTCCCCAAATTCCAGCCGCACAAGGGGCACGCACCATGCCGGGCCCCCGTGGCGGCGGCCTTACCGAACTCCGGATGCCTGGACAACAGCGGCAACATCCCGGGACCTTTTTGACGCAAAGAGCCATTGTATCGCCAATGCAGTCCCATGCTTGCAGCTTGTGTCTCGATTTTCTCGGCTGCCCGGGTCGGCCATGGCCCGATTCGAACGCGGGGACCGGGCCTGTCGCTTGGTCGGTGCCTCGATATACTTCCTATACTTATTATTCTTATGGAGACTACCGTTATTACATTATGTCCGCTTATTGAGAGCCCGTCCTACGTTGTACCGCCAGGTAGCTCTTTCGCCGAATCCCTGTTCGCCTGGAGGAGCTCCTCGCACCTCTCGCGTGTGGCCACCTGGGCCAGTGTCCAAATTAATCTCCAATTTTCGGGACCGTTTCGATGTTGGGACCCAAGTGCGCAGTGTACGAAAGGCAAAGTTGAGGCCATTCCGTTCCTATGCTCGCCGTCCGTTGATGGACCCGGCCGCGGCTCCGGCGTCTCGGGCCCATGCTCCGCCTAGAACCTCAAGCACCGTCGGCTTCGAATATCTCCGGTTCTGACAGTCCTGCCCTGACCCACAAACCCGACGAACCAAGTATTTCCCACGAATGAAACGCCGCCTGTCTGGAGGGTCCAGCATCCGGTGTCAGTCTTTAGAGACGGAACAATGTGAAGCTGATATTCCTCAGCGTATCATCGACAGTCTAGTATCGGTTTCTGGTGAGTCGGCTGGCCTCTTCTCATGCAATGTAGGTAGGTGAGAGAACAAAGGACCCCTGGAAATTCTCTAGCTACGCCAGTCACCGGGAGATGACAAAGAGTCTACAATTCGACAAACCAACGACAGACAAGGGTTGACGATACGAGTAAGTCCCACCATAACGAAGGAAAAACAAGGCATTACAGACTCACAACTACCTATGTAGGACAAGACTACATTTCACTGGATATCCTAACATGGACCCTTGGGTTTCATAACTGGAATCCTGCGCCTAAGAACACACAAGTTACAAGCATAACAAAAAGAGATATACCAAGCAAGGCCCATCCGAGGCTTCACCTGAATACCTACTCTGACCCGCCTAACCACTGGTCACAGTCACTAACCATATTTCTTTAGTCTTATCTCCAGGAAGAAAACTGGTCCAAAGGCAAAGCTGTTATTGGAGCGCCTTGGCTAAGTCACGTCCCTCATGGGAACATGTCTTAGCGAGGGAGAATTGTTGGAGCCTTTGAGGCCAATTTACTATGTTGGCCAGGGTTCATGTTGGAGCAGTCGATTACTACATCCATCACACGCACAAGCACGTCTTGCCGGACGGAATACGACTCTGCACGGCTAGCTTAGATTCATGCTTATTCCTGAGACCACGTTCCAATCATGTTACCCTCCGTATCGATGAGCCTAGCAAAGAAGCCCATGCCCCCTCCGATTTCCGTCTTCCAGCTGCAGAAGTTCAGTCATTGTTTTCTTTCTTTCTACACAGCAATTCTTCTCCTTCGGTTCACACGTGGAAAAACTCACATGGCGGTCTTTCCCCCGAGCGCCTCGGCCTTCTCGAGCGTCTCGGCGCAGTCGACGACGCACAGGGTCGGCAGGACGGGCATCGGCGCCGGGTCTCCGGGGACGTGGTTGACGACCTGATACTTGGCCTCGACGTGCATGAAGGCGCCGTGGAGAGTCTTGCCCTTGGAGAAGAAGTGCATGCTCTTGACGCAGTCGCCTACACCGGGGCGGGACTCATCGGAGAAATCCCACCCGAAGAGTTCGGTGTAGAACTTCTTGGCGCGGTCTACGTCGAGGACGGGTACTTCGAGCCAGCAGATCTGGCCAAGGGCTTCCTGTGGCAGTTGGTGAGAAGAGATGGTTCCTTCATGTGAGAGGCCGTCGGAGCAATACCTGAACGCGGGCTTCATCCATGGCAGATCTGTTAATAGTTGAAAAGGGACTGATCTAACTTGGACTTTTTGCAAGACGCTTTGGAGTTGAGATTCTTGATGTTTGGTCCGTCTTTGTCTCGCAAAGCATCACCTGGGAAGTTCTCAACCCCGCCATTTATACTCGAAGCCTCACACTCACGGTCACTCCCAGCACGGTTCAGCCTTCGCGGCCGCCGTCGTCCGCCCAGCAAGCCCCAAATCACTTAACAATTCCGTCAGAGGCGCTGCTGCCTGACGATGGCTTACCCTTCAGGCCAATAGCTGGTCAGGCCAAAAGAAACGGTGAGGGGTTTGGCACATGACTTCGTGTCTGAGGCGCGCACGATGTTGCTCAGCTCTCTGGATTCAACGCGCCAAGTCGAGGCGTGGCGCTGGTTAGCGGTCGCCAGAAAGCCACCATGCGTGGGGTTGAGTCTCACAGACTGTCACCAACTTGCCGTCCGTTGCGGCAGTAGCACGAAACAGTGTTTCTATGAAGTGTCTTTACGGGAAATCGGCAAGATCATTTGATATTGTTACCATGGCGTGAACCATCTTGCATGTGTGACTAAGTACTTGGGTCCAGCGCTTACACAACACCTTACAACGGTTGACTTACGACGTGTTTTTCTCGCTCTCGCCTTCACAAACAGGGGCACCCAGTCTCGCCCAATAATGTCCGGATGAACTGGGCTGCTTCAAGAAGCGTGAGCCTTCAAGTCACCATTCACGCTTTCAATGTCCCGAAGAGGAATGCTGCAGTCGCTCCCAGTAGATATCGGCGTCTACTGTCGTATACACACGGATGATGGTCCGTCTCCATTGGTACCATGAGCACTCTCAGAGAATTTTTCCATGCGCAATTCTGCTGGTTTGCTATCCATCCTGCTATTCGTAAGATACTACCTATCGATCTTGTCTATCTTATCTTCCCTCTTACAGTACAAACCCCAGTGATCCCGTGTCTCTCCTCTGGACTCTGAGGAGGCCAACCTTGTCATAATCCGGGTCGCCTCCCCAGTTCTTAATACCATGGGGTTTGATACCTTTATCCTTTGCCATACCGACAATGGCAAACTTGAGGTCCAAGTAATCAGCAGGCGGAAGATCCCTCCACACCTTGGTCCGAACTGCCTCGGCGACAGCCGCAATGAATATGACAGCAGTCGTACCAAGGGCCACATACGCAATCTGTGACTTGCCAAACCGCACAACTTCCAGCGTCATCGCCGTGTCCACCAGTTTGGTTTCATTCAGCAACATCACCTGTGCCGAGCCACTATTGCCGAGGAAATGATCAAGCAGCAGCTCGAGCCCTTCCTCAATACCCGTGATGGCGTCAGAATCAATGCCGCCAGTACGACCCTTTTGGCTTTGGACATTGTTGATGTTGTGGAGGACCAAGTCTCCGAGAACAGAAGTATACAACGTCAGCGTTTGGCATAGGAAGCCGACCCCATGGAACGCCACTTTGGTCAGGTTCCGATCTGGGTCACTGTCGAACTGCCGTTTGAGTCGCCTTCAACCGGGGTTACCGAAATGTTCTTGGCAGCCATGTCGACTGTGACACTGAACTGGGTTGGCGTGAAAACAACCTCGCACTGAGTCTGGTTCAAAGCCTGGTAGGCCTCTCCAGCGACGAATCCATACATACCCTGAGATGAACTATTGACGGCAGCCAGAGCTGTAACAAAGTCTCTGTTCACAACTACCCAGGTCGGAAAGCCTGACCGCTCGCCATTGGGGAGCGACCCCTGGGCCCAGACTCCTTGCGGGCCGTAGATTCCACCTGGTGTTTCAACTACGTTTGAAACATTGAAGCCGATGAGACTCGACCGATTGTACTGACATGACACATTTGACAGGTACCCCTCCTCCAAGAACGTGTAGTTGAGGAGCGTTGCTTGGTTTGTATTGCTTGTTCGCATGGGCCCCACAAGGCCAACCGCGGACGCAACGCCATAGGATCGGCCGTGATAGGTGAAACCGATGTTATCAAGTTCCCAATGGTGAGGAGTGGACAAGTCACGAGCAGAGGCTTGTTCGACAGAGTTGAGTAATAAGCCGGCTTTGGCTACAGTGCAAGCTAGTCAATATCAACACCAAGTTTATAGGTAGGCTAACGTACTTTTCCATGCAACAAATGTGAATGTCCCCAAGTCCGACGTTTTCCCCAAGAGTTCGTCGCAAGGAGTTGCAGGATCACACTTCCCAGCCCAAAAGTCGGAGGTCGATTCGCTGTAGTCGAGAATCTGGAATGTCGTGTTGAAGTTGGACTTAGTCAACACGGGAGTGATGGATCCAGCCATAGCAAGGCGGGAATCTGGATCATGCTAGCCAAGCGAGATCCATGAATGTTTTGCCACCTAAGAGGCCAGGAGCAGTTGCGCCCACGGTCATTGCGTGCCAAAGCTGCAAGGTGTCGAGACTGATGGTTTGGAACACCATGGAGACATTGGGATTCTCTCGATGTAATGGGTTCGACCGGCGTGTTTGACTCGATTAGTGAGGTAGTGGACGTCATTCCGATCGGGTTATGGGGGTCCGTTTGGGTATTAGATCCCATGCCAATATTAACGGAAATCCTAATGAGGCTGTTGATGACGAAGAGTTGAGTAGCCGCAACGATGGTCGATATGATTTGGACTAATATCGTAACGTATGTTCGATTACTTCCAATGAGATGGATTGTCTCAGAGTTGGTCAAGATCAATCTGTCCGAGAGCCATACGGGAAACCTCCCAGGGCTACGCAGACAAGAGCTAGGACCGAGGGGAGGAGTTTTCGAGTTTTCTGGATCATGATGAGTTCAAGGCGGTTGGAGAATGGGGAAAATGCAAACGAGTGAAAGTGAGTTGGAATTGAAGGAATGATGAGAGTGTATTCATCTGAGAGTGATGTTGGAGTGTTGGCCGCTCGTTTTATGGTTTCTCTTGCTCGAAAGTGCAAATATTGAGGCGGTCCAACTCCCCGACCTCAAGATCTCCCAGTGGAGAAGCAAGCCGCTATAACAGACCTAGCAGTCTAGGCCAACCCAATATACACCCGAGAACTAGTTGAGCTGAAGTTTGTGTATGTAGGGGTGGTGAGTAAAAGAAATCCTCCCGTTCATTCGCTTGCGCCACAGCGCGTATATATGATGCAGGCTGGCGGCTACGGCAAGAGGGATTGGATGTGAGGCTCGGCCTAATCGCCGGGAGCGCCAGGGTCCATAAGGCTGAGATCTTGGCAGATGATCATCTCAAGCAAGGTTCAGTTGGGGTCTAAAGTACGGGCCATAAGGGTCCAAATCCATCTGTGGTCTTAAGCCACAATGTGCCAGGGAGTGTAGAGTGCCGGTGGTGGTGGTGATGTATGCTATGAATAGAAAATGGATGAAATATGTCTTGGTGGTGTGTGTCCCTCTCAAGGGTTTTATCTTTGCAGCTTAACATGTTAATACGGCAACGTCTGGAGTTGTTATGTGGTACTTTTATCCGATGAAGTTCATTGGTGTATTTAATCAATTTAGGGTTCCTTGCTTCCCTTTTTCTTAAACGTCGGTAACTACGTATTAGCAATCACCTACACATTGCGACAGTTCATACGAGGCCTTGAATTCCGACGTAAGATACAAGCACCTGATATGTATGCTAGTACAGGTCTCTAATGCAAACGGCTTAGAAATTATAGAACAGCATTGGTTCGGAATAGGGTCTCTTAGTAGTTGAGATAGAGACTTAGGGTAGGTTCTGAGGTGTGGCCTGTTACCTCAGTGGAGCTCTCAAGCTAACCTCGGAGCAGCTGTTAAGCTATGGCCCCACAACGCGTTCCGTGCCCAATCACACGCGCCCCAATCGGGCGAGTCCCCATCGGAAAGCGCGTCATACCACCTGCAGGGCACCTGCCGTTCGCTTTCAGCGTGTCGCAAACTGACTTTCGTTGCGCCGCATTTTTACATCTTCCACGCTCGACAACAATCATTCTCGAATCTGATCGTTGCAGGCATCTCACAAGTCATCGTCATCTCCAATTGTTCCATTTATCCTCAATTCCCGACTCGGATTCGCCATGGCTGAGCCGACTGAGCAATCCGCACCCGTCGTCGACGAGGCCACAAACTCCGTTGTCGAGGAGACGGCCAAGCCCGTCGACATCGAACAGGCCACCGAGTCTGCTGACAAGGACGACGCTGAGGCTGCGCCAATTGTTCCCGATGTTGTCGATGCCGCCGATAAAGCTATCGATGCCGATGCCGTTGACGACGATATCAAGTCCAGAAAGGTCACCCTGGCCGACCTCTGCGCCAAGGGTACCACTCTCTATGCCCAGCGGAATTACGAGGAGGCCACCGAGATCTTCTCCCGCGCCAGCGTCCTACAGGCTGAGATCAACGGCGAAACTGCGCCCGAGAACGCCGAGATCCTATTCCACTATGGTCGCAGCTTGTTCAGGGTTGGCCAGAGCAAGAGCGATGTCCTCGGTGGTCCGGCCGCTGCCGATAACAAGAAGAAAGCCAATGGTGACGCCAAGCCCAAGAAGCCCGCCGCCCAGGCTGTCGCTGGAAAGGTGACCGAGAAAGACGCGGAGAAGAAGGAAGAGGCTTCCAAGAGCGAGACCGATGCCAAGAAGCCACTATTCCAGTTTACTGGCGACGAGAACTTTGACGAGTCTGACGAGGACGAGGTACGAGAGCATTCGAATGGAGATCTCTGCGCTGGGAGACACTAACATTCATACTAGGGTGCCGAAGGCGAGGAAGAGGAGGAGGACGACGACGACCTGGCTACCGCCTTCGAGATTCTTGACCTTGCTCGTGTGTGCTACCTAAAGATGCTCGAGAAGTTAGACCAGGAGGAGCAGACCGACAAGGGCAAGGAGGTCTCTGAAGGCGATTCACCCACTGCTAAGCACATCAAAGAGCGTCTTGCAGACACCCACGACGCCCTTGCTGAGATCTCCCTCGAGAACGAACGGTGCGCAACCCCAGCTTCTATCCAGCTGACCCAACACTTACTTTCTTACTAGATACCCTAATGCCATTGAGGATGGCCGCATTTCCCTCAAGTATAAGCTTGAGCTTTACCCAGAGGAGTCGGAGATTATTGCCGAGGCGCATTTCAAGCTATCTTTGGCCTTGGAGTTCGCATCCGTCACCACACCCGGCGACGACGAGGCCAACACCAAGCGCGAAGAGATGGACCAAAGCCTGCGCGATGAGGCTGTTAAGGAGATGGAGCTTGCTATCAAGAGCTCCAACCTCAAGCTGCAGAACAAGGAGGTTGAGCTCGCCACCATGGCGTCCCCTGAGGATAATGAGCTTGCTCGCAAGACTATTACCGAGATGAAGGAGGTCATCGGTGATATGGAGCAGCGTGTATGCATTTTCTCTCCTTTCAAACTTGCCTACTCGTCTTGCTAATTATCCCAATAGCTCGTTGATCTGCGCAACGACCCCATTGACACTAAGGGCCTTCTGGGGGCGGATGCAAACCCCCTCGGAGGTATCTTTGGCGCCGCTGTCGGCCAGTCTGCTTCTGACACCAAAGCCCGTGTTGAGGAGGCCAAGAAGACTGCAACCGATGTGACAGGCCTCGTCCGCAAGAAGACCAAGGATGCTGCTCCGGCTGTCGCTGCTGTTCCAGCTGTCGCTGCTGTTCCAGAGTCGGAAGCCAACGGCAAGCGTAAAGCCGAGGATCCCGAAGAGGACTCATCGGCCAAGAAGACCAAGGTCGAGGTGTAAGATCAAGCAGCCAGAGTTAAAACACAGAAAGAAAAACACTCAATGCCATAAGGCGTGAAGACGACGATGGATGGCGAGTTGGATCTTTCGCTGGAACTGCGGAGTTGGGAGTCTTTTGAAAAGACGATTAAAGGGATGGAATGGAATGGAATGGGACTGCGACTGGCTGACATGCTTGGGCAACGCTGCATCTCGTCGGGGAAAAGGGGATCTTAGCATTAGGGATCATGGGAACGTGTTCTTGAGTATTGTACGATAATGAATCTTTTTCCTGCTCTCGGTAACCTGAGATTTCTACACAACGTCGAGTCTCTTTAACAAGAAATCCAAGCCTTGACAAAATTTCATAACAGCAATGCCGCACCAGGGACACACAAAGGGACAGTGTAAGTCGTGTAATGAAACATGTACCAGAAGGCGAATAAAAGACTCTTTCTTTTCTATTATGAAAACGCTCGCAAACGCCCCCCTCCCTTCCCCGTTTTCCCAAGCATCTACAGCTTGAAGTTCCCGCTCGACACGACCTTGGGTGCCTTGGCCTTCTTTCCGTCGACGTTGGTGATCTCGCCCTTGCGGTTGATGACCTTGACGCCGCCCTTCTTGAGCTCGGCGATGGTGTCGCGCTTCATCTGGGCGCGGCGGCTGACGACCTTGTTGCCGTCGACGCCGCCGGCCTTGCGCACGCGCTCTTTCTCGCGGCGGCGGCGCGCGGCCTTGTCCTCGCGCGACATCTCCTGGCGCGCCACGGGCAGGCCGCCCTTGGTGACGACCTCGCCCTTAGCGGCCGTGTCGGCGCCGGCCTTGTAGACTTCTTGCGGCGCCATGCGGCTGCTCTCGCCGGCGACGCCTTGGGCCGTCGTGGGCTGGGCGTCCTCCATGGCTACAGTGGCGACGTCGGCGACGACGGAGAGGGTCGGCGCCGCGGGCTTGGGCTTGTAGTGCCAACTGCTGAGGGAGTCGAGCCGCGCGCTGACGTCCTTCCACATGGCCTCGACTTCCTTCTCCTCCTTTTGGAGCTTCTCGTCCGACTGGCCGACGTAGTTGTCCGGGTCGGTGTTCTTGACGTGTTCCTCCTCGTAAAGCTCGGCTAGACTCTTGGTGGCCTTGCTGTCGTCGAGCTCCACCAGTCCACGGCGGGTGCCGGCGGGCACGCTCTCCGTGTCGGGTCGCCGGCGGATGACCTCGTCGAATTCTTGGGCGAGGATGCGTCGCTTGATGAGTTCCTCGATGCCCTCGGTAACCTCGGGGGTGATGACTGGCACGGGCTTGCCGACATGCTCGAAATCCAGGTCCTCTTCCAGGAGCGAGTTGACGGGTCGATCTATCGCGGTCGCCTCACCGGACATTGCCCATTCCCGTTTAGCAACCGACGCCGCCTCAAGCTTGCGGATCTCCTCGGCGAGTTTGGCTTGCCGTCGCTCGTGGGCGGAGCGGCGCGACTTGGGGTCTCCCGCAGACACATCTGAGAGTGCATCGTCGGAGTCTTCTTGTTCTGATTCGTCATCGAAGAGATCCCTGCGGACGTCGTCGATTGCCCTCTTGACGTCGGCCTCATCCGGCTGTTCCGGCTGAAAACGGACGGACTTTTTGGGGCCCTTGCCGTTATACTTCTTGGGGGGTGGTGCAAAAAAGTCCTTGTAGTAGACCTCGTTGGCGTTGAAATCATTGCCTTCGTCATCTTGGTCGTCGTCCATGCCCTCATCCTCGCTGTCGCCTTCTGGCGCATCGAGAGCCATATCTCCAAACGTAGGTCCTGCGTCGTCGTCGTCGTCGTCATCGTCGTCATCCTCGGCATCTGATGGCAGGTCTGCGGGTGCAGACTTTTTTGACGTCTTGGGCTTTTCCTTTGAAGGGGCCATGGGATCAACATCCCAATTGACCTCCTCGTCGTCGCTGGCGTGATCGGTGTTGGGATCTCCCCTCGCGTCCTGGTCTTCGAACCATTGTGTCTGTTTGTTGAATTCGTCAAGAGAGAAAAATCCGTCGTTGAGACCATCTGGATCTTCTGTATACTCGTCGACGGGCCCATCAGCATCGACATCATCTTCCTCATCCTGCTCCTCTAGGGCCGCCTCATTCTCGTCCTCCCTGTCATCCTCCACACCGTTCTCGAGTTCATCCCCTGATATTTGGTTATCGGCGTCTTCATCTTCCTCGTCGGCCTCATCTGATCCACTCTCATCATCCTCATCATCATCCTCTGATCCCATCTCGAAACCGTCGCCTCTGAACTCGAGCATCTTGGAGTCGGGTGCGTCGACGCCATTCACCACAACCTCGTCACGCTGCTTCAGCTCGGACAGAGCCTCCTCCGAGTACTTCAGGACGCCACCGATGATCCTTTTGGCCTGCTGCCACACCTGGCCCGTCTCGAACCCGTCGACGTAGACCTTGCGCATCTTCAAGACATCATCCGAGGCACCAGTCGCCCGCTTCCGCTTCCGGTTCTCCTTCAGCCTTTCCTGCTGTTCGTCGCCGACCTGGGACGCAAAGCCCTCGAGCATGCTCTTGACGAGGTTGAGAGAATCCGTGGGAATCGCGGCGGTGGGCTGGAGGAAGGTGTGGCGGTTGCCCTCACGGAGGCTTTCGAGCAGGGCCTGGACGTGGCCGTTGGCCAGGGAGTCCGAGGATGCCATGATGGGCGCAGCGGTCAGCGTGTGCGACGTCGAGGTGAGAGAGGGCGATGTCTCGAGGGCCATGCTCTGCTCTGCTGTCGGGCAAGCCGTATCGTGTGTTGCTGAAATTTGCAACTTGAAGGTAGAGCAGCTGGAAGCCGAGAAGGTCGACGCCGCTGCGCGATGCCGTGCGATAGGGAAAAATTTTGGGCACGGGCAGCCAGGCCCCGCAGTGAGGGTGAAAAGTTCGCTCCATGATTGGAGAATCAAATCCACGGTGACTGCGATAAGAAGCCAATTCCCGATAAGGAGAACATCTTAGTTAGACAAGTGTTGCTGCTTTAAAATGCATCATCTATCCATCAAACGCCGCCAAACTTGGGGGCTCTGGATCATACTTGGCGACCGAGTCAATTATTAGGCGCGCCCAGCCCCTGTGAGACCGTGTATTGTGGTTCTATATGGGATGGCCACTTGAACAACTGAGTGTGTATACTCCGGTTCCGAACCCATAATAAGTGTAGGCGCAGTCCCAACTCCATGGCGATTCACCATCTACGTACTATCCAAAGAGAAAGATAACCGCACCTCGATACTAATAAGCTATGTTAGTTTCCCCTTCGTCCGCCTGTACTCATCAGTGTGATCTTCTGTTTCTTCTTCCTCTTGCCACCACCACCGCCGCCACCGACACCACCACCACTGCCACTGCCACCAAGGTTGCTCCCACTAGCAGTGCTGATCTGGCTTGCCTTGCTCTTCTCAGCTGCTTCGAGGGCCTGGATCTGCATGGCCAGTTCTGCACTCCCGAATAAATCATCATCCTTTAGCCAACCGTCGTTGGCATTAGGTTCTCGGACCGCCCTCAATTCCGGTGATCCTCCATTTATCGCGCGCGTGCCCCATACTGTCCTTTGGTTGGAGGGGCTTGTTGACATCGAAGCCAGCGTCTCGAATCCGGGGCGTGGGTCGGGGGGCGTGGCGTCTGCATGGCCGCTTAAAGGTTGGAACTCGGATAGGTCCATGGGGGGTACACTGTCATCCCCAAGATTCTCCGAGGATCTCCGGAAGCCTGTTGACGTGCGTATAGCAGCTGCTTCAAGGCGTTCTGCTTGGAGGCGCTCCCGTTCCTCCTGAGTCTCTTTGTCGCGATTCCGTTTCCGTCGACGCTCGATGTCGCCTGAAAATGAGGCCAGCGTTTCCGCCGGCACGATATCAGTCCAGTCGCATTCTAAGAAACTGACAACACATCCACGAGGTAGATGGCCCAGGTACTTGGCCCGCTTCCGCATCGCGTCATCAACCACATGGCCGGTCGAAATGTGCTCTACTTGTGGTAGCAGCGTAGACGGGAATGACGAGAACGAGCCGTACTTCGTCTTTAGGATCCGAATATCTAAAGGAGAGAGATAGAGGTGAGGCGGTGAGCTGTAAAAGTAAAAGTCGGCGTCTGATGATGGCTTTGCTGGAGTCGGTTGCTGGATGACCGTCGAAACTTCAGCCATGGCCAGGTCCGCCAACTTCTCCTTCGCGAGTACGATTGCTCGAATCGCTTTCTGCGTCCATTCTCCATCTTGCCCGAACAGGGTCTCATCCTCTTTCGCTTGCTGTTCTAGTGCTGAAATCTCTTCGTCGAACTGGGAAGTCATGTAATCCACGGTGCCTTTCAAGATGCGCGCATAGTCCAGTACATTCGCCGCAAAATGCCAGGGGATATCCTCCCCAGAGTTCAGCACTTCCGCGCCGCCCTCTCTCGGCAAAGCCAGTGTGGAATTGACATTCCTGGCCATCAGCCGCAACACGACATCGTCTCCAACTCGCGGCAGTGGGCTTTCCTGGGCCGCATAGAACCGTACCGGCCGCACCTCTTGCAAGTAAATGCTATCTTCGCAGATGGGGCACTTCTTCCATCGGGGCCCTCTTGCTGACTTATCCGCGTCATCACTTGAGCTCGAGTTCATAAATCGAATCAAACAAGGGAAGCAAAAGATATGGCCGCACTTCGCCATCCGGGGCGCGACCGGCTCTGAGAGGCATATCGGACATGAAGAAGTCTGTGACTCGCTCGATGCCAAAATCTGCATCACCAGAGACCAGTCCAAGTGCAGGTCGGGGTCCGATGCATGCTTCGTATATGTGCCTTCTGGCGAAACAATAAAGCGGTAGTTAGCATGGACGTACCGCGCCTTGTCAGCAGCATGGTAGCCAGACCCAGGTCCCCATGTTGGGTTCCGACGATATGACCTTGCATGAAAGTTGTGGTCCTGGATCGGTCGAGGCGTCGAATAGTCGAGAAGGTGTGTGATTGAAGTCTGCCCGCGCCTGCTCGAAGGATTTCTCAATGCCCTGAGCTCCGCCATTGCATCTTCTTCGTCGAGATTACTGTGTGCCCTCTCTCCAGTTCCGGGTCGACGCTGGTTTCTGTGTTGCTTTCGGGAACCTTGAGTCTTCCGCGGTATAGATTGAGAGAGTGAGCCCACCTGGCTTGGTCGTCGGGAGGACTCGAAACTCGAAGTCGTCGGTCCGGCTTGGGCGGCGGGGGGGTTCGATGGTACTGGGAGGGACTTGCCCAGGCTCGAGTTCGATGGGTTCATGATCGGAATGGCCTGAATCGAGTGTCCTAACCTGTACCGTGATGAAAACGAGAGCTTGTTCAATCCCTCGATTGACTCGGACTCCCGACGACAAGGGATCAAACGAAGAGTCGACTGGGTTGCGCGCGGTTTTAGGAGGACGACCCTTCACACGCAGGAATTTAAGGGCAAAGATTTTCGGGCAAACAGAATAGGGAGTGAGAGTATAGGTTGACTTTGGGAGGTTGTTGGGGATAAAGAGTCGCGAAGGGTCCAACTGGGACGGACCCCGAGAATGGGCGGGAGGTGGATCAAGCGAGTCACCGGCGGGGCAAATCGTGATGGACTTGGGGGACGGCGACATCAGTATGGGAATTGGGATGGCGATAGGTCTTAGTCATCACTGTCTTCGCTCACGTGATATTGAGCCTGGGTCATCTCGACGATCGACTTTAGGCCTACCACCCGTAGGTATTTAGGTCCTTGATGAATGCCTCGGGAAAATATGTACTAGTCACTGCAGTTTTCTGAGTCGATGGAACATGCAAGAATTTTTTGAAAAGATGAGAGATACTATGGTACAGAGATTTCGGTATCGATCCAAGCACGTGCATAGAAATGACGATGAATTAGGTATATGACGGTGATCCAGGCCCTCCGCAATCTCAACCACTCTCCTCTCATCTCAATCGGATCCAGGGGAATCATTGACAAATGAAGACACCAACCCCAAAAAAGAAAACAAAGCATTACTGATATGAAAGCATCAAGACATTAGCTCATTCCTGTTCTTCCTGCTCCATCTAAGATTAGGCGAACTTGTGCTTAAGCTTGCTGATATAGGTGCTGAGACGGTTCTTCTTCTTGGTCTTGGTGGACGATCCATTAGCTTCGGTCTCTCCAGCCTTGGAACCGTTCTCAGCGGCCTTGGAACCACTCTCGGCGGCTGTAGTCTCAGTGGTGGTAGTGCCGTTCTCGGTGCTTGCCACGGGCGTCTCAGTCTTAGACTGCTCAGTCTGAGTGGTGGCCACAGGAGCCTCCGTCTTGACTGGTGCAGTCTCAGTAACCGCCACGGGAGTCTCAGTCTTGACTTCTTCCGTCTTCGCCTCAGGCTCGGCGGGAACAGCCTTAACCTCCTTCAGCAGCTCGGTCTCAACAGCCTTCTTGTCCTTGACGGCCTCAGTGTTGGCAGCCGCCTCGGGGCTTTTATCGGCCTCAATGAGTGACTTCTTGACCTCGGCAGGGACAGCAGCGGACACATCTTCCGGCTTCGACTCGATGACAGCAGGAACCACAGGGGCAACGTCCACGGGGGCAACATCCTTGGCAACAACTTGCACGGTCTCGGACTCAGCGGCAGCAGGGACGGGCTTGACCTCCTCCAGCAGCTCGGTCTCAACGGCTTTCTTGTCCTCAACAGCCTCAGTGTTGCCAGCAGCCTCGGGGCTTGTGTTTGACTCAACAATGGACTCCTTAACCTCGGGAGGGACCTCGACGGAGATGTCCAGAGGGGTCGTCTCGGTGACCAATGCCTGCTGGAGAGAGACGGGGAGTTGCTCCTTCACAGTGTCGGGGAGGTTCTTGGCAGCGGCAGTAGCCTGAGTGGTGGCCTGCTCGATGTAGGGAGCGGACTGTTCTTGCACGGTCTCCTTAGCGGCAACGGCGGCGGCGGCGACAGCACCGCCGGCAGCGATAACAGCACCACCAGCCGTGGCGGCAATGGCAGCGAGGTCCAAGTCAGACCCGCCCTCCTTCTTGGCGGTGCCCTCAGAGGTGACAGCCGCGACAGGGACCGTCTCCTTCAACTCCTCCTCAACCCGGGCCTTTTCCTTGACCTCCTCGGTCTCGGCGCTGGCTTCGGGCGAGACATTGGCCTTCTCTTGACTCTCCTTGACAATCTCAGGGACCAAGGCACCCTTGGTCTCTAGAGGAACCTCACCAGCCAGGATGGCGGTAGTGGCAGTGGGGGTTACAGTGGAAATCGTGGCATCCTGAACACTGGCGATAGGGAGACTGGACTCGGGGATGGTATTGCTGGAAACAGGAGGGAGCTCGGTGTTGATGCCCTCAAAACCAGGCAGCGCATCGCTCTTTTCGTACGACTCCTTGTCGAGCTTGACGTACGCGTCAGTGCTCTGGGCGGTGATGCTCTCGGGAATCTTCTCGCCGGGCTGCAGAAAGATAGGGTTCACGCCGCCCTCTGAAGCGGGCAGAGGGCTAATGCCAATAGACTTGTCGAGCTCGGTAGCAGGAGTGACGGGGAAGAAGCCGGGGATCTCAGTGGGGGTTGGCTGGGGCTCGGCAGCCTTCTCGTCTAGCACCTTCTCATTGAGAGGCTTGGACTCTGTAGTGGTCTCGGCAGGAGTCTCGTTGACGTGCTTCTCGTCGATGACCTTCGTGTCGTCGGCAGCATTGGCCAGAACGGGTTGCTCGCCAGCCATCGCAGCGGTAGAAGAAGAAGGGACGGCGGAGTTGATAACGGCAGCGGCGGGGGCTGCTTGGGTGATCTGGTCGAGGTTGAGGAAGTTGTTGATGTTGCCCTCGTGATCAGGTTCCTTGGGAGCTGACTCGTTGATAACCCAGTTGTTGTCGACGACGAACTGTAAGATAGAGGTGAGCAACGGCTTCGAGAGCAGTTATGCAGGTGCGAAGTTGAGGGGGAGGGGGATGGGATGGGGAGAAACAGGGAACTGGAGGGGCGGGTGGGCGCGTGATGGTATAAGGTACACAGACGCACTAGCGCCTGCGCCGCCTCTCCCGCCTCCAGTGGCCAGGCGGCGCCAAAAGGTACACTTCAATCTGGGCTGGTGCGAGTCTGACCTGCGAAACCTTGGCCCATGAGCTGAGAGCATCCAACAGCTTCTCACCGCTTCGCGCACTAACGCCTTCCAGCGTTGGCTTGGGCGCGGCCCCTTTGCGTTTTGCGTCATACCGATCCGGATAGCCTCGGTGGGACGGGTTGTGCAGCGTGCGCAGAAAAGTGCGGCGGGTCATGACATGACGGACAGGGCAGAACCGGGCAGGCGTCGAAGCAGGGTCTGCCGCCTGCGCAAGTGCGCGCTGCCACTGTGTAGTAGTGCGTGACCCTGGCAACAGTTCGAAATGAGGTAGGCGGGGCAGGTAGGGATGCGATGGGATGCGATGGACCGGCTGGATGGCTGGGATGACGCTGGACGGGGATGGCTGGGGTTGGGATGGGCTAGATCCGCTAGGATGATTGACAAGACACCGCCCATTGCGCAAGAACCCAACTTAGGCTTAAGACGAGCCCTGCAGGATGCGCGATGGGGGATGCGCGCCGAGCGCAGCGCGCGACCAGAACCTAGGTTTGCAAATCGGACTTCGCAAGGCACAGATGCTGCAACGGCGCCGGCGTCGTCCATCAACCAAGCACCTGGTACGGGTGAAGGAAGTGTCGGGTGTGAAATGTGTGATGCGAGTGATCGCTGCGGCGGCACAAGCGCCCAACGACGCATGCATGCGACGTGCTTTTTCTTTTCTTCTTCTTTTTGGGGGTGGAAGAAAGATGACGCCGGAAACAGGCGCACAGCAGCAGGGCATAGCAGCAGAGCTTGCTTGAACTCCCCCACGGCGTTATAGAGGATGGGCAGGGAAAGGGAAAGGGGCATGTGGAAGGAAAACGAGGTCCCAGGCAGCTCGAAGCTATCCCCAGACCTCTCGCAACACACAAACGCACCTTGTAGTAGATCTTTCCCGACGCGTTCTTCAGGTCGACCGTCTTCTGGAAAACATCGCCTTGCTTCTCGAGCTTGACGCTCTTGGTCCAGCTATCGAAGGTGCCGGTCACGTAGACCTCCTCGGCGGGGTGCTCCCTGGATGAAGCTCCCAGTCAGCTTGGATCATTGTCTCAGATGGGGGCGGAATGCGGCGATTGTGCAGCAGGATGCAGCGTGGCAATGTTGGAGGAGGGGGGAATGGGGTGTCCGGAGCTTGGGCTTTGAGACAGACGCTCGCGTGGACGCTTGCGGTGCTGCGTGTGCGACCGGGAAGGCCCCGCCAGCTTTTTGAGGACGACGAGTCGACGACGGAGAAAATTGGAACTTACCACTTGAACGTGAAGCTGCCCATGACTGCGATGAGGTATTAGGATCGGGTGGTGGTGGTGGGTGGTGATGGAGGGCGAGAGAGCGAGGAGATGAGGTGTCGAGAAGACGAAGATTCGAGAGCGACGAAGTTGATGAGATTTTGTGTGGTTGAGCCGGATGGGATGGACGGTTGGATGATTGGATGGTTGGGAGGCGAACGGGAGCAAGCACTGGTCTGGTCCGGGCCTGGCCTGGCCTGGCGCCTGGTCGGTCAGTCTGGCTGGGGGGAAAACACCCGAAATTAAAGATGGCTCTGGGACGGAAAACAGCGACACCGCCTCTACCACCGGCCACTGACAACGGCCCGGGTCGGCGGTCTGATACGCAATCGGCTGAAAGAGGTTGGGCGGTAAGCGAGGTGATTGATGATGGCGGAAAATATGATATTAGGGCTCGAGTGGCGAGGAGCAACGAAGGATGAATGAGGCGAGGGCAGAGAGGACCGAGGAATAAGAAGAGGATTATGGAAGGGCCAAGAGTGGCACAATTGATGGTGTACTACGTACGGTACGTATAAAAAGGACAGGACGGATTACAGATCATAGCTGGACGCACTTCCCTCGATGGATGTTGTGCTGTGCTGTCCTGCAGCAAGCAAACCATAGATAAGCAAGGTACGAAGTGCGGTGTGCAGTAACTAATTACTGCGTACTCGGTCGACTCAATCCATGCTGTGACGGCCAATCTAGACCACATCACTGCCTAGACGAAGACGAAGACGGCGAGGTGACGATGACGATCTCCACGGTCCGTCCACCCCCGTTTCTCCCAACGTCGACAACCTCCGTCCTCCAACCTCCATCCTCTCAGGCGTAGGGATTACATCCATCCCACCACCTCTCGCACATGCTCTGTCGCACTCTGCATGCACGTACGGCCTGACATGGTAACGTTATCGGCTCCGTTGCCTCTCACCTACCTATTCGGTCTGTGCCTTCTTCTTCGCTCGCGTTAAGGCTCGCTCAACAACCATTCATCCACGCATCCATCCACCATCCACCGTCCACCATCCATGCTGGCCTGATTGCGGCATCCACAGAGCCCAGCCCGCAACCGGCCAGCAGAGCCTCTGGGCAAAACGGGATTAATGGCGGTTGACGCTAAGCAGCCACACAGGCAGCGGCCAGGTTAGCCGCCTGCTGGGGGGACCCATGGAGCACAACGCAGGCCTGGACTTTTCGCTGCTGGTTTCTTCTGGTCGGTGCTTTTGGCTTCCTTCTGATCGCTGCGGTTCCTCTGAACAGACCTTCGAGTCCGTGACCAGCCCACAAGTGGAGCTCTTCTTCGGTCTCTGACGACATGACATGGGCCGTCTGATGGCGGCTGCCTTGGTCGTCGCTCTCTGGTCCTCTGGTCCGCATCCGGGGCCGCCGGCGAGGTGTGTGTGTTTTGGTGACTTTGGTCGGTGGCTGGAAGGTTGAGATACTCGAGATCGGTAGCATTCTGCCATCCAAACTCTCTCTTCTGCCCAACGACCCGGATGGAACCGATCCTACGAATCAAGATTTGAAACAGTGGCCATGACGAGCAAAACTCTCTCAAATGCGAGATGCTGACATAGAGCTCCCGTCACTATTGAATCCAACCAGATTGTACCTACCTACCTAGCTTGCTTTCCCCGGTAGCTAACCAGGTACCTGAGCAGCCACGCAGCTACTACACACTAAGGCAAGCTACTAAGTAGCTTGCTGTTTGCACATCCCAGCCCATCACAGCGCATTTGCAACCGCCCACTGCGTAGGTAATTGCCTCGTAGAGAGCAGCTGAGCAGCTAATTGGTATTTCGCCTGGTGAAATACGAAGTCGGTCGCCCGTGTTCGATCCATTGTCCGATGGCGTCAGTCGCCCTGGAACCTGCCGGCGCTTTTTCTCGAGGCTGATTGATGGCGCTGGGTTTGCTCGATCCGGTTTGGCTCAGTTCCAGGTCTCACTCAGCCTCGTACCCGCTAGTTCAGGTCACGGTGAGCTAGAGGGGCTTCACTTTAAAGAGGCTTGGCGGAAGCTTTAAAGAACTGTTTTTGGCGCAAACACTGACTCTGTTATTATTTTACGTGCAAGTGCACAAGTCCAGCATATATGGCAATGTCAAGGTCATCTTGTTCATCGCCGGTTTGGTGAACCCAAAAGTACTGTGTTGTGTATACCGTCCAGTCGACCTGGTCGATGAATTTCCCGAGTTTTTCTTCTGCATGTTGCCCAGCCCATGCCAAGCCTTCTTCTGTCGGTTGAGTGTGGTTAGTCAATCTCCCCTCCATTTCGGCTTCCGAACTTGCCCGTTTCAGATCTGTATCGCCCTGCATACGATGTCCTTGGAACATTGAATACATTCCCACTGGGTTTAATGTTACCCTCTTGATATGCCTTAGGATGCACGAAGGCCAAGTGCCTGACTTCAAGCCAGGAAAACGGTCGAGGGCTGAGAGTCAAAGGTTGATGTCTCTCATATAAAGCCAACAAAGGCTCACGCACTATAGGTATAATCCTATTATGTTACTGTCTCATATAAAGGTGTATTCGATCAGCTACCTCAAGGTACTAGTTACGTCTTGTTGTTAGGAGCTTAAGACAGGGATTCTAGAGACAGAATCGCTACCAGAAACGACAGCTCATATTTAAGAAGAAAAAGAAGAGAAAAGAAAGCTACCAAGTAGTGTGCATCATGCTATTATTTCTGCCGTTTTGGTTTTGTTTTGTCGATTTCCAATATGTCGGGACGAAGCTGGACACTTGAACTTGTCATCCACGCCGCCGCCGTGCAGCAATCGATTTGGCCGCCAAGTACGGAATACAAGAACCATCAACACTACACATCCTATCTCTCATATAAAATGACAGGAAACGTACTATTTTACATGCGAATTCACTATGCTACTCGGTTGCCGCATGTCCGTCTGAACATCCTCTACCTCTGTTCAGCTATAGGTACTCAAACGATCTTTAACAGGCATTGACGATTGGGAATTTCCAATGGGTTCAACATTCGCTCCTTTTTGTGTTTCTCAGCGTTTCGGGATTCTACTACTCAGAAATTTACGAGAGGAAGCGCTCCTCGCATTGTAACGTTTGCCGGCGCCCGTCCTTTAGTGATGCCGCCGATGCAACCGAGACGGGTTCATTTGCCATGTTGACTGTCACCGGATAGCAAATCAACATGATCAATGGATAACTCTCAAAGATATCTGGGGAGCTGATGTATGAGGTCAATGCGTTTCCCAAGTCCCGTTATCAAGCCTAACCAAAAACATCTATCACTCATTTAGACATTCCCGCGGCTTTGTTGCGCAGGCTGCCTCGTGAACTGAGCGACGTGGTCATGGAATATAGTCGGAAAGATACCTACGCGAGGATTCTCTCTGCCTTACAAAGCACCCGTTTATGCTGTTCCTTAGTAAATTGGAAGGTATCGAACACAAACCGCCATTCACTTCTATCCAGTTCTGGAAGCATGGGCAAGGACTGGTAATAGGGGAGAAATGGAGGGCCATGTTCGACCTTGTCTAGATAGTCTGGACATCAAAGGGCTACATTTCATTGCCATCGACGATAGCTCAGCGTCTGTGAGAGGCTTGGGCGATGCTTATGTGGCTGAGGGAGCCGATGATGTGCAGGTCTTGCAAGTGCAAATCAAAGTATCTGAGCGAGTTTTGCCTATTCTTACAACGTTTATCAACTAAATATCACATAGACAATCCCTCCGCGTTAGTCCCCATGTATCTTTGATCTCTACAACATGCTAATCCTCCTCACCAGCCGTTTCACTGGTATGGCCGAGAAAGATACCAGCTTAGGTACGCTGCGTCAATCTAGGAGGAATAACAACATTTTGCTGTGGCCCTTGTACCCATTTGATACAGGCTCGCGGGCACCGCTTTGACGAGTCAGATTACCCTTCTCAGGGTGGCTTTATTCGACGGAGCATCGAAGTTGTGATCACCCCATCTTCCCGCTTTCAGAGGGAGAGATGATTGCGGCGATATGATATCGATCGATAGAAACTGTCTTGGTACTTGAGGCGGCAGCCCTTGTCGTATGGCAGTCCTGCAGTCTCTATCAAAAAACTTACGACTAAATTAGAGTGAGATATATCAGGCGATCAACAACTTGGGCGGATTCAAATTCTAGAGACTTGCATCCCGAACAGTCCCGGGAGCGAAACCCGATCCCTGGACTTCGGGCGTCGACCCAGATGTCTTAGACATAAGTGTCGGTTTCTATATTTACCTTTAGATTTAGCGACAATGGACTTCATTTAGTCCATCCAGGGATTTCCAGTAAGGCGGAGCACTGTTTGTGACAAGGATAAAAGAGCGATGTGATAATCCTCATGCTCACATCAGCAAGGGGCGATACAGGTTTGTGATTGGCGCGATAAATAAATGTCAAGCTTCGATAATAAACTCTACCTATGCTATATCTCTATTCATTATTGGAGACTAGGTTCTTTTTAATATTGAGTTTACATCATGACGGCACTGCTCCCTGCCAGTTTTATGTTATTTGATGTTGCAATTATTTTGCGGGGCCATGAGGTCACGATGCCCTTATAGATCCCGCTGTGGGACTCCCGAATACATACGACCATAGCTCTTAGAAAATACGGGATCCCGTCCGCTCTCCCTTAGTCAAGCTGAGAAGCGGTGAATTAGTACTCGGGTCGGTGATGACCGGGGAATCCTCACTGTTGTATGTTTCTTTTTTTGCAATAGTTTTGTTTGGCTTAGAACCAACCATTAAAAGATTACCACCGCGATGTTTACTTGAATTACGCTGTGTCGAAGTACGGCAGAGCCTGATGCAGAGCATTGTCTCGTCCCAGACTGGACTGGCAAGCAATCACTTAATTAAATGAAGTGGAAGGTCTATTATTCCCATCTCCTAAGCTGGTTGGCTAGAAATGATATCAGAGAGTTGGCGTCGGCAGTCTTTTTGATACCGACTTCATGAAGTCACGTAGAAGTGTTGAACATGATCACATTGAACTCATAGGAGGGAAGGGATCACTTCAGAATAGAAATATACCGGAACAGCAGTCTATCAAACCGGCCCCCTGGTCACCTTACAGCAGTAGTTTCTGTGTACAAGATGCCGTAGAAATTCTGAACTATCGCAGAGTAGGAACCAGTATTCCCACTTGATAACATGTGGATGAGATACAGTTGCCTATAGGTAGGCCACGTGGGTTGGATAATATATTTAAGACATATAGCCGGTTCGGCCGTTTTGTTGTATTGTATACTAGCAACGTGCGCACGCTCGTTAACTGAGTCGATATACTTTAGGCCTGATCTGCAACGATTCCAGCTTATATGATACGGAGGATATCATACGTCGCCAAAAGGAAATAAAAGCAAGGGTGCGTTGGTTTTGTCGTAACAAATACAATATGTGGCTGCAACAATAGCATGCTCTTTTATTTTCGCATTATATCACGTCCCCTAAAGCTCATCTCTCGATACTGTCTCCTCCGCCTTGCCCTCTACCTTCTTGGCGTTCAGGGCGTTCACCTTGATGTCGAATTTCATCTTCTTCCCTTCAGGTATGGTGTGTTGAACCCAGGCAATAACGCCGCCGTCCTCGGGCGTGGGCTTGTACTTGCCCAGATCGGTGAGAATATCTAAGCGCAGATGCATCAGTAAAAGAAAGGCCGTCGCGGATATGAGCCTGTTTGTGAGATGACTTACCCTTGCACTCGCTGGTCTCGGCTGCCCACAGTGGAAGAATGCTATACAGAGCACCGGGGGCGAAGACGGCGACCCGTTGCTCATCTAGCGACCGATCTATCTTGTCGGTGCTCGGGAACTCGACCACAGATTGCACCTCGTCTTCCTCCTTCTTGGGCTTATCAAAGACGGCAAAGAGGGCCTTGCCCTTCCCGTCTGTCCGCTCCTCCTGCTCGATCCACTCGCGCACCGTGATCGGCAGCGTTGCGTAGTCCATCAACATCAGGCTCCGGTCGTGGAGGTGGCGGTCCATGCCAACCCAACTGCCCGGATACTCCCTACCAGCAAAGACCTTCTTAAGGCCGCTACTCCAGGGCTTCAGGCCATTGGGCGGCGGCTCCATCAAGTCATGTAGAGTGTACTCGAGGGCTTGGAAGCTGGCCTTGGATTCGCAAGCCGGCTCAAAGGACGACAGCAAGTCCGCAGAGAACGGGTCCTTCCAGTCGAAGCCGTCGACCTTGTGGGGTTCGGCGACTGGCTTCTTGAAGTTGAATGCCTGGGCCGTACCGGCGGCCATGACTGCCAGGATTAGGGCTGAGTTGAGCTTCATGGCTGAGGATAATGGCGATGTCGAGATGATATGACGGTGCAGTTCGGCGGGAGTTGATGATGAGAGACACAACCAACCCCGGCACCAGCCTGGACGATCCTAAATAGTCCCGCGATAGGAAGCCAGGCTGTTCAGAAGCAGATTTGCATTGCTGTCCTCATCGGACGGTTGAAGCTCCGGATTTCCTTTTCAGGACTCACGGGTGATGGCGAGGGGTTGTTCGGCTGAGGATCCGGAGGGGAATGCCATGGGTTCGGGTTTCATGGTCTGGCCATCATGACACCATTTGTCTAGGGAACTGCCAGGTGTTGGATTTTCCGTGTCATGACTTGACGGGGGGAAGACGTTGATAAATCCTTGTTCGGTGACTTTGTTACTGAAGAACTGAGGCTATAGATCTCATTGAGACGATTATCATCTGCAAATTCACATAGTCAAATCACAGGCCTGTAATCTCAGTGCTAAATCAATCCAGCCAGACACCAACTTATCAAAGTCATACCATGAGTAGTATCATCTGGTCACTCGCAATTGAACACGGCTAGAATCGACCGTCAACCCGGACATTCGTTCACTTGCACTCCTTTGCCGGCCAAGCGGGGTTGGTGTAAGTAACTCCCGCGGGTTGACGGCCCGTGAAGGACGGGGAATTTCTCGATGCGGGTGTAGGGTAGGCTAAATGCACCGCCGGTTGTGCCCTCAAGAGGGAGCCAACTCACCCCGGCACACATTAATTACACGCTACTCGAGTACACTCCACATCGCACAATTGCTTATATAGATGCCTGGATATGCCTGTAATTACTACTGTGTACAGCTGTTATATCCAGCTACTAGTGTCGGATGTCAGCTCGTGTTGCTTCTTGACAGCTGAAAGTGGATTCGCTGGGCCATGCACACCGTCGTCCAGGCTCCATGCCGTAAATTTGATGCCGCCTTAGCCGCTGACAAGGCGCGATGGTGGCGCTCGTGGATGGCTTCGCAGGAGTGTTTCTTGGCAGGGATAGACCGAACTGGTGCTGGCACGGCGACATCATGGCTGAGCCTCTTTTCGCATGTTTAACTAAACCATGCCTAGCTCGTGATGGAGTTTGAGGATTCACGACTAGGGAGTGATGTCGGATCTTTCGGGATCTGCAAAATACCCTGTAACTACGTTGACTTTATTTCCCAAACTAGGGCGATCGCTCCGGTTATTGACAGGTGACAACCCCCGATCGCTGGTCGGAAGCTCCCGAACGCGCGCCGGCCAAGACCTCCCGGCTGTTCTAGACTCGCGCTTCGAGGTCTTTTCTTTTTACTATGTAATGAACCGCTCTCTAGTTAAAATTCTCCGATTGTGCAGTTCCCCCCCCACTTGATTCAGTTGAGGTTTGGATTCCCCCCCCTGGCGCCTGTTGGTTCTGCGCTGCGCCGCGTTCCGAGCACGAGTTCCTAAGCCTAATTCATCGGGGCTGAGGTTGAAGGATTCACATCGCGTAAGGTAAAATGGCCTGGGAGGGCATGATGACATTGCCGCCATGAGGTGAGAGGACAGGGAAGTCTTTCTGTTTCTCTATATATCTTTGTTTATTTCCTTTCCTTGGCATCTGTACCGGGGTTTCCTTTGTGCTGTTTCTTGTTGCACTCACCCTCTCACATCACGCCGCATCACATCCCTCTAACAGAGGACTTTTGGCGAACGGGGATCCATGTCGACGACGGACGCTGGTAGCACAACGGCCGTCATGACAGAGGTGAAACCTGCCGCCGCCGGCAAGACCAAGGCCGCGTGGCCGCTGTGGAAGAAGCTCACGGTGGCCGGCGTTGCGCTCGCCGTAGTCATCGCTCCCGCAGTCGGCCTCGGCATTGGGTTGACACGCGGGAACGACAGCGACGGCGACGACGGCGATGGCGACAGCAACAGCGACAACAGTAATAACGGGAACGACTCGTCCTCTGACGACGACAACAACAACTCCACCGTCTGGCAGCCCGCAGTCGGCGCCTCGTGGCAGATCATCCTCAAGTACCCCATCGCGCTCACCGACGACAGCACCGACGACCTCGCGCCCGACACGGACATCTGGGACCTGGACCTGTACGACAACGACAAGTCCGTCTTCGACGCCCTGCGCGACGCCGGCAAGCGCGTCATCTGCTACTTCAGCGCCGGGTCGTGGGAGGACTGGCGCGACGACGCCGACGACTTCGCCAAGGCCGACCTGGGCAAGGACCTCGACGGCTGGAAGGGCGAGAAGTGGCTGAACGTATCGAGTCCCGAGGTGCGCAGCATCATGAAGACGCGAATCAAGCTCGCCTCGGAGAAGGGCTGCAGCGCCATCGATCCCGATAACGTGGACGGCTATGTGAGTCTCTCCGTCGCAAAGATGAGATGGTCCCGTTCCTCCCTTACTGACTTGACCCTCGCGCAGCAAAACGAAAACGGCCTGGGCCTCACCGAGGCCGACGCCATCTCCTACATCAAGTTCCTCTCCGCCGAGGCCGCCCAGTACAACATGTCGACGGGCCTCAAGAACGCCGGCGACATCATCGACGACGTGCTGGACCACGTGCACTTTTCCGTCAACGAGCAGTGCATCCAATACGGCGAGTGCGAGACCTTTGCCGCCTTCATCGCCGCCGACAAGCCCGTCTTCAACATCGAGTACCCGGACAAGGCGCCCAAGGTCTCCGACAAGGAGAAGGCCGTTATCTGCTCCGACACTGGCAAGGCCAAGGGCTCCGACAAGTTCAGCAAGGTCATCAAGAAGATGATCCTCGACGGGTGGGTCGAGTACTGCGGCTCGTCTAAGACGTATACCACCAAGACAGACACACAATAGTGGATGGATGAACTATAAGACTGCGGCAGTCGCATAAAACGTGGTAACGGCAGGTAGGTAACTTCAAGGTATACATGGATAGGGGCCAACTTTGATTCTACTCGTCATTAAGGATGACACCTCGCTGTGTTGTCTGCTGTTTATCATTTACTGTGATGATATTGACATTGAACATTTCCCAGAAGGGTGCTGAGCTCTGGCTGTCAATACTTAGTATCACATTGCACTTTCTATTACGGTTAAAACAGCGTGGACTCCCTGGAACTAGTAGATAGTATTATCATGAAGTGGTAATTTAGTACCTTCATCTCCTGGGCCAGGGCCTCAAGTATCCAACCGCCGCCATCTCTGGCTGGTAAAGTACGTCATCGTCGCCAACACACATGTCCTCGAGCGTGTACGCTATTATACAGTATCCCTCCCGTGAGAAAAACCCGGGCATTTTTATGTCCCAAAAACGCCAAAAGCCAACCAACGATTAGCCGAGCAAATGATTGGGGTATCCTAAGAGAAGTGTCCCACCCGCACCCCAATAATACACCGAACCGCTAACCGGCCGTGCATCTTTATGAACGGAAGATAGGGCTCTCTGTAGCCTCTACAGCGGGCCCTAATTAGCAGCCATGAATTTCGAACCCCCTTCTTGTTTGAAGAGCCAGTCGCTGTTGGCATCGACCATGAAGTTGGTGATGTTGAACTCGTTGGGCACAGCCAACTCCGTACTGCTGCCGTTCGTCATTTCCATGTCGCTGCCCGGCGGCGCTTGGGCGTGGTTGGCCCCAGAAATGTTCTCGCCGCCCACCGGGAGACGGGGGACGTTGAAGAAGTCAAAGACGTCAAGATACTCGAGTTCGTTCGGCGCTGGTGTCCTAGCAGGCGTGACACTGGGCAGTCTGCTGAGGGCAGATCCTCCATGTCTTGGCTGTCGAGAGATGAGGAAGTCTAGGTCGAATGCCGTGCGTCGCATATCTGACAATATCTTGATAGAACTTGGAGTCACGCCGTCGCCCTGGCGCTCACTGTCGCGGTGCTCATCAAGTACCCTCTGAAGCAGCTGAGAGTATCTGGCAGCCACGGGCCAGAAACGACCCATCTCCCGGAGAGACTCGACGAAGAACGAGATCTGCGGGGATAGTTTGTGCTCAACAGTTGAGCCGTGAACGAGGAGTAGTCGTGCAGACACCCAGAGGGTGAAGGCGAATGGCGGACCAAGCTTCTCCAGCATGCCATTGTTGACCACAAACTCGCCGAGGGCAGCAACGTTCTCAACCGCGCTGTGACACCTCTGAGATGCACTGTATGATGGAGTAAATATAGGCGACCGCGTCGTTGGGTATGCCGCCGACGAGTGGAGGCGAATGACAGCGGTGTGATAGGTGGCATGGAGCATGACCCAGGCGCAGTTGATGTTCTTGCTCCCGGGTTGGAAGAGTTTGGCCATATTGCCAAACTCACCAGGCAGACCGAACTTCCAGGACGTGAGCATGTTATCGAGCTCCTTGTATCGCATTTGCCACTGCTCCACGTCGCTTAGGGCACTGATGTCGACAGGCTGTTTGAGAAACTTGTGAACCTTGGAGAGTATGCCCAGGATCTCAATGTAGTGGGCAAATGCGCCGAGATTCTCGGGATGGTCCGGCTCATGCTCTGGAGAGTCGTCATGATGACCTTCGGTTCTAAACCACCGGGTTTCAACCTTTTGGTTCTTGATCCACAGGTCATCGCGACACGGCAGAGTACGGTCAATCTCCTTGTCGTCAAGCGCAAATTCAAAGGCGGTGGCAATTGTGGCATATCTGTCGAGCAAGTAAATCATCCAAAAGAGCCGTCGTCGAGCCTCTTCTTCGATGAAATCCTTGGGTTCGGACAGGGTGATGGCTCGGAGGGTATATATGGACATGTAATGGGGGGAGACGGTGGAGGACGTAGTCTCGACAGCCAGCCCGAGCTGTACAACAGATCGAGTGATGAGAGCCATGATATTCCAGCCCGGCGGGCCATTGCTGCTCCCACATAAATCGAGGGCAAGGATGACAAGAGCCTGCAAGGACTTTACGGACGAATTTCCCATGCCATAGAGCAGCACGCGCTCTTTGGAGACCTTGTGGTAATGATCTCTCCGCTCCTCAGTGAGCCTCGTGTCAGTGGAATAGCGCATTGTGGTAGCGACAATCGCGTGGAGCAGGACCCGATCAGTCTCATCGAGGGTAGAGGGCCCGAAGAGAGAGTCGAGAGTGGTTTTTCGGTGGAGGATAGGACACCATGTGTTGATGTGCTTGAAGTAGAGGTCTACGAGAGCGTAGAGCAGGTCATAAGGAGGCATTTCTCGATCAGGGGTTGTGGTTCCCGGTGCCGATGACATGGGAGCGGTGGGAGAGTGACTGGAGCCATAGTAGTCCTGAGCGGCGGCACTGGGTTGCATAGGCGCCATATGAGGAGGCGCAGACATGGCAGACAGTGGCCCCTGGTTGTGGTAGCCATCGTTGATGTTGGGTGTATGAGGAACGCCGAACTCGATGTTCTGGGAGCCGCCAGGGAAATTTGTGCCAGCGGATTTATGGAGGAAGAGAGCTGTGTCGGCTTGGGGCGTGCGGATGGGCTCTGAAGCGCGAAATAGGTTCGTCGGGGCGTCTCGCGGGGTGCTGCCTTGGTCGCTGGGGAGGCTCGGATTGCTGTTGCGGATGCTGACAGCGAGGCCAGAGTGCGAGTTGGTGGTGAGTGAGACCTGGAGGATCTCGGAGTGGGATCGCAAGATCTCCTCAAGCTTGTCTAGGCGCTGCTCCAGCTCTCGGCCGTAGCCAGCTCTCAGGCCAGGTTTCTTTCGCTCCCTGTATTCGCATATAGCGCCGTTACGGGTACACCAACCGCATGCCGGTTGACCACGATCGCATTTGACCTGTGTAACAATCGGATTAGCAAGGATGTAGGGGTGAAATGTTTAAGGTGCTGGGTGTTATGTGGCGTACCTTTCTTTGCTTGCAAAGCTCACATCTGGGAGTGGCGCTATTAGCCTGGGACTGAGAGGCGGAGCTGGAGATGTTGTGTATGATGGGAAGGGAAAGCTGGCGAGACAATTCGGGCTTGGAGTTGTTCTCGAGTTCGAGTTTAGCCTCGGGTTCAGGCTCGAATTCCGGCTCTGCTGCTTCTGAGGGCGAATGTGGTGACGGGGGACATGATGAAGCCTCGGAGGGTGACATGGTGGGTGTGTTGGTGGAGAGCACGGCAGTGAGACAGTGTGCGGGGGCTTTAAGACAGCGATGCCGACGACGACGACGATGAAGGCGACGGCGATGAAACGGGATGACGCGCCAGGATGCGACAAGAGGAGGAGCTGGGTAATGGAACGAGGAGTAGGAGCTTGGAGCAGAATGGCCAGGAGGAGCACGAGTTGGAGCTGGAGGAGGGCCAAGAATAGGTCGCAGGTGGCCGCAGCTGCACCATCTACAGTGTAGATGGTAGGCTGTAGACCGCAGTCTGTAGGTGGCTTACAGAGCATCAAAGGAGGAAGAAAGAGAAGAATGAAACAAACAAAAACAAAATTAGGAAAAAAAAAGACACTTACGACACCGAGACTGGCCGCTTGCGCTTCCCGTTGCGACACAGGATATCGTCACCATGCTCGTCCTCATCGCTGAGAAAGGTGTTTGCCTCGTCGCTGTCGAGGTCGGGGCCGGACGGGCGACTCTCTCCCGAAGGAGGGCCCGAAGGCTTGCCGGCCCCGTTGATCATGGCGAGCGAAGGCAACGTGCCGGACGAGAGACGGGGGAGACGGGGGCGCTGCAGGCCCTCGCTCCAGCGCCTTAGTGTTGTGGCCTGTTAATTTTCTCTCTTTTGGTTCCTTCGCCGTCTTCGGTGAGATGAAGCAGCGAGATAGCGAAGGCGGGACGAGGTTGCAGAGGTGTGAGGTTGGACCGTTTGCGGCGATGGGAGGAGAGGGAGCGAGGAGTGGCAGACGCGGCGGCGGCGATGCAGGGAAACGCCAGGGAAGCGACCTCGCTGATCCGGGGCAAAGGGGCGCGGGAGGGAGGAGCTTTAAGGAGCGGGAGGGAGGAAGAATGGGCAAGGTAGGTAGGGAAGAGGGGGAGCGATGCGGAGAGAGGGAGGGAGAGGAAAAGGGCCGTATGCACACACGGTACGATACTACGATGAACCTGTGGTACGGTCGTGAGAAGTACCGGTCGACGCGCTTTGCCGTTATTACAAGTCACTGTTTTTGCTGGTCCCCTTCTTTTCTTTCCTGGCCGTCTCTCGCACGCACGCACGCACTGATGAGAAGCTGAGGAGGTCCAGTCAAGCTTGCCATGCCACTACCCGGGACCTCGGACAGACGGGCCAAGCACGCACAATCACGCGCCATTGGCTGGATCCCAGGTTTGCGCCTGGGGGGCTTCGGCCGAGGTGAGCGGGAGGTGGGTGGGAGGGCTGCTCCAGGCCGGACCAAGGGCACACGGCATGGGCCAGCAGCTGCCACGGATGGCGCTAAATGCCATCAATTTACTGTAGCGGGGGATCCGCCTTTCGGAAGTTCGCCGCGTGTAGGTTGAGGAAGCGCCGTGTGTTGGCGGCCATTTTCTTTTCTTTCATCTTGCGAAAGAAGAGAAGAGGGGAGACGAAAAATCAACATTGCGAAAGTGGTCACGCACCCCTTGCCCTTTGCCCTTGGACTCGGCCAAGTCGGGGTACCTAACCTTTTTGTCTTCCGGGGAGCCTGCCCTCTCGCATCGGGGCGGGAGGCGGAGAGCGGGGAAGGCTGCGGACGCTGTGATTGGACGGGGCTGATTCTGGCTTTTGGGTCGGTCACCTTGTGTGTGGGCTGATAGTCGACCGCAGTTGGGTTTTTTGTTTAGCTCTCCTTTGTTTCGTCTGCTGCCCCTTTCTATCCGTGATGCTCCTCCTCTTCTTCAGCTCCGATACCGGGAAAACAGGTGCTGGCTGGGAGGGCAGCAAACGCGCATGTCCGCCGCCGTTGTGGAGCGAAGCCGCAGAAACGATGCATCACGCCTCAGTCACATTCGGGAAAAGTCCATTGGCATGTACTCTCTGCACCTCACTCACACACACACTCTCTCTCTGGACTCGTAGCAAGGTTCCACCTGAAGTGGCACGTACTGGAGCATCTCCACCGACATTCGGCGGCGTAATTGTGGCGGGTAATGGCTCAACCGCGTCGAAAAAAGGCCTTCTGCGGGAGGTGGAGGACGCGATGGGGGACGACGGCGAGGGCGACGACGACGACGACGACGGCGAACGAAGTTTCGACTCGGCTCCAGTTGGTCAAAATTGTCGTTGTCGCTACCACCACATTTCACTCACGTCTTTTGGCCCCCCCCCCGTGAAACAGAACAACCTGGGCTCGCTCCCCTTCTTATACCGGCGGTTTATAGGGATTTCCATGTCCCAACCCCCAGTCTCTCCCCCATCATGATCCCCCAATTCATCCCACCCCGCAATTCCGGCTGCCGCCATCAATCTCCCACCAAAGATCCTCGTTCAAGCGTCTGCTCATCCACCCATCCGTCCACCCGCTTCCCCTCGTTAGCAGCGCCTTGTTTATTCGTACTTCTCATGCATCCGGCTCGGCGGACAACCACCGACAACTACCCCCACGGTCCACATCTCACACATTCGAAGGAGGCTCATCAAGCTTCGCTTCGATGCCCGGTCCCGTCCATCAATTCCAAACTACAACAACAGCATCATCAACTAACTGTTCGGGGTTCGTTCTCTTCTGAGAACGACCGAGACGCCTGCAGTAGCAGCGCTACCCCCGACTGCCGTGTGATTCTTACTCCGCTTCAGAAGGACCCCGGATCCTCCAAACTGGAACTCTTTCGCCCCTCGCCGATCCAGGTGGAGACCGGTCCGGTTGAATATGTTCCATCCAGTGTCAGTAGCTTCGGGGTATCTGCCCCCGATGAGGTTCTAGACGGCAATGTCGGCCCAGGTTCACCCCCACAGTCGCCCATTGGGACGCCTCTCATAGGCACTGGGTCATGATCACGAGGAGTTTAATACCTGTCAGTGCGGTCGTCGTGGATTCCTTCATCTTATCCTTTATTTTCTGCGATCCTCGGTCCTCTTGTAAACCAAGCCAGTCCCCCCTCCTCCTCTGCCACAATCCTCTCCCGATCCCTCGACTTTTCGTCTCCCAACTTCACTTTGTCGTCTGCTCCAATCCCCCCAAACAACAGGATAGATACACCCTCACAATGGCGTCTGTCAAAGACTTCCCGAAGATCAAGGCCATTAGGTCCTTCGTCATCGGCGGCGTTGGGTCAGGTACGTTAGCTTCACTTCCTGGTCTTGAATTCTCCACGACGGAGGAGTTCGCCCAGGACGAAAGAGAATGCGACTGCTAACTCCAGTCTAGGAGGCGATTACCACAATGTCAAGGGCGGCCACTGGTACGTTTCCAATTCTCAGCGACGCGCTGTGTTGTGGTTCAATGCTTACTCGGATCCGACAGGCTCATTGACAGCGACATCTCGACGCCCTGCTCAAAATGGGATCAATACAAGAAATCCCGAACCAGCTGGGGAATCAACGTCCTCGGATCTTTCCTGGTAGAGATTGAGGCCACCGACGGCACTGTTGGCTTTGCTACTGGATTTGGAGGTGAGCATCAGCCCTGTAGACGAATCTCCGTCTGCAATCCCATCATGACAATCTCCGCCATGACGTCCCCCCTTATGATGTTCCTCTCATGATGCTTCCCTATGACCTCTTGACAACCCCCTCACGAGATTGACACGATATCACCACCAACGACCTTCTAGTCCCCCGCGTGGGAGCACATACAGACCATGAACTGACAGTGGCATTCCCAGGTCCTCCCGCCTGCTGGCTCGTCCACCAGCACTTCGAGCGATTCCTTTTGGGAGCCGACCCCCGCAACACCAACCTGCTCTTCGAGCAGATGTACCGGGCCTCCATGTTCTACGGTCGCAAGGGCCTTGCCACGGCCGTCATCTCCGTCATCGACTTGGCCCTCTGGGATCTCCTGGGCAAGGTTCGCAACGAGCCCGTCTACCGCCTCATCGGCGGCGCCACCAAGGAGCGCCTCGACTTCTACTGCACCGGCCCCGAGCCCACAGCCGCCAAGGAGATGGGGTTCTGGGGAGGCAAGGTGCCACTGCCTTTCTGCCCGGACGACGGCCAGGAGGGCCTCCGCAAGAACGTCGAGTTCCTGCGCAAGCACCGCGAGGCTGTTGGGCCCGACTTCCCCCTGATGGTCGACTGCTACATGAGCCTCAACGTGCCCTACACCATCGAGATCGTCAAGGCTACGCTCGACCTCAACATCAACTGGTGGGAGGAGTGCTTGTCCCCCGATGACACCGACGGCTTCGAGCAGATCAAGCGCGCCCACCCCACAGTCAAGTTCACCACGGGCGAGCACGAGTACTCGCGCTACGGCTTCCGCAAGCTCATCGAGGGCCGCAACCTCGACATCATCCAGCCCGACGTCATGTGGCTCGGCGGCCTGACGGAGCTGCTAAGGGTGTCGGCCATGGCCGCCGCCTACGACATCCCCGTGGTGCCTCACGCCAGCGGCCCTTACAGCTACCACTTTGTCATCTCGCAGCCCAACACGCCCTTCCAAGAGTACCTCGCCAACTCGCCCGACGGCAAGAGCGTGCTGCCCGTGTTTGGCGACCTGTTCATCGACGAGCCCATCCCCGTCAAGGGTTACCTGACGACGGCCGACCTCGACAAGCCCGGCTTCGGCCTGACCATCAACCCGGCTGCTCGTTCCAAGCTAATTCCCAGCGACTATCTGTTTAAGATCCCCGCGGTACCGACGCTGGCGCCCCCGAGCCCTCCCAACGAGGGCGAGGAGGCCACCAAGAAGGCCGCCGAGGAGCCTCCCAAGTCCAACGGAGTAGTTGAGCAGCTGGCTGCCAAGGTCGAGAGCCTCACCACCTCAGAAGCGACCGCTTAAGGAGCTCCAGCTACACAGCTGGTGCCTTTAAGCTGAGCCCTACTTGCCTGCGTAGATTCTATTTACGGGCAGCAGATGAGACAAAGACACGATGATTTTTTAAGTACTGCATTATAACGGCATGATTGGGGTTGGATGTCAGGGTCAAGGCCATTGGCAAGGCCCGTCCGTGGATCAGTGGACAACGCATTTCCTTGATCGGATCTTGTTCCATCTTTTTCGCATGGATATATCATGGGTGTGTCCCATTTGGGTTTTTTTAGTCTACCGTTCACATTATATATGTATGACCTCATGTAGACGGACCGTAACAAGGAGCACAAGTATAAATAATTCCATCGCGTCCGGGAATGAGAATGTGAAGAGATTGGTGGTGTTTTGTAAAAGAAACAAGAAAGACCAACGCCTCTGGGTAAACAACAGTATTGACATGTTCCCCATAGTTCACTGCTTTATGCATTCTGTTGTCGCTGGGACCCACGATCGTGGGCCACCCACGCGGGCGGCTTCGTGGGTGCACACCCCTACGGACCCTTGCCCATGCTCGCGGTGTCAACTGTGGGGATAGACGCGACGGTCGGAACATCGTGAGTTTTTTTTTTTTTTTTTTTTCGGGCCTGAGAGGATTTGGTGTGGAGGAGACGGACCACCTGCAAACGGTGACCGTCACGCCACCCCCAGCGTTTCTTTTAGAAGACGCCCCTTACCCAGGCAGGCAGGCTTCACGATACCTGGCTGCAAGGCATGGAACATGGGACGCAACGTCCACCTGGTCCGAGCAACGACGGTTCGCATCGCATCTGATTTTGTGCATGTCACGATCTAATTCCCGGGGTCCTGGGAATCTGGCAGCTCCGAATCTACCTTCCGGCTGTTTTGGATCGTTCAGGTCTTACCCGGGTTGCCAAGAATCCGCCCAACTTGATTAGATCTAGCACCTGTTCGGACGGAAAGCAAAAACCGAGACGGATGCCCTTTCTTTGGTGGCATTTTCGCCATTTTTCCTGCCACCCCCAGCGCCGGCACCTCGCGACAAAGCACCCCGAGATGGGCGCCCGAGGGATGCCCGGCGAGGCTTTGACGCGGGGCCGGGCTGGCACATGGCACATGGCGAATTCTCGTGAGTGGGCGTGATTGCTTTTTTGGGGGTTTCTCGGATTGCCGCTATTCCGTTGGTGAGAGTCATTCCCCCGCCTCTGTTCTGTGTAGTTGTGTAGTTGTGTAGTAGCTTGGGAGCTGACTCGGGATACTTAACTGTAGGCATCGTAGTCTTGGCTGTCTGTCTCGGGAAGAGAGGCTCTACAACTACAACTTCAACTTCAACTCCAACTTTCCCTGCATCGTGAACCGCCACTCACCTTCGTCCTCTCCTCTCCACTCTCTATCCGGCTCCAATCCACATATCCCGATCTATCGCTTTCCCGCCGCTTCTCGGACCTTCAATCTACCGACATACCCGTTCGCGGCATCTTAGACCACGACCCGAACCCCTCTCCACGACTCGGCCGCTCTTTATTAAAAACCTTCACACCGTGCAGCACGGGATAGCTGAGAGATCGAGGAAGGAAATATAAAATCACAACTACACACACGCATACATACACAGCCAGCTTCAACATGGCTCGCCTAACAGGTCTACTCGCCAACAAGAGCGCCATCGTCACCGGCGGCACCACCGGCATCGGCCGCGCCATCTGCCTCGAGTTCCTACGGCAGGGCGCCGACGTCGTCGTTAACCACCTCGGCCTCGAGCGCGACCGGAAGCACATGGACTCGCTCTTCGCCGAGGCCGCGGCGCTGCGCAAGGCGGAGCCGACGGCCGGGCGGCTGGAGCACCAGGAGGGCGACGTCCGCGACCCGGTCACGGCGGCCAAGCTGGTGGCCCACGCCGTCGAGCACTCGACCTCCAGGCGGCTGGACGTGTGCGTGTCCAACGCCGGCGTGTGCACCTTCGCCGACTTCCTGACGCTGTCGCCGGACCTGCTGCAGAACACGGTGCGCACCAACCTCGACGGTGCCTTCTACGTGGTGCAGGCGGCGGCGCGGCAGATGGCCCTCCACCAGACGCCCAAGGGCGGCAGCATCATCGGGTTGTCGTCCATCTCGGCGCTGGTGGGCGGCGCGCAGCAGACGCACTACACGCCGACCAAGGCGGGCGTGCTGAGCCTGATGCAGAGCACCGCCGTGGCGCTGGGCGAGCACAAGATCCGGTGCAACGCGCTGCTGCCGGGCACCATCCGCACCCAGCTCAACGATGCCGACCTGGCCGACGATGCGAAGCGCGCGTACATGGAGGGCCGCATCCCGCTGGGGCGGACGGGCGAGCCGGCCGACATGGCAGGGCCGGCCGTGTTCCTGGCCTGCGAGGAGCTGAGCGGATACGTGACGGGCGCGCAGCTGCTGGTGGATGGCGGTCTGTTTGTCAACCTTCAGTGAGATGTGACGGAGAGGGAGAGAGAGAGAGAGAGGGGGGGGGGTGGGGATTGTAATGAGGGCTCATGAGAGAGAGGCACCGAGGTGTTGATGGATGGATTCAAGAGACAGAGCAGGGTTGGGCTTGACCGCCTGGCAGCCACCATCTATCGCTACCATGGAACCAAGGAACCGCGGAACCAAGAGATGGGTTTTCGGGGGATTTGTCTCATGGCCACATGTCAAAGAATGGTCGATCGTCTCCTTGAATTTAATGGAGGGATGGCATCTTACTCAGGGGGGGTTGGCATTCGCAACAGGAAACACTGAAACAACCACACACGCACACAAAAAAACACCTCGGGAAGAGAGATCAGAATGTGCAACCGCCGGGATTTTCAGGACCAGACAGCGACGATCTCGTCGTCACTGTCTTTCCCCGTCAATCTTTTCCTCTATCCGAGGAAGCCAAAGCAAGTCTGATCTGATTCATGACTCCCGGAGGCCATTGTTGGAGGGGCGGGAGGAGGGGAGTTTGTCCGAGGAGCAAGCACACGTCTGCCAGAGCAAAGTACACTTGCCCCTTACTCACGCTTTCCGAGGTACCTCTCCCATTCAGTGTGAGTGGACTTGGACTACGTAGCTCTGTTTTTCGATGTCGGAGGAGACAAGGATACAGGACGGGGATGAATGACGACGGTGAAGTGCGCATATTCGCTCAGGGAGCCCGCTAGACTATTGCCAAAACGTAGACTGTACGAATACATCAAAGATACATTTAGAGGCCCCGGGTCTGTGAGGTGGTCTAGAATCCCAAGAATATCTATTTTTTCTTCTCCAAAATCCAACATGACATCCGCATCAAGCGCGCTTGGAGCCTGTTCAGGCAGTAAAGCAATAGTTACTGTTCGCCGAATCCTTCGTTTGACGCCTCGACGGTCTGGACCGGGGGACGTGCCATGCATCAGATATACGGCACGGCGTCGCGCGCGGCACCACACCGTAATGCGTAATGGAGGTTAATGCCGCCCCTCCCCCCGCCAGACAGGGATATCTGGCATTTGGCTTCGTTCGTTCCTAGGATGTCATGTCCATCAAAAATAGAGGCGGCACACACACAGGGGGTCAGGAGGAGAGGAACGGCACGGTAAGAGAGGTTTCCGCGACGGAGCCAATGGGCCAAGTCATTGGGCTCCGTGAGTAAGCGAGCGCGCACATGTTTCGAGAAACCAGTCAAAAGAGGGCGAAGCCGGCTGGGCTGACTTGGCATCGAGCTGAGATAACGGCCCTCTGATGGACAGGGAAAACTGCATTATTTGCCCTCTCCTCGCGTTGCGGGATTAGAAGTAGGTTCCAGTTTGCGCGAGGTGGCACGTCGAATCCCTTCCGATTCAGGCGTGCGGTGCAGAAAAGGGTATCAGGGACCAAACAAATGCATCCCGGAATCTATTCAACGTCGTCATCATTCAATATCTACAGTACAGCATGTGTGTACAGCAAAGGCATGGCACGCAACGCTTCTCACGTAAACAAACCCCCACTCGCAGGCGGGACGGTACTACCTACCGTACCTACCGCCTGGCGCCACCGTACTCTGTACCTTCGGAACCGTCAGCGCTGCTGTACATGCTTGCAATCAGTCGCTGATAGCGCGCACAAAGTGCAAAGGACACTGCGGCGCCCCGAAGGTTCCCGGGCGCACAAAGGCCCCAACACCCGTAGGCGGGGCCGGTCGGCGCGGCTGATAGGTGTAGGGCTTTCGGACCGGCGGGTGGGGACATGGATTGCGGGGCGGCCTTGACGTCAGAGTGGATGCCGCCGTGTTTCCTGTTCTCTCAGGGCCCTTTTTTTCCCCTCCTGCGGGTCCACCGTCTCCAGCCCGACTGGGACGGCAGCCACTGCGGGTTCACCGTATCTTGGAGGCACGACTGTATCTCTGTTGGTTGCACGGTGTGGTGGAGCCTTTCCTGTACGATCCTTGACGGTTGCGTTCGTTGGCTTGACCTGGCTTGTGCTGTATCCCCCTCACGGTCACCGTCCTGTAAGCCCTTCAGGGCGTCCAGACGGGCGAGGATGGCCCAGCGCGGCGGCGTGATTGGCGCCGCACCATGCGCTGAGCCTCAGGGTCCACACCCGCTATGCAGCACATGGCGAGAGCCCCTGCGGACTGAGACAAGGGACTACGTAGTTTTTTTTGTGATGAACTGTTCCATTGCATATCTGTCCGACCGCCGCCATGACAATGACATGCCCCCTCCCTCCGTTCTGGGGCCCCGAGAAGTGATGTACATACAGGGGGTCCCCCACTTGGCACCGGGCGTTGTCCGTCTTGTAAGTATCGACGTCACAGAGGAATTCCCACTACGCACACTAGGCAGGACGGAAGGGCTGCTGGGTGCCAATGCCAATGCCAATGCCAATGCCAATGTCAGGGGGGATGGGGGGGGACTGAAGGGAGAAGGTGAAGGGGTCCATGGATGGATGGATGGATGGATGGATGGATGGATGGATGGATGGATGGATGTTGGACCTCCTTCATGCTGCTGGCGCGGCGGCGGCGTCTGTCGAAATAATTGACCGCCCGTGCCGCCGTCACCCGTGTTTGACGGAGGTTGCACCACGGCGTATAGTACCGGATACCCGTTCCTGGCAGAGTTTCAGTGAAGGTTGTGCACATGTGGCAAGTCTCGAGTACCCGAGATGGCCACCCGGACGAGGTACCAGTCCCCGGTCTGCGCCAACCAACAAACAAAAAAAAACTACTCCCTCCTTCGTCATCTCCTATCAAGCAACCCATCCAACGACCTCGTCCCGACTTATCAATCCCTTACCTCATAAGTTACCCGCCAACGGGCCTGAAACGCAGTCGCAGTACAACCCAACACAAAGTAAGGGCCAAAAAATCACAGAATCCGCTGTGGAACCGCCCCGGTGGATAAGGGGGGGGGGGGGGGGGCTGGCGAAAACTCGCCCTCGCCACGGTTCCGGGCTATGACTCGGATTGGAAGAAGCATTGGAAGGGTCCCGCTTTCTCATGGGTTCTCCGTATGCCAGGCATTGTCCATGGTGGATTATGGATTATGTGACGGGGGAATAGGACGAGGGAACAGAAGATGACGGCGTACAAACCCACAATTTCGTCCTCATCGTCTTGGGGCTCCGCCTCTTGTTATGGTTGACGTACTTGTGAATGTGCCCCCAGGAGCTGGGGTAGGAAACCATCGAGATGCGTCCCAAATCTATAAAGGCACTGATATCTCCCACCGTTCTTGACGGTAGAACCCTCACTCATCCATCCAACTATCCATCCAACTACCCATCCAACTATCCATTCATCTCTTCATTCATCACTCCTACCACCCACAAACCACTTCACCAAAAGACAAAAACACTTTTTGTCTTTCCTTCCTGATATCCTCATCGCCATCTTCATACATATTGCATCTCCGCGTGCCCAGCTTGAGCGCGCGCCTGGAGCCGGACTCCCACATTCATCTTCCCCCGATATCACCTCACAAAACCTCTCGCCCAGCATGGCCAACACCAGCTTCTTCCAGGACAACATGAGCGACTCCGCGTCCTCGGTCCCCAGCTCCCCCGAGCTCGCCTCCAGCAGCTCCAGCGCCAGCATCTCCAGCCTCCAGTCTCTGGCCTCGCCCATTTCTCCTCCCACTGATCAGCTCGTGGCCGACGAGTTCGTCTTTGCCTTTGACATCGACGGCGTGCTTGTTCGTGGTGGCCGCGCCATCCCCGAAGCTATTGAGGCCATGAAGGTCCTGAACGGCGAGAACGAGTTCGGCATCAAAGTGTAAGTCGCCATTCCCCATTTTCTGCCTCCAGGCGTTCCTGGTCCACCAAAACCCCGGATTTTATCTGGGGCGGTCCACTAAACAAGGAAGCATCGTGACTTTATCATAGATCCACTAACACCGTCTTCTCCCCACAGGCCTCACATCTTCCTCACCAACGGTGGTGGAAAGACCGAGGAGGAGCGCTGCGGCGACCTCTCCAAGCAGCTCCTCTGCGACATCAAGCCCGGCCAGTTCATCTGCGGCCACACGCCCATGCGTGAGATGGCCGAGAAGTACGGCACCGTGCTGGTCGTTGGCGGCGAGGGCGAGACCTGCCGCCTGGTTGCCGAGGGCTACGGCTTCAAGGACGTTGTGACTCCCGGCGACATCATCAAGCACGATGCCGCTACCACTCCCTTCCGCAAGTTGACGGCTGAAGAACACGCCAACTCGCGCGAGCGAGACTTTACCGACGTCGTCATCGACGCCGTCTTCGTCTTCGCCGACTCTCGCGACTGGGCCGGCGACATCCAGATCATGCTCGACCTGGCCATGTCCAAGGGCGGCCGTCTCGGCACCCGCAGCGAGACCTTCAACGACGGGCCTCCCTTCTACTTCTCCCACAACGACGTCGTCTGGTCCGCCGCCCACGAGCACGTTCGCCTCGGCATGGGTGCTCTCCGCCGCATGTTCGAGGTCACCTTTAGGGACCTGACCAACGGCGCCGGCGAGCTTCACACCCACGCCTTCGGCAAACCGCAGGTGTCGACCTTTGAGTTCGCCTCGCGCCTGATGGGCCAGTGGCGCAACACCGAGCACGGCCTCGTCGCGCCCCCTGAGACGGTCTACTTCGTCGGTGATACGCCCGAGAGCGACATTCGCGGCACCAACGCCGTTAACAAGAAGGCCGACAACGACTGGTACAGCATCCTCGTCGAGACGGGCGTCTACCAGGAGGGTACTGAGCCCGCCTACAAGCCCCGTGCCACCGTCGTCAACGTCCTTGACGCTGTCAACCACGGCATCCGCCGCGAGATGGCCAAGAAGGCTGCCGCTATCAACACCCGCAAGACCGACCTCCTGGCTGAGTCCGTCTGCAATAACAACGGCGCTGCCATTGTGGACATGGATAGTCTCACCATCTAAGCAACCATAAATGCTCGTCTTCGATTAATGACTTTTCTTCTTGCCTGAGCCGTTTGGGACCTTCTTTTTCTTTTCTTGGGAAGCACTACTAGGGACGCGATCTGTTTTGTTTTCCGCCGGTTATTGCATTTTTCTTTTGTCAAAGGACGCATTACGATCTTTCCATCTGCATCAAACGACTCTTTGCAGATGACGAATATCATATAAGTGTTGGCCACGTGCGGCTTTATAGCATAGGCCCTGATAGAATCTCTTGTTCTTAGATGAACAGCTCTTTCTCTCATTGCAATGATGCAACAACCCCCCCCCTTATACCCTGATGAGCATCACATCACAGCAGTTTTAGAACACAAAAATAGAACGAAAAAAAAAAGAACGAAAAAAGAGAGCTCTTGTCGATTTTTAAAACTAATTGCACATACCCGATAATGCGAATTCCACATATGTGATTGACTAAAGTCTGCTGAATGGAGTTGCGGCATCTTGGTGAAATAATGCTACAAACCAGCCCTCAACAACACCATAGAAGTAAAACTGTTATCATGTTCGCAGAAACACGTATATTATTGGGCATAGCAAAAACCCTGTGGTTTCTCAGGTTCGACACCGACCCTTTGCTGGAGTGACTTATCGAGTGACAGATCAATATAACCCCTCATCCCTTAATCAACCATCTCCATCAGCCCTTCTCCACACGACTGTGGTAAGACGAATCCATCCTTTGCAGCGACAATTGCACGGAAAGTGGCTCGTCCAGCAGGTTTGATCCTGCGACTTTGGTTGCTGCTACACACCCTCCTTGTATCCATGCCCAGCCAAGGCCGTCTGTGTGTCTGGTTTCCAAGGGGCCCCTTGCCCCCGGTTTCTCCATGTCAAAGCCCATGCCGGTGGGAAGCCACATTGTTATTCGTCGTTTGAGAATTGGAGCAAAGCCTCTGCTATTCGTCCAGACGTCGAGCCAGAATATGAGACCAGAGTCGCACGTCTTATGCGATACAGGATACAAGGACATCTCGTCACACTCCCTCTCCACCTGAATACGCCCTCGTCAACGGCCCCGGAACTGGTGGTGGTTTCCCATGTGGTATATCCACTTGAGTGAATTACTGTAGGAGGGATTTGGGACAGCAGGAACTCCTACGTCAGTGATACATAGCATCGTCCGGGGAAAAAGGCCGGGGAAGCGCCAGGAGACTGGGAAACAACCAGGCTCGGGCTGTAGAAGTATCCCGTTCCTCTTCATGGCCCGGCCTGACTTGTAGAGCCCCCCTCATCTCCATGGTTATCCTTGTCTCCATCCGGCTCACACACTTCCTCGAAAGAGAAGTCTCCCCACTCAGAGGTAGCCGCCCAAGCCGCAGCATCTACAGCGTCCTGGCGACGTCCGCGCTGCTCCATGGCCTCTTCAGCGCTGATGCCGAGCGCGAAGCCGCGGACATGGCCGCGGTCCACCCGTAGCCAGCCCTTCCAACCCGCCGCAATGTCCCCGGCGCCAAGACCGCCCACGACGACGGTACCCCACCACTGGCGGGTGGCGCTCGCGTGCGCGCCGTCGCCGTAGAGCATAAACCCTTCGGCCTCGGCTACCAGCGCTCGGAGACGTTCCGGGCTGCTGCGGGCGGGCCGCTGGACGTAGACGTGGCGCAGATGGGGCTCGGGGCAGGTGAGACGGGTGGCATCGAAGCGTCCGTCCAGGTCCATGACGAGCAAGGTATGTAGGTGTGGCGGGGAGACGAGCGTCGAGATGAGCCTGTAGAGCAAGGGCAGATGGCGCCCAGATACGCTCACGCCCGAGGCCTTGGTGGCCCGGAAATGGCGAGCGGCCAGCTGGTCCAGTGGCTGCATTTGTGTGGGCTTGGCTATCTGGACCGGAGGCTGGGTTGATGCTTTGTTGTCGGGCGAAGCTTGATCCAGAGCCAGAGTTAGGGCTGAGCGCACGCCATGGAGCATCTGTAGCAGCAGTTCAGTATTCGTCCGTCAGAAGCGACCAGAAAATATAGTAGTAATAGAACGGACGCTCTCGGCCGCGGGAGATCCATCCTCCGATTCTCTGAGAGAGATTCCCGCGTTGGATGAGTCAACCGCCAACCTCGATCCTGCATCACCGGGCATGAGGACAGCCTGGGCATCATGGGAGAGGGGCACCGAGACAAGTCAAGTCACTCGACTTCTCAGCAACAGAGCTCTCCACTCACTTGAGCGGAGGGGGACGCCATATGTGACTGTTGCTCTTTGAGTGATCTTCGAGGAAATGCCTCCATAATAGAGGCTGGAACCGAGGTTTACGTATGTCGACGTTGACCATCACCATGGTTGAGGTGTGGTAGTAACGAGAAAAAGGGGAAAAAGCTCAGGCCCGCTAAAGCAGCTCCTGGAAACTCACCTCCTCCAGACTCGCCTCCTCAACCTCAGCCAGCAGCCGCCCTCCCGTCACCGCCTCGTTCACCATCTCCCCACCACACAAAAGCAACAGAAAAAGCGAATGCGCTGCAATGGGATACCCTTGCCAGGTCTTCCACGCCTCCGAGTTGCCCGACCGCGTCCAGACCGACCTCAAGGGCCGCAAGCGCAAGCTCGGCACCGGCGAGCGCTCTGTCGACCTCAGCGCTTGCGAGCTTTACGAGATGTTGCAGTATAAGTGCGAAATCAAAGAACCCGTTACGTGGGACAGTGCTGTGCAATGTTATGTCGTTGGTCGGTTGTTTCGCAAGTGAGTGTTCCGGTCTCTTGTGGATGTCGGTTCGGGGTTGCTGATCAGCCAAAAGGTGCGAGGACAGAAAGGGCCCTTTTATGGTTGAGACGACGGCGTGGGAGGGGAAGGATTATTCAAGCGCCACTGGGAGCAGTAAAAACACCACCAGCGCCGTAGAGAAGCCTCCGCAGCACTACCACTGGTCATCAAGCTGGAGCTCACCCGATACGGCGCGGTGAGTCTGTCATAAGCTCCAGCTGCAGCGCCGTTCTCACGATGCGGCTTACTAGTGAGGGGCACCGCCTAAAATTGGGCATTACACCCTCGAATCCGACTACTGCCTTTCAACGTATTACGGCAATGATTGATTAACGTAAACTCTGCCGGGAGTAATCTACAGGCCGTACCGAATACATCATATTCGCAATGTAAGGGTCTTGGTGTTAGCCTTCTTAAGATTTTCGGCGGATCCCGACTCATCAGCGAGGGAGGATCAAAGCCGCTTCGGCATGACCGGAGTCCACGAGTGCAACACTGCTCCGAGCATAGTAATTAGATCTACACCATCAAATGAGTTAGATAATAATGATAGGCATGGTTCTAAGAATAATTGAACGAAGCAATCATCAATTGGGAGGCGGAGTCATACATGACGTGGATGGCTCGGGATATTGAAGCTATCAACTGCCCATGGTGCAGACAGTCATTAAGCTCTCTAGCACCCAACAGATTCACTTTCACATTTCAATAACACAGCAAGTCCTGTCAAAGCACATGTCGACTTGGTTGCCTTTGCTTATTGTACAGATTGTCTGGCGACCGTCTCAAATGAAGCTTTGGTATTCTTGTTCTTCTATCCAGCGACAAGACAAACGAAACATTGCGAAGCCTCCCTTCGGACGGTATAGACGCTGCTCATCCCCGCCCCCCTCTTGCAATTGCGGCTGCCATTGGACCTCTTTACTCGTCCTTCTGGGCAGCACGCTCCTGCTCCAGCTTGATGTAGTAGTTGTCGCGGGCGTTGGTTCTGGGGACATGGTAACCGTACCTGGAATCCCGATTAGATCAGTCCCCGTAACTCATGTAGCTGCATTGCCCTGTTGTTGAGCATGTCCACGTACCAGAAAATGTTGGCCATGACGAAACCGGAACCTGCGATGCTAATCAGCCCATTGCTCCCACCACCCAACCACATAACGCGAATTGTCAGCGTCCACCAGAGCATCCTCCTCCCAGTACTCTGAGATACCGTAGGCCGGAACGTGTTCAATTCGGTCGATTGAGGGAATCGGGCAACGTACCGAGGGCGATGCCAAGGTCCAGGACGAGGTTTCGTCGGAGCATCTACCACACAGTCAGTCCGCGAAAAGCTCTCGCCGAAGTTCCTCTGGCCCGGCGGGGACGGCGGGCAGCTGAGCCATTGAGTCGTGGGAAACGTACACCGGTGATGGGTCGGACGGCCATTTTGGTTGTGATCCTTTTGTGATGCGGTTCGGGCGAAGGAGCGGAGCTGTGAGGCTGGTTGGAGGGTTTCGGTGCGGTCGTGAAGTTGCGAGTTCATCCCGAGGATGGGCTGATGTTAATGGCGCTAGAGGATTTGGTCACGTGCAAACGGAATCACACACTCGGCTGAACCTCGGGAACTCTGGGAAAAGAATCTCGACGACGGGCCAGGCGTTGTGGAGGAAGTACTCGAGCTTGCTTGACATTGAACTGTGAGACCGAGAACATCACGAGACTTGGGGTTTTGCACGCCGCAACAACACCTGCTGTCATGAGTCTCCGCATGGCCGCCCGGCGGCTGGCGCTGTCAGGTACGCAGCCCTGGAAATGCCCCGGCAGAGAGCTCAGTTGACCTCTCCCCACGTCGGACGCTTGGCTGACCCAATTCCAATCGCACAGCAAGGGCCCCGAATACTCTTCACACCTGCCAAACACTAGTCTGGTCCGCCGGCCTCGGACCCTCGGTACAGCGACGACACAAATGGTCTACAAACATCTTTAAGGGCTGGGGTAAGTCTCGGTCTAAGGACACCACGCCTGCCTCCGGCGACCCCGTGACCGGCCAGCTCGACGACCCCAAGAACCGCGAGCAGTTCCTGGAGCGAAGCATGTACAGCGGCGTCGAGGACAACATCTTCCAGGACGAGATCGAGGCGACGGAAAAGGGCTCGGCCGAGGTAGCCCCCGGCGCGGGTGAGGTGGAGCAAAAGACGAAGGAGAACATGGCCATGGTCGTTGACCCAGACCCGCGGAGTCGCATCCGCTGGCAGCGCAAGAAGGTCATCCAGATGGTCCGCCGTGACGGCCGCTTGACCAAGGAGGAGCGCATCAAGATGTCAGAGCGTGAGCTGCTGCACAAGAGCGAGTTCATGCCCACCAGCGTCAAGAAGCTCGTCATGCTGGCCCGCCAGATCGCCGGTAAGAACGTCGACGAAGCCATCACGCAGATGCAGTGGTCCAAGAAGAAGTTTGCTGCCGAGGTGCGGTACTACCTCGAGGAGGCTCGCGACTTGGCCATTGCCCAGCGTGGCATGGGACTGGGCAAGGTTAACGGCGAGCTTCTTACCAAGCCCCGTAAAATCCAGACCGTTGATGGCAAGTGGATCGAGATTACCGACCCAACGCGGATGTATATCGCTCAGTCGTGGGTAGGCCGAGGCGCCTGGCGTGGAAAGAAAATTGACTACAAGGGCCGTGGAAGGATGGGCATCATTCGTCATCCGAGTACCAGTACGTATATCAGGCGTCAGGATATCGTTATTGCGAGGAAACTAACAAGTCCCTCACAGGTCTGACCATTCTACTAAAGGAGGAGAAGTCAAGAATACGCGAGTATGAGGATCGCGAGGCTAAGAAGGCCAAGAAGGGCCCTTGGGTACATCTGCCCAACCGACCTGTCTACGGACAACGGCCGTATTACTCGTGGTAGAATATCAAATGTACTGTGCTATTTGTTAGCAGGCAAAAAGAACGAGAAGCTAGACATTGCACGAGGTTGCATGTAATCTCTCTTAGACTTGTAAGATATGTACAATGAATCGCTGTACAATGGAGCAAAAACAAAGAATTCCCCCACTGCCAATGAACTAGTTTTCAACTCTCATGACTTATTCCCCCCTCCCAATTACAAGACAACAGGGACTAGTCATCTTCGGTAAACGCCTGACGGCTAGAAATGCAGCTCCAGACGGAAAGTATGCCTCCAGGCACATCGTGAAAAAAGAAATGGTGCAATACAAGCTGGGGCAAGTTAAGGGGTAGATCAGGTAGTACTCCTGCTTTCCCCAGACTTAGTCAATGATATCCTGGTTCTTATAAACCATGGCCAGTCGGTTGCATGAGATGGGGAACGTATAACATCAAATGCCTCGGGACCAGAATCAGTCAATGTGTTTTTTTCTTCCTCTTTTATCCCCAGCTCCAATTTCAAGTTTTGCTCTCACTAGTGATCACACCATTGTCCGGGGAGTTGTTCTTGGAACCATATCCTCGTACCGATGGGCGGTCATCTCCATGTCATATGTGTGCTTCTCGCGGAGAGATCCATGATCAGCTGAGGCATAGGCCCTGCCGCCTCCGGGAAGAGGCTCAGAAATTGCAAGGCCAATTCCGCGTTGCTCGCGCTGCAGCTCCTGCTTGCGTCTGCGTGATTTCAGGAGGAAGCAGAGAGCGACACCAAGCAAGACCAGGGCGGCAATGCCCACACCAACACTGATGCCAATCTTGGCAGAGGAGGAAAGTCCAGAGTCGGAGTCCTTGTCAGAATCTTCGTTCTTGTCCGCGCCGGAGGTTGCCGACGCACTGGCAGCCGCGCCGGCGCCAGCACCATCAGAAGTCTGTGATGCAGTAGCATCGGTTTCAGAAGCGAGATCGGTAGCCTAGGCACGTCATTAGTAACATGTCAAGGCTTCATATACGTCAGTGTACTTACACTCGACTTTGCTGCGGTAGATGATGGTTCCGCGGCGGTAGTAGCTGCGGCTGTCTCAGAGACCTGGGTGGACTCGGGCTCGTCAGATGTCGCTGGTACTTCAGATGACGAGGCCGCTTCGGTGCTGGCGGGGGGTTCGGTGGATGAGGGTTCGGTGGTTGATGCCTCCGCCTCAGTGGTTGCAGCTGCGGTAGATGCTGCCTCGGTGGATTCGGCAGCCGTGGAAGAAGCAGCTGCGGTGGTCTCGGCAGCGGATGCGGATGGCAGCGCAACACCTAGCAAGTCAGCATTCAACTCCGCAACAACGGGTTTGTAAACGTACCATTACAGAATGCACCACTGAGATAGCCGGTGACATCGGACTCTTGAGCTGAACAGCGGGAGCTGGAACAATCAAGAATCCCACTCAAGAAATAGCCGCTGGCGCAAAGACAGGCACTATCCTCGGCACTGGTGCAGCTGAACTCGGTGAATTTGTCTCTGAGTTCATTGGTACACGCGCCCTAGAAATCCCGTCAGTCAGTACAGATATTGATAACAGCACGTAATAAACCCCGTCAAATTCGGAGCAGGCCTTGCGAGGACTTACAACGCAGTCGGCACTCTGGGCGGAAACACTAAGAACATGCAGGGCGCCTAGCGCACCAAGAGTAGAAAGTAGAAGGCGCATCTCGACGGGTTAGTAGTAGGAGAAGTAGATGGTAGGTTGGACCGTGGAGATATGGCGATGCGGATGCCGGTAGGGCAAAGGCGGGTAAAACGAATGTCTTGTGGGTTGAAACGAGGGAGGGGCGGGCCAGAGCCAGAGCCAGGACGAGTTCGCGCAAGTCGACAACGAGAGCGACAGGAACAACGGGGACCAGAGACGGACGTCCAGCCGGATCCCAGGTCAGGGAAGTTGAGGACGAAGTAGAAAGGCGGAGGTGAGAAACGAAGGTCGGCAGTGGGACAAGGGCGGTCCAACGTGGCACCCGATCGGTGCAGCAGGTGATGCAGGCGTGCAGGAATACGAAGAAATGGAGGCTGAAGTACGGGCCGGCCAGATTGGCCAACAGCGTTCAAGGAATGGCGAGGTAAGCTGAAAGAGCGTTTGGGACGGCGAGCGAATGAGTGAGCTCGTCGACGAATGAGTGAGGTGGTGGTGGTGCGGGACACTTTGAGAGAGTGAAAAGAGACCCGACGGCGCGAATCAATCACCAAATACGGGAAGGAAGAAGAGGTGGAAGAAAAGAAGGTGGAAGACAGGTCGTGGAAGAACAGAGCCCAGGCAAAACCAGTGGGTTCGGGATCACGAAGAAAAAAACGTCGCAACAAAGGGCGGAGAGGAATGAAAGAAGAGACACTGGGTCAACGAGACATGGATGAGGAATTGAAGGGAATGGCGATATTGTTCTGGGGGCCTGGGGGCCTGGGGCTGCTGGTGCTAGGGCCTCTCTAGCGGGTTTCCAGGTACCGGAGGGCGGAAGTACCTGCTGCAGGTGCGGCTTCGGTACATGGGATTTGGATTGGATGGGCGGGAGCGAAGAGGGCATTCCAGGGCGACCCAACCCGGTGGGATGAATGGCTTGGGCTGGATGAGCCCTGGAAGCCTTCAGTGCACTCCAAACACCAAACCCCCCTGTCAACTTCCTGTCCGGCTCGTAAAGGCTGAGTTTCCGACTTCCATGGGCAACCAGACATGTATGTACGAAGTACAGTGCATAAATGCCTGGGATATTAAACAGCCCGCAGACCTCCTCATCCTTGCACACGTATGGTATACCACCCAACGACAGCCGGTATGCAACTACCCGACCCGAAAGTCCCCAAGCCACAGCTGGGTACACGTACATATTTCGTTCTCACCGACGAAGACGAGAATAGGGGCAGAAGACTATTCGTACGCAGTAGAGGTTGGCGGGGCTCGAGCCCCTGAAGGGTAGAGCGCCCCCGCAACACCATGACTGGGTGGCTAGTATGAATACACGTACTGAACCCACGGCGGGCACAGTGCCATCCATCTACCGACTGCAGAGAATACCACAGATTGGCCGTCTTGGGAACACAACTGTGTTTCATCAGTGCCTCACTACCATACGTACTTTCTTTGCGCGTGTTCTTTCTGCTCTCTCCACCACTTTGAGAACCTTAGCGACGCGGGCGCCACTGGTATGCACAGAGGAAAGACCTTGTCCTCTCCCTCCCATCTCTACATGAAGCTGCGTGATCTGTCACTCACTCTCACACTCTCCGTTCAGCACAGCCACCGAATATTAATCTACTCCAGGCGACGCAGGTCAGATGGCTCTGCCCGACGCTCGAGGCAGACTGAGAAAATCGGGGTTGGCCTGCTTTGCCGACGAAACACTCCGTCATGCGTTATTACAGTACATCGGTTGTACGTCTTGCGATGGACACAACGGACCCCAGCTAATTATAACCCTGGCGTCCGACTAGGGATCCGGCACCGCAGCCTATCAGCGAAAGTAACGCCCCTTCAATGGACTGGGGTGGGCAGACGAAAACGCTGGCCCCGGTCGCCAGCCGCAATCCTTCGTCACGTCGCGGGTGGAGCGTAATTCTGGTCGACTACCAGATCAGAACGTCCAGAGTCGACAGTGAGATGAGACCTAAGGGATATCAATGCTCGCTTGATCGTCTAGCCTGTTGGTAGCTCTCGTTCATCATCTCTCCCACGGACGTCGCCGGGTTGGGTGAGGGAGCTGGAGAAAGGCGTGGCGGCCTCCATCACGCGCAATCTCCCTCCAGCGTTTCGCAGGTCTGACCAGGTCGGTTTTGGGTCCCAGGCGGTCAAACCAACAGGCGGTTTCGGAGGAAAAGGATGCAGACAAAGCGTATCACGTATCATGACGTATCATGTAGGTGTATTCGTATGCAGCCGCCAGCCGTGCTCGTGATCATCACCTTTCCCTTGCGTCTAAAACATGAGATCTGAGTCGGCCGTTGATGTGCGCCATCGACTTGCATGTGGAGCGCGTTCCAGATCGTCACCAGGGATCAACCTGTCGAGTGATGCACGCTGCGAAGAGACTGAGAAACAAAACTCTTTCCGCTGCATGCAGGATTGCTGGTAATACCAGGATGCAGGCTCGTCTGTCGGCTCGACTTGCTATAAAGCTCGTTGGCACTGTCAGGATCGAACGTAAATCATGGGCACGGAGAATTAGAAAGCAGTCGTCGTTGGGGCTATACCCACAGCCACATACGAACATCCATCGTTGTCAGTTTCATCCGTGTTTTGACCGTGATGGACCGTTGACGCGGAGTCAACTGCCTTGAGTCCTTCCCAGGTGCTACCCGGGCCGCTATATTAGCGTGAAACAATGGCCGGCCCTCCGGGGCTGCCTCAGGCTCGAGCGACGTCAAACTCCCTCGATTATTCCCCACACGACGAGCAGTTTTCAACCAAGAGAGTGCGTAATGGCGCAAAGGCGGCCTCTCTACCCCTGTTATCGCGTCTTGGTTCCTACAGTCCATCTTCCTTCCAGGGGGGTTTCCTTCCTTCCTTTCTATACCATCACATCAAGGTTGCAGTTTGACTCGGCCGTAACTTACAAAAACTAGGGCCTGTCAGAATCACGGGAGGTGAATGGTCAACTTAGGCGCTAATTATCAGGCTAGAATGGATTGCGAAGCAGCCATGCCATGCAGAAGCCAGAAGACCCAACTGGCTAGCGATTAGTAGTACTTGCTCACTTATTAAGTGCGGAGTACATCTGGGCTTTTATTCCTTCTAGCAAATCGTAGATCGCCTTGAAGGACTGCCTTATTCTCGTTGTGCCTTCGTTGAAAGGATCTCTAGGGCTGACAAGAACCTGCTTTTAAAGAAAGAATTTCCTAGAATGGCGGGCTCTGCCAAAGTGCTACATAATAACCCTCTACCCAGCCCAAGTCACCATCTACCGTTAGCGACAACCAGTCTGCTTCATTCAACTTCGCTGGGCTGGATCTCAAACTTCGGTTTCTCCCACAGGAGCGTGACTTTTTGCTTGGCAGCAACACCCACGTTTCCAGCGGTGTGGCTCTGACCTAAGGTGTCGCGTACCTAGATGAATCCGCTTTAAAGCAGGCCAAGGACATACACAATCAATCAACCTAGATCTCGGAAGTAAACGAACCCGATAACGCCAAGACACCTGACATTGCCCTGCACTATTTGTAGGCACTTCATGTCCGTGAGGTACTGGGGAAGACTTATTTGGGTCTAAGTTTAAGGAAATGCGCACTAGGTTTTTAATCATGAGATCCAGTAGGCGAGATCCCGTCGTACGAAGTCGTGCCTCGATTGCATACTTGTACGCTGTGCACCTTAACAGCATCCATCGGATAAGCCCACGTCACGATAAATTACAATGCGACGCGACAGATGTCGGACATGTTCGCTCCGCGCCACCAATGGATTTCAACCACAGCTACGTAGTTGATTGATACGACCATTTTTGCATAGAGCCAATCATTTCTCCAAGGGCAAAATCTAAGTGTCAAATACTTATGTACTGAATGCCTTTAATACAGTAGAATAAGGTGCGTGCGAGTCGTCAATCAGAGTTACATCTGCACTTGCTTACATGGCTACCTACTCTACTCTCCTCGACATCATATGTGCACATACTTCCGAGACATACGCCAGGTCCCAGCATATCCCAGCCGCCGTCGCGCCTTGGGGTGGTGTACAGTGAGCACGCAGAAGAGTCAACGCCACTTAGGTATTGAATGTTGAAGATGATGAAATCCGACTAGGATTGTCAGATCCATATCTGGCCGAACCACATGCTGGTAATAAGGACTCGGGAATAAGGGCTTTGTGAGAGTCGTCCCAGCTTTACCCAGCTTACTAGGTCAAAGAACAACGTTGCTTCGAACCACCAGACGACGGCTTACTAGCCTGGGCCTAGACCGTCCGCTGACTGACTATTTGAGGAAAGGATCGGCGGTCGCACCGCGACTCTCGTGCCAAGCACCAGAATTAACGTGCCAAATTGGCTATTGAACCGGGGAGCCGGAGACCGAACTGAGGGTGGGAGATGAGCAAGCGATTAAGAAACAAGTAGTGAAGGACGCCAGCAACAGTCTTCGGTAAGAATCAAAGGGTCTAGATTCTCGAGGCATGCAAACAAAGACGCTTACCACCGCAGAGCTGTAGAGATGGAGAGGAGATCGGCGAATAAAACGGAGCCCGGGTCGGATTGTTCTAGGCCTTCACGGAGTGCGGCATTACATCATATGCCGCGCTGCGGAAAATCAATATAGTGGGGCTTAGCGCGGCTGATACCTCCCGGTTATCGACCTGCTGTACCTAAGTAATAAACTGCGAATTATCGGCGGCGTCCTGCTGTGCATCAGAGGCTTTGGACAACACCAGCCATTGTCATTCACCAAACTCGCAATGGCTCTTCTCAATATGAGCAGCCCGACATCATAGCCTTAGTTATAAAGTTTGTGATTCTAAGCAACTCCCCAAGGTACCTTATCACAAGAACGGCCATAAGGTACGTAAAGCCCCACTCTGCGATCCAACACAACGAGACGATGCGACTCAAATACACGCTTCACCATGTAAGAACTTGGTGGTAAAAGCGACTTAAGCTGTCTAGCGTTATCCTAACTCTATCTTCCGGTCCATTAAGGCGTAGCGTCAAGAAAGCTGGGGATTTGAAGACCACGAGTGGTATTTCAAGGGACCTTGTCCTGTAAGACACGACATCAACTCGGCAAGTGGAGCGTACTATTCTCACTACGTGCTCAGGCACCTTTCAACGGCCGTTCTTTTTTCTTTTCTTTTCCGTACACTCCCACCATCGTTCGAACTTCACCCACCCGCCCACGCCCACGAGATCGCGTCCCGTTCAGCCTGCTCTCTTGCGCATTCATCGGAGTCGTGCAGTCAGTCTTGGAGGCAGGCGCCAACTACCTACCTACCTGCCCAGGGCCGTTCGTAGGCTACAGTGCTGATCAATCAGACAATCACCCCGTTCCGCCAGCCATATTGGGTGGACCTCGCTCTTCAACTTCGACTCACGCTCCCTTTGTCGCGGCCACGATCTTTCCGATCCGAGATACCCTTTAATAGGACTGCTGCTGGTCCGGCGCAGGTTCAACATCCTTTCTCCGACGGCTTCCGTCCAGCATTCGCCCTCCAGCGCCCGTCGTCCAACGTCTGCGCCAGCCTCAAAAGAGCCCCGGCCAACATGGCCAACATGGCCAAACCCTCAGGCGAGGATAGCTGGCTCGCCTACCTCGAAGAGACCGTCCGAAACGCCTCCGACCTCGAGCAGCGCGTTCATGCCGTCGAGCAATACAAGCGCGCCGTTGCCGCCGAACCCGGCAGCTTGCGCGTCTGGCTCTCCTACTGCGACTACTTCTGGTCTCTCTGGGAGGCTACCCAAGCTCCCGCCAGCGATGGCTGGACCGACGAGGAACGCATGATGGGCCGCGAACTCTTCTCTTTTGGCGCCGCTCTTGATTTGTGGCAGCAGGGCTACGAGGCTATCCAATACCGCCTCAGCGACAGTCACTTGCTCTGGGATCGCTGGGTCTCTCTAGAGATGGAACTGCTCTCCACAACGCGCACCCCGGAAGGCGTGAAACGCATCACTCATCTGTACTGCGATCGCTTGCAGACACCACACGTTACTTGGGAAGAGACGTCACAAAACTACTCCAACTTTCTATCAAATTACAACCCCGACGCCTGGTTGGACTCTATGAAGGATATCACCAACAATGCCCAGGAGGTCAAGCGTCTCATCGCTGCCCGCGACCCCTTCGAATTGAGGATCAAGAAGGCAGCTTCTTCCAATGATGTCGAGGCTGAAAAGGCTGCCATGACTGAATACCTCGAGTGGGAAGTGATTCAGAGCAAGCGGAGCAACGACAACCCCAAGATTGCCATCGACCTATGTCGTGGTCTCTATGCGCGTGCTCTCACGGGGGTTCTCGCCACCGACCAAACCACCTGGTACGGTTATATCGTCTTCCTCTCATCCTCCAATTCCGACCTACAATCCGCTGGGAATTTGCTCGATGTCCTTCGAAGGGCAGTACAGCGCTGCCCATGGTCGGGACGTTTGTGGAACAGGTATATCCTATGCGCCGAGGAAGCCAGGCTACCGTTCGCCGAGATCGAATCCATTAAACACACTGCGACCAGTGAGGGCCAACTCCTTGATGATGGCATGGAGGGCATGATTGAAATGTATGCCGCCTGGTGCGGCTTTTTGAAGCGGACTGCCATAGACGCTACTGCAACCGACGAGTCTGTCGACCTCGCCGATGTGGGCTTGAGCGCAGCCCTCGAGGACGTCACTGTCATCGGTCGAAGACTCTACGGGAAAGACTTCCAGGGGGATCCTAAGTTTCGGCTCGAACGCATTTATATCCAGTACCTGACCGAGAAGAAGGGCGCTATTGACGAAGCCAGGGCGCAGTGGAACAAACTAGCCGCCCTACAAATCCACGCGAACAGCCACGATTTTTGGTTTAGATATTACATGTGGGAGATGCTGATTTTCTCCTCCACGGGCGCTCAAGAAACCCGGAGCCCAACACCCTCGTCTACTGGTGCCAGCTTCCGAACTCCGTCTCTGGCAACTGCTGTCCTCGTCCGCGCCGTCACAAGGAAAACCATCGACTGGCCAGAAAAGGTTCTAGAGGTTTACATGCAACACTGCAATGACTACGAGCCGCCACTCTCGGTGCGGAAGGCGGCTGATCGAGTACACAGAACCGAAGAAGGAGTTAAGAAGCGTCGGAAACGCGAAATGGAGGAGAAAGCTGCCGAGTACGACGCGTATTACCGCGCGCATGAAGCGCAACTCGCAACTCAGGAAACGGACCAACCGCAGGGCTTTAAGCGGAAGCGGGAATCTCCGCCGCCCGCCCAGGACGAAAGCAACGTTGCTACCAAACGCCAAAAGGCAGAAGTCGACGGCACTACGTCTCAGACTTCCACCGCTCAGGAACCCAAGAGGGACCGAGAAAACTCGACCATTCTGGTGACCAATCTCCCTAGCGAAGTCGCTCAGACGAAGGTCCGGCAATACTTCAAAGACTATGGAGTCATCAAGAACATTACGGCTCTGGTTCAAGAAAGCAATGGCTCTTCGACGGCTCTCATTGAGTTCAGCACGCCCGAAGAGGCTCAATCTGCCTTACTCCGAGACGGCAAGTACTTTGAGCAATCGCAGCTCAGTGTTCAGTCCGGACATGACCTGACTGTCTTCGTCGCCAACTTCCCTCCCATTGCGGATGAAAAATACATCCGCGATCTGTTTGAAGACTGTGGAGAAATTCTGAGCATTCGCTGGCCAAATCTCAAAGCAAACACCCGCCGTCGGTTCTGCTATGTCTCTTTCCGCGACCAGGCAGCGTCAGCCAAGGCGGTTCAAAAAGAAGGCACCCTCCTCGACGAGAAGTACAACCTGCTATCCAAGTACTCGGACCCAGGTTCCAAAAAGTCACGCGAAGGGGCTCTTGTAGAAGGCCGGGAAATTCACATCAGCAACCTCGACCGAGCAGTCACCGAACTCGACTTGAGAAAATTATTTTCCCAGTACGGTAAAATCACCAGGGTCAACGTACCACTGAACCTGGGGGGCAACAATCGAGGCTTTGCTTATATAGACTTCGCAACCAAAGAAGAGGCAGAAAAGGCAGTGGCGGAGACGAACGATGTCAAGTTCCGGAGGAACGTTCTTGAAGTCGCCATCTCAAAGAACACCAAGTTCAAGCCCTCGGCCAGAGTCGTGGCCACTGAGCGCGACTCAGCGTCCCCTGCTCCTTCGTCTACCCACGATCATGAGGGAGACGAAACAATACGGGATGCTCCGAACGACAAAGACAACAAACCCACCACTGCCGACGTCTCGAATCGAACGATTGCGCTAATGGGTCTCCCGGATACAGTCAATGATGCTCGCGTCCTGGCCCTCGTTGAGCCCATGGGCTCCATCGTACAGCTGATTTTACAACCCATGCACGGTGGTGCCAAAATCGAATTCACAGATGCCGCCAACGCCGGAAAGGCGGCACTCCAGCTCAACGGCATGGAATTCGAGGGGCACAAGCTGCGTACCGGCTCTGTCGACGCACTGCGACATGCCAAGGCCGAGCATCGTGAGGACAGCATTGTCTACGGATCCAAAGGCCTAGGGTCCAAAGGTGCCTCGTCCAAGACTAAGGCTGCCGTGTCCAAGGGTCTGATGCCTCCACCAACAACCATACGTCGACCTGTTCTCGGCGGGCCTCGTCCTCGCCGTGGGCTAGGTTTTCCCAGAAACACTGCCCCCTCAGCTTCAAAGAATGGAGCGGAAACCAACGGGACTCCCGCAGCGAAGAAGAACAATTCCGATTTCAGGACCATGTTCCTTTCCGGTGAGAAGGGCGGTGCTGACGAACCAAGCAAGAAGCAATCAGAGGAAGAAAGCAAGGGCCAGCCTGTGGAGGAGGTCAAGGATCAAACCGATGATCAAAGTGAAAAGTAAACGTGGCTTGTAACCTCTTTTTATTCTGGCAGGGCCATGTGGTGTAACATTATCGGCGTATCGCGAAAGTGCAATATTTAGGAAGCTGAAAGGGTAGGGCGTGTACCAGTAGAAACAGCTCAAGAAGCTTCCGTTTATTTCCCCGTTTTTCCTTGGGAGGCTTCATAGTAAACAGTCTATCGATCGCCCATTAATTGCGTAACGGGTACCTCTACATCTCGAGTCGACTACGACAGACCGATTACACGCCCCGAATCAAGAACGTGTAGATGCATCGTAGCCATTCTGAGAGCACTCAGCGTTCGAGAAGAATTTAAGGATGTGTACCTTTTACGATGGAAAAGTGTGGCTATGCAGGTATGTTGTAAATCTGCTCTCCCAAAAGATTTGAGGCATCTTGCCCTTGGGCAAAATATTATGCTCGCGCTACTTGCAAAAGTCAGTGGTGCTCTTGGGCAACACCTCACCAGCTCAAAACAAATTGGCGCCTTACCCATGATGCCTTGAACGAAACATGCGGCTGATTTCACTAGATACCGGTGACCTGTATCTCTAGAGCGGTAATAGAGCCGATATTCATTAAGATATAGTGCATTCCTAACAACGGGCCTTTCCAGGGAGCATTTACATCGAGACCCCCGGCAAAAGGCTGTTCTCATGGAGTCCTGTTCCGCACTATCATTCAAATACGGCTGAATACTACGATCGAACTTCGATATCCCTTGCGCAACCATATACAGCGTACGTCCCATAAGGTAGGTCAAGTTATCCCGTGTATGTATCCCTTTATGTGCTTTTCAACGTCCCAAGATGCCCAGTAATCTTGCTGCGGTCCAACCAACGACCCGGCCAGTTAACTCCCTCATATCTCTCAGGTCTTGGTCGCCGTCCCGGTAGTCTGCCTGTCTTCCCCAAAGTCTTGTGTAAACAGCCTCTGCCAAACGTCCAACCATTTCGCCTGCTGCGCAGTTGGTAATTTCCCTGGCTGCTTGAAAGACCGGGTAAGTAGTTCCCGCAGTCGTGTCCGAAGGACCTTGATGACAAGCATGGTTTTCCAGTCTGGGACGGCAAAGCGACCTCGATTTCCATCCAGCACGATTACGCCAGAGTACATCTGCGACAGCGAGTTAGACAAGAGTCCCTTTTAGCAGCGCAGAATCGGGAGAGGGACTTACATCGCACCGCACATCGCCACAGAGCAGGGCAATAGCAAAGGGATCCGTTGCCGTGGCCTCGTGGGCATGGTAGACCCTACATTATTTATGTCATCAGCGCATGGCTCAACCGATCTTTGGGTAAGGGAAACCTACGTTTTCGACTGCATGATGTGGTAGTAGGACATCCACCTGATGTCGCGAGTATTGCGGTTGACCGAGGACGGGTGAAGGCTGATGGACTGATTGGTGCCGATATTTCGCAAATTCTTACTTCCAGGCGAATCCCGAACCAGGATCTTCGGATAGAAACTCCAAGCGATGACCGAAGCTGAAATAATATCGTTGTCGCTGTTCAGGTTGACTCTAGTCGGCATTTCGAAGAACTGTTGTTGTCTCCGGCCACGACCGCTTGAGAACCGCAGTCGCGACAACGTCCTTCGCTCCTCTTCGGTCAACGACAGGAACCCGGAGTCCGCTAATGACGTGAGCAGCTGGCCCTTGAGGTCCTCGATGTTAGCCAGCGTCTGCTGACTGAGGAAGTTCTTGCGACAAAACTGAAACTCCTTCCCGCCGCCCGCCGACGTCTGGCAAACTCGTTTCCACGCCAGGTATGCATTGTAGATAGTGAGCAAGTCGGAGTCGCCCCGACGGAACATCATCCGAGCGTTGTCGGCCTGTGTTCTTTGTCCAAAGGGCGCAGAAAATGGCGATTTTGAAGACAAGATTGCAGCAACTGTAATAGCAACATCCAAGCATTTGAACACAACACCGAGGAGAATCAACTTGCCCAAGAAAACATCCAAGGGCAACCTAGCGAGCTGGTGTCCAAGGGGCGTCAGCTCTTCGGCAGCTGATAGAGCGCGAACATCTACCAGTGCGTCAATGGCACGACGCATGTTCTTTGCGGACGGTGGATCCAGGGCACTGCCAAGAGTATCTTCGATGCCCCCAATCTTGCAAATTTTGACACGAATAGCGAGATCCTGCAGCGAAAGTCGAAGCATCTCTGGAGGTTGCTGGTCGCTCATCAAAGTATCATGTCGGTACTTGGTAAACATGTGAAAGCAAAGGCCTTCCTGGACTCGGCCAGCTCGCCCTCGCCTCTGCTTTGCATTCGCTCGTGAGATGAATGTATCAATAAGACGTGAGAGTTGGCGTCGCTCATCGAATCGCATCTCTCGATGTTTTCCAGTATCAATCACACAGGTAACATCGGGAATAGTAATACCAGTCTCGGCAATGTTGGTCGCGATGACAATCTTCCGCATCCCGGGAGGGGGGACCAGGAAAGCCGATTCTTGGTCTTCCGTTGCGATGGATGAATGCAGAGGGTATACCAACCACTCCTTTTGAAATCGGGGGTCCCCTAGGAGCGAGTCGTTTAGAGTACGGATTTCAGCAATTCCTGGCAAGAACACCAGAATTGCTTTGCTGAACGGTTGCAGCTGGTCGTCCGTGGCAATACGGGCGATTAATTGCACAATCAAGTCAAATTCGATGCGGTACTCATCATACTGGGCGAGCGACGCTCGAGTCTTGGGAGAGTATGCAGCGAGACTCTTCGAGATGTCGCTCTTCGGGCCCTCCGGTTCACTTTCGGCCAAGTCGTCATCGAGATCGATCAACTTGTCATTCTGTGAGGTACCTGCCGTGAAGCCGGTCAGTTCGATGGCATCTTCAAGATATCGAACCTGCACCGGAAAAGTCCGTCCTGGAACGTTGAGAACTGGAGCACCGTCGAGATACGCTGAGAAGCGATCAGCATCAACCGTGGCGGACATGAGTATGACTTTAAGGTCTTGGCGTCGCTTCAAAAGGTTCTTCAGTACAATGAGAAGAAAATCGCTGTCGATAGTGCGTTCGTGAACTTCGTCAAGAACCAAATGGGTTACTTCTTGGAGGTCGTTGGATCCCTCCAACATTCTCATGACAATACCAGTCGTCGCGTATACCAGCCTCGTTTCTCGAGAAGTGTTGGCCTCTAGTCGAATAGAGTAGCCTACCAGTGACCTGTTGGTTCCTAGGTCGTTCTTGTTCTCTCCAAGCTCTTCGCTTACTCGACGAGCAAGAGAAATAGCTGAAATACGCCGAGGCTCCGTGCAGTAGACCTTGCAAGGTTTACCTTGTGAGAGCTGATGCTCCAACAAGAATGACGGCACTTGAGTGCTCTTTCCACTATGACAGTGTGAGTGTTTACTCCCAGTCAAGGGGTGGACATGTTCTTACCATCCAGTCTCACCACAAACAATAACGACTTGATTCTGGTCGACGGTATTCAGGACTTGCTGTTTGAAATGCCACATGGGTAGTTGCATCCGTGATTGCTGGCGGTTTGTCAGCTCAGTCCCCAGCGTTCCAGAGTCCACGTCCACATACCAGCATTGCTTTATACTTGCGCGAGCCGGACTTGTCTGCCCAGATCTTTTGGTAGTATTCGGCATTTCCTGCGCCCTGCCGAGCACGGTCCTGAGTAGCATCGTCACCAGATTCGTGCATGTTTTTGGCTGCGCCTCGACCCCTGAATGCTCCTTGTAGAATGACACCATCTTCAAGTTCTTGATCGTGTCTTTCACGAACAAGAGCCCTCAGATCTTTAACCACAACTCGGTCTTGGGCATCAATTTGGTTCTTTCTCGCATCTGCAAGTTGAGACCAGAGGTCCCGCCAGACAGGTGGGAGTCTTATACCGACCTTCTCTTCCTTGGGATTAACGCTAAAAGTATAGTATAGAGCCGCAGTGGCTATGTAGGCCTCGGATTGCTTGATATCCGGCGTGGCTATGCCATTCATGGTGAACGTAAAGTGGTATGGGTCAGTGATGATCTCAACATCTGAAAAAGTGGCAGGTTGAGGTTGTTCCTGGGGCTTCGTCCAGAATATATCCACTGAATGACGATTGGCAAAGTTGACGTCTGAGACAATTATGAAAGACACTTTCGCTGATGCATCTCTAAACACCATGGTAAGCCACTCGAGTTCGGTATGCACGACGAGGAAGTCAAAGTCTTACCTTGAGCGACAAGCCTCCTCTAAAGCCCTCCTGGGACTGAACCCAGTCCACTTCCCATAATCCTGAATCACGACCTTGGTGCCATCCGCTGAATTAATAACAGTGCGTGACTCTCCCGTAGTGGCGTCAACTTCGGTTTGCGGCAAGGATGCAAAGAGTCCGCCGATATCGTCGTCATCGTCGTCGCTGGATTGGGCCAAGATCTCGGCCGCGATACGTTCCGCTTCGTCACTAATTCCATCTCCTGTTGTCTTCTCCGGGACGGGTTCCTCTAGTGTTGAGGAGTCTTCGACGTTACTCTGAATATCTTTCTTGATCGATGCAAACTGCTTCTCCAAGATGATTCTCTCAGATCTCCATTTTTGATCGGCGACGAACTTATCAAACAGGACATCGCTCTCAATCTTTCTGATTTTTGCTTCGAGTTTAGCAGCAGCGAGTTCATCGTCGGCACTGACTGTTCTTGATTTACCCACTCCTGTACCCCCACGTTCAAGTTCTAGAAGTTTGGCCTTTGTTTCCAAATATTTCGATTCAAGTTCGTCAGGTTCAATGTCGCTGTCGCACGTAACCACCAGCTTCTTCGCTGAAGCCGGCGTCTTGGCAGATGGGCTGTTGGCATCCCCTGCCTTATTCTTGCGCCCGTTACGAGACTCAAAATGGCGGGGTGTGTTAGACCGAGTTGGAATCGGTGAGTCTTGGGGAGTGTCTGTGGCACAGTCAGAACTGTTGTAGTTAGTATGGAAACAGTCGGGCAAACCTGTTGTGCTTTTGGGCATTTGCTTGGGCTTGTTGTCATAAGACGGAAGCTCCTCAGGAGGGCATTCGCGAGCAAGCCAATCCAAAGCCTCCTCGAGACCCCAGATAGAGTCTCTGCCGGTTGATGAAACGTTGGGGGAAATATCCAAAATATATCGAACTACCGCTTCGACACGCTCTTGGGGGAATTCGGCGGCGGAAAGTGTTTGCTGCAAGGTCCACAATCGAATGATCATCTCTTCCTCCGGGGCCATCTTGCCAGCGCCAGAACTGTCGGAGGATGCCAAGCTCGAGGCGGCAAAGCGGGTTTCGGCTTGTATCAGATTGAGAACATAGTCCATAAGCTCCTGGGATAGCCATTTGTAACTGTTGACCGAGTCGGCCTGGCTGCGAAGCAGACGACGGTCAGTCTCGAGCCTTGATCGCTGGCGTTGAGCATCTCGCTTGGTCTTCTGGGCGTATTTTTCGACTAGCAGCTGCAGTTCGGACTCCTCGAGCTGCCTCTCAAACTCTTCCGGGGTCAATTCCTTGTCCTTGGAAGCGGGTTTGACATTGGCATCGCCGGGCGCGGTAGTTGATGGTGGGGCATTCGTCTGGGACGATGGAGGGGCACCTTGACTCTTGGCAACGGTCGGTTCTGGCTCAACGACCTCCGGCCTAGGCTTGGAGGCGATGGACGTGGTTGCGAAGCCTCTGGCCGGGTTCGCGGCGGGCTTCTTCTTTTTTTTTGCGCCAGCCATTGGCGGCGGATGTTGGTGACGGGAAGGGCGATGAGGGTGGCGAGGCGGCAGTGATGATGTTGTTTGTTGGAGGTGACGACTAGCGAGTAATTTAGGTAGATCCCCAGTCTCGTGGGCGGCGAGATGCGCTGTGGGCCAAGATTTCGTGGAGGATACGAGGGAGAGTGGATGCTGTGACGCAACGGTTAGCAAGACCAGATTATGTCTGCCCTGTTGGGTCGCTCAGGTCATGAACTGAGCGAGTCCGTGGTGGTTGGGAAATAGGGACGACTGAGTCAGACCGAGCTCTTAGGCAGGCGAGGCCTGCGGATCAGAGTTGGCGGTATTGTTGGAGTCATGAGGAAGAAAGGTAGGCATGCACCCGAGTAGGGTTAGAGGGTGGAATCTCTGGTTTGTGTAAAGGGAGGAGAGGAAGAGTTTTGGCGGAGAGCGACGTTGATGTGAGCAGCTGGCCGAGCAAATTGCTCTGCAAGGAGAGGTACGGACAGATGCACAGGATTCAGACCTGCCTACCTACTGAGTAGGGATAACGAATAAGGAGCCGAGCCCTTTGTTTTCCATGCGCATCTATATGTTTGCTTGGGTCTTGGGTGAATAAGTGGTATTGTCTAACCTTGTCCATCCTTTCACAAGCCAGTAGTCTCCAGTGTCAGAGTTCCAATCTCTACGTGGTTTATTCGGCGACTATTTAGTTCTCTATTAGATGCAATTTCCAACAAGTGAGGCCCTCCATCCATCCGTCTTGATTCCTAGCCCCGAAGGCCCTTACGGCCTTACGCAGGACTACTCCCTGTGCAAGCGGTGTACTGCTCGCCGTACCGTCTGCGTAAACGGGGCCACAATCCGCCGTGGCCGTGGGGAGCGAGCCCGCCCGCGCACCAAACCACCGGCCTATCAACCGAAGCCCCGCAGTCAACGGGGCACTTTAGTGCATCCTGTGTACCTAAGTACGCACCTACAGGCTAGACGTGGGGTCAGTCCATCTTGACAATTCTCTCCGTCCCGACAGAAATATCGACGACTTTGGTGCCCGAAAACCACCGCTGTCAAAACACCATCGCCAACCCTCCACCCCACCAAACGATCCTCTCTGCCAACGCCACGCCCCAAACGACATTCCGCGCCACCACCGCCCACCGGTTGCGAGCTCTGGTAGCCCCAGATGATTTTCTCACCTCAGGTTCCCGCGTCCGATCCCCAACATGTCTGAAGTCGAGGCCAATGCCAATGGCACTTCTGCCTCCCTCGACCTGGCTGCCACCAGAAAGGCCCTGGCTTCCTCCTCGACCGCCGTCCGAATAGCTCACCTTCGCGCAATTGACGACAAAATAGCCAACAAATGTGCGCCAGCCCTAGAGCTTCCCCTTAGGAGCTTTGCCCCCTCTACCTCTCCTCCCACTAACGCTCGTCTTCAGCTCTTGACAATACCGCGCTGCTTCGCATCCTGCAGCTCCTTTTTGGGACTCATGCCTTCTATACCGACCGAGAGTCCCGTCTTGCTGTTCAGAAGTGCTTGGTAGCCGTGATATCAGCCGATGTCGATTCCAAAACCCTCGCCCCCCTCATTGCCGCCCTGCGCAAGGAAAGCCAGAAGCATGGCATTGCTACCACAAGCGCATTCGTCCTCGTCGAGTGGTGTGGTCTTCTCATGCAACACCTAGCAGAGAGTCCTCTCTGGGATAGCTTTGCCAAGGACATTCTGCTTGCCAACGCTGACGCTCTAGAGCGGTGTCTCCAGCCTGTCTCGAAGAAGTCCGTCGCTCAGACTGCACTTGTCGTCACGAGAAGGGGCCTACGAAAGCTCTTTGCCCGCGCCGAATCTTGCGAGAAGCGCCTGCTTGAAGCTGTCAACGTCCTCACTGCCAAGGGTACCCAGTCTACGGCCAGCAACTCCGTCCTTCTGGGGGTTGTCGCCGGCGTATCAGCACGAAAAGCTTCCCTCAAACCCATCTTAGAGACGACCAAGCCCAAGTACTATGAGTTCTTCTCCAGAGAGCTAGCTGGGTCTCGCTCTACAATCCCAGAGCACTTGGCCCTGGGTCTAGGGGATTTCTTTTCCTCTTTCGCTACCCTAGACGAGGTTTCCAAAGAACTGGTTCCGGTTCTTGAGAAGGGTCTCTTGCGAGCTCCAGAGGTCATTCTTGGTGGCGTCCTGACACCCCTAGTCGAATCCCTGCCCGCCAGCTTCGACCTTTCCCAAGTACTCGACCAGAAACTCCTCAAGCCCCTCTTGTCGAATGTCAAATCGACAAACCCCACCATTCGCACTGGGGCTATTGGAGCCTTCGGCTCTATTGTGGCTCGCTGCCACGATACAAGCTCTGTGGACCACATTATCGACGAGATCGCAACCCCCTTAAAAGGCGGCAAGCTCGCGTCTGCTGACCACCGAATTCTACACGCTCAAATGCTCGAAGCCACTCCGTTATCCAAGTCGAACGCTGACAAGGTCGCTAATGCTCTCGCCCCCGTGGCCGGCAAGGAAGGTAACGAGGGTGCTCTAGTGGCCGAGACCTCCACGCTATCAAGGGCCGTCGCCTTCCTCCTGGAGAACAACTGTGAGATAGCCAAGCCAATTTTGGACGCATTCTCCAAGGGGCTTGCAGACAAGAAGCCTCCTTCTCGCAAGGCTTGGTTGCTGCGTGCGGGCTACATTCTCCAGAGTTTCGAGCATGCCGAATCGATAACGCCGGGAATGACAGCTTTCACTGAGGCTGTCATACCGAAACTCATCACTGTATTTACCGAAGTTGTCGCAAATGCTGCTACAGCAGCTCAGAACGGCCTTATTGTTGGTGCTTACATCCTAGCTGCTGTGCCAACACTCGTCCATGATCGATTCACTGGCTCTTCCATTGAAGCTGCCTTGACCAAAGCAGCTGTACCAAATCACTGTCTTTCTGTGGACCCGAAGCCTTCGTTCCTCTTAAATCATCGCATTTACTCAAAAGTAACGGGAGAGGAGGACTTGAAATGGTTTTCCCAGGCCTTGACATCAATCTTCCAAGACCTGGGGCGCGATCCAGAGACCCCGAGCGCTCTGGCTTGGTCTGAGGCAGTCATTTACATGATCACGTCTCGCAACGTCCCCCCCAAGATTCAACAAGGAACGTCAAAGGAACTTTCAGGACTCTACGCACGGAACCCAAGTCTGACATCCCGCTTTATTATCAGTGGACTTTGGGATCATCTAGAGCAGGCCGGGGGACATGACAAAGACCGAAAAGCGGATGCTTTCAACTTGATCCAGGTTGTCAGAGCGATTTGCCTTCCCCCGAAGGACGTGGAAACAGCCGGTCACAGTATCATCAAAGAAGAGCTTGAACTTCAAGCATGTTCTCTGCTAGTACTGGCACGCCCGGAGTTGATCCCAAGAGCAAACTGGATTGAACTCTGCCTTAGAATGGAGCTCGACCCAGGTGACCTGGTGCGCAAGTATCAAGATGATCTTCTCAAGGAAATAGAAGCCAAGACCTCCCTTGACCAGAAGGTATAGTTATCGATCAAACGTGGTGAGAATGACATATAGCTAACACATCATCGCAGTTTGAAGCCGTGAAAATGGCTTCTTACAACGCCGCCGCCGATTTAGCCTTTGTAGCCCCTGAAACAACCATACCCCAGCTGATGGATATGGTCGGCCGTGATCTTGATGTTGAACAGCTTCAAGATGTTGGTCCAGTAGAAGCTGCAATCTTCAGGACCCCTGAAGGTACTTGTTTCGTTGACGTGCTCGCAAAGAAGGCGCAACAAGCGGCAGACAAGAACAAGAAGGATTATGATATTTTGAAATGGGAAGAAGAACTCAGAACTCAGCTGGAGAAGAAGAAAGGCCAGCAGCGAAAGCTCACACCTGAGGAAAATGCCAAAGTCCACGCTCAACTAAAGAAAGAGAGTCACATCAGACAATCGATTCGGGAACTCGAGGCTAGGTTGCTTCGAGGCATCGGCATCATTAGAAGTCTGGCAACAGGTCCCCCTACGGACGCCACCCAATGGCTGGCCACGGCGGTTTTGCTTCTTCTGAGCGTGATGGACGCCGGTGCTAACTTGATTACGGGCGATGCAGCCCCCTTGGTGTACATCGTTTGCGCCGAGAAGGTATCGTCTCGATTGGGTTCCATGAGGCCATTTATCGGAGTTGCGACTTTACGACTTCGAGGGACGTCGTTGCCGGACAACTACAACGAGGAGTCCCTGGAAGACCTCGTCACAAGAATATTGTACCGTCTGAGGTTTGCTGGCGAGCAGCGGCCATTCGACTCTGTCTCGCTGATCTACGTTCTCCCCCTGATGCTTGACGTTCTCCGCAAAGGCGGTATCGGAGCCACGGCCGATGATGGTGACGCTCAACTGGTTTTGGCTATAGAAATCCTCTCATTCCACACCGGTGTCTGCGCCGAGGAAGCTGTGCCGCGAGCTGAGATTGTGTCAGTCCTCATCAACTCGATGCAAAGTTACCCCCAGCATTACAAAATCATCAAGGATTGCTTCGCCGATATGTGCCGCTGCATAGCGCCCAACATGAACCAGGATGAGATGGTAGTGCTAGCGAAGGGTGCTCTGGTACCAGAAACCCGAGTCAGGTCCTCCGTTTTGCAGTCAATCAGCGCCGATGTCGATATGAGTGAGCTTGGCTACTCTGACGAAATCTGGCTGGCCTATCACGATGACGAAGAAGAAAATAATGAGCTCGGTGAAGAGATTTGGGAAGAGAGCGGGTTCGAAGTCAGCGCCGAGGTGCCCTTGAGGATGCTCCCCTTCCTTGAAAGTAAGGACGGTCAACTTCGTCGCGCGGCAGCTCGATCCTTGGCTGAGGCTGCCAAGATGCACAGCGAGACATTGGACAGCGTTCTCGCTAAGCTGAATTCCACCTACCAAGAGCTTGCAAAGCCTCGCGTTCAACTGCTTGACGAATTCGGCATGCCCAAGAAGATGGATCTAGCTGATCCATGGGAAGCTAGACAGGGAATTGCCACTGCGTTCAAGGAACTTGCCCCCATCATCCAAACGAGTCAGCTGGATTCATTTTTCGACTTCCTGATTGATTCTGGTCCCTTGGGGGACAAAAATGGTGCAGTTCGAAGCGAGATGCTAGATGCATCTATTCGAATCATCGAGATCCGCGGCAAAGTAATCCTCGATCGTCTCATGAAAAAGTTCGAGCAGACGCTGGAGCAACCAGACAAGAACAGCGGAGCAGCTGATCGTGTCAACGAAGCTGTCATCATTATGTACGGCGCCCTGGCTCGTCACCTCAACTCTGGTGACCCCAAGATTCCGGTCGTTGTTGATCGACTTGTGGCCACGTTGAGCACTCCCTCCGAGACGGTCCAATACGCCATTGCTGAATGCCTCCCTCCACTTATCCATGCCTGTCGCGATAATTCACCCAAGTACTTCGGACAGATCATGGAACAGTTGCTGTCAACAAAGAAATATGCCATCATGCGGGGCTCTGCATACGGATTAGCTGGCCTTGTGATCGGTAGAGGAATCTCGTCGCTGCGGGAGTATCGTATCATCTCAATTCTTCACGGTGCAATGGAAAACAAGAAGGAGGCACACCAGCGCGAGGCTGCCCTGATTGCGTATGAGCTCCTTTCAACGATGCTTGGGCGACTGTTCGAACCCTACGTCATACAGATCGTCCCTCAGCTGTTAACGGGTTTTGGCGATGCTAACGCCGACGTTCGAGGCGCTTGCCTCGCCGCCGCAAAGGCATGCTTTGCAAAGTTGAGTTCTTACGGTGTGAAGCAAATTATGCCAACGCTTCTTGAAGGTCTCGACGATCAACAATGGCGTAGCAAGAAGGGTGCTTGTGACCTTCTCGGTGCCATGGCGTACCTCGATCCCCAGCAGCTTGCAAACAGTTTGCCTGACATTATCCCCCCTCTGACCGGCGTTTTGAATGATAGTCACAAGGAGGTCCGGTCTGCTGCAAACCGAAGCTTGAAGAGATTTGGTGAAGTCATCAACAATCCAGAAATCAAAAACCTGGTGGACATCATTCTCAAAGCTCTTAGCGATCCTACCAAGTACACTGACGAGGCATTGGATGCTCTCATCAAGGTCCAGTTCGTGCATTATCTTGATGCACCATCGTTGGCACTGGTTACTCGCATCTTGCAGCGTGGCTTGAGCGATCGCTCCAATACCAAGCGCAAGGCAGCACAGGTCATCGGCAGTCTGGCACACTTGACCGAGAAGAAAGATGTCATTATGCATCTGCCTGTTCTTGTGGCCGGTCTGAAGATTGCCATTGTCGATCCTGTACCGACAACACGAGCCACAGCGTCCAGGGCTCTGGGCTCGTTGGTTGAGAAGCTGGGTGAAGACACCCTCCCTGACCTGATTCCTGGTCTCATGCAGACCCTCAAGTCAGACACCGGAGCAGGAGATCGACTCGGGTCTGCCCAGGCACTCAGCGAGGTGCTTGCTGGATTGGGCACGACCAGGCTGGAGGAGACACTGCCAACTATTCTTCAAAATGTGGAATCCTCCAAGCCTGCTGTTCGCGAGGGCTTCATGTCACTTTTCATATTCTTGCCTGTCTGTTTCGGAAACGGTTTCGCGAACTATCTTGGCCGAATTGTCCCGCCTATTCTGGCTGGCCTCGCTGATGATATCGAGTCTATCCGAGAGACGGCGCTTCGTGCTGGACGTCTCTTGGTCAAGAACTTCGCTGTTCGAGCCGTCGATCTTCTCCTTCCAGAGCTCGAGCGAGGCCTTGCTGACGACAGCTACCGAATTCGTCTAAGCTCTGTTGAGCTTGTGGGCGACCTGCTCTTCAACCTCACCGGTATCAAAGCAAATGCTGATCCGGACGATGAAGACGAGAACATCAAGGAAGCTAGCGCTTCCCTCAAGGAGGTTCTTGGTGAAGACAAGCGCAACAAGATTCTCTCTGCCCTGTACGTGTGCCGCTGTGACACCGCTCAATCGGTTCGCGCAGCTGCCGTCGCTGTTTGGAAGGTTCTGGTACACAGTCCCAGGACTCTCAAGGAGCTGGTGCCGACTCTGACTCAACTTCTCATCCGCCGCTTGGGAAGCGCCAATATGGAGCACAAGGTCATCGCTAGCAATGCTCTTGGAGAACTTATCAGAAAAGCTGGTGATGGAGTACTCTCAAGCCTCCTTCCTACACTTGAAGAAGGCTTGCAGACATCGACCGACACGGATGCCAAGCAGGGCATTTGTCTCGCTCTCCGGGAACTCATTGCTTCAGCCTCCCCTGAAGCATTGGAAGACCATGAGAAGACACTTATTTCGGTTGTTCGCACGGCTCTTACAGACTCGGATGAGGATGTGAGAGAAGCTGCTGCCGAAGCCTTTGACTCTCTACAACAGATTCTTGGCAAGCGAGCGGTCGACCAAGTGCTTCCCTTCCTTCTCAATCTACTTCGGTCCGAAGACGAAGCAGACAATGCCCTGTCTGCACTTCTCACTCTCCTCACGGAGACGACACGATCGAATATTATCCTACCTAATCTCATCCCGACCCTCACGACTCCTCCCATCTCTGCCTTTGATGCCAAGGCTTTGGCCTCTTTGTCCAAGGTTGCCGGCCCTGCCATGAACAGGCGCCTGCCCAACATCATCAACTCTCTCCTGGATAATGAGATCAACTGCAAGGGAGAGGATCTACGCGAAGAGCTGGAAGTCTCCTTTGACACCGTTATTCAATCCATCGATGAGTACGATGGTCTGAACACAGTCATGAACGTTCTTCTTCAGCTCTCGAAGCACGAGGATCACCGTCGCAGAGCGGCTACTGCACGCCATCTGGGCAACTTCTTCTCGGCCGCCAGTGTGGATTATTCCAGGTACAACCAGGACATTATCAGATCTTTACTTAATTCCTTCGATGATCCCGACATGGACGTTGTAAAGGCATCTTGGTCAGCACTCAGCGAGTTTACCAAGAAGCTGAAGAAGGAGGTAATGGAATCCCTCGTTGTGTCCACCCGACAAACACTCCAACGTGTGGGAGTGGCCGGTTCCAACTTGCGCGGTTTCGAGCTCCCGAAGGGTATCAACGCTATCCTGCCAATATTTTTGCAGGGCTTGATGAACGGCACTGCAGACCAAAGAGTACAGGCAGCCCTAGGTATCTCGGACATTGTCGACCGTACCAGCGAGGCGTCTCTGAAGCCATTTGTCACTCAAATTACTGGTCCCCTCATCCGAGTGGTTTCGGAGCGTTCGACAGAGGTCAAGGCGGCTATTTTACTCACCCTCAACAACTTGCTTGAAAAGATGCCTACGGCTCTCAAGCCGTTCCTGCCCCAGCTTCAGCGAACCTTTGCCAAGTCCTTGGCTGACACATCGAGTGAGGTCTTAAGGACAAGAGCCGCAAAGGCCTTGGGTACCCTGATCAAGTACACCCCTCGTATCGATCCTCTGATCGCCGAGCTTGTGACAGGATCCAAGACGTCGGATCCTGGCGTCAAAACAGCCATGCTCAAGGCACTGTACGAGGTTATTAGCAAGGCAGGTGCCAACATGGGAGAGACGTCACGGGCTACTGTTCTGTCATTGATCGACATGGAAGCCGACGAGAGGGACGAGTCAATGACGGTGACAAACGCAAAGCTCCTAGGCGCATTGATCAACAATGTTACCAAGGACGCCGCCACCGCCTTGTTGAAGCATCGCGTGGTTACGCCCCAGTTCAGCCACTCGTCGGTGCTTGCGCTTAACGCAGTGCTTGTTGAGTCTCCAGATGCGTTACTGAAAGGTCCCTTAGCCGACGAGCTGCCCGACCTCCTCTGCCAGGGGATCACAAGCAAGAATGTAAGTAAAGATAGAAGCATATTGGAAACAATCATAATGAACTAACTGTCATGAACAGGTATTTGTGGCCGACAATTGCATTCTGGCCACTGGCAAGTATCTCCTGACCCCTTCCCCCAAGGGCTACGAAACTACCAAGGGTGTATTTGAGGCACTTGCGACGGTTATTCAACCCGGTAATCCCACAGATTCTCGTCGGCTTGCGCTGGTAACCGTACGCACGGTGAGCCGAAACGACTTGGACATGGTTCGTCCCCATCTGCCACTCCTGGCGCAACCCGTCTTTGCAAGTGTAAGAGACCCAGTAATCCCCGTCAAGCTAGCAGCAGAGGCGGCGTTCGTCGAGCTCTTCAGTGTAGCAGACGAGGAGAGCCGCATCTTCGACAAGTTCATGGTCGGTCCGGGGGCAGACCTTCCGCCCAACACCAAGAGGAGCATGGGTGACTATTTCAAGCGAGTGGCGGTCAGGCTAGGCACCCAGGCTCGCGAGCGACGTGATGCAGAAGGAGGTCAGGGAGGACTTGGCCTTTCCAATGATGAGATGGAGGATGAACGGGAAATCTGGAGCGTTGGAAAAGTTGATATTGGTGGTGACGCGTTTGCCTGAATACCTCAAGGGTGGGAATGAAGGCACTTAGGGAGGCATGAACAACATTGTGGTTTTTTTTTTTTTTAAAAATACCAAAAGAAAATGAGCGTTGTTTGCGGACTATTTCGAGCAACCTGGTATCGATATGAACGAATCGTGTGGTTCTCACTCTAAAGCACTTGAGCACCAGCCAGGAAGCATTTCCCACTTTGCGAGAGTATATCCTTCCAGTTACGAGGGTTATCTAGCTTGGTGATGATGTACTAAGGGACGTAATCAAAGCAGTCCAAATTCTCCAATGGGATTCCTCCGAGATGCGTGTTGGTCTGATTGGAGGGCTGAGGTCCTCAGGTAGGTAAACCCAAGAGCTATAGTGGAGGCCGCACACAGATCTTAATGGTTGTGTGGCTCAGATAACGTCACGTGATTCACTTGCCGGTGACTCCAATCGCCCTCGCTTAGGGCAGCCGATAGGTCCTAGTGCACGTGAACCCACAAACCCCGAAGACGAATGTGCGTGACCGAGAAATTCTGCCTCCCAAACCCCTCTCAGACTTCATCCATCACCCATCGAGGACCGGCCATCACCACAAACGACAATCAAGATGTAAGTCACCCGAGACGATCCACGAGCATGCGACATAACATCCCTACGCCAGACGGAGTGGGATTGATAGTTCTCCTGTCAATCCAGAGCCGGGGAGCAAGACGCTGATAAGAGAGAGCTGATGGCTAACGAATATCTTTCTTTCTTGCTATATAGGGTCAACTTGCGAACTCAGAAGCGCCTTGCCTCGGCCGTCATCGGCTGTGGTGAGCGCAAGATCTGGCTCGACCCCAACGAGGCCAGCGAGATCTCCAACGCCAACTCTCGCCAGACGATCCGAAAGCTCATCGCCGATGGTCTCATCATCCGAAAGCCCGTGACCCAGCACTCCCGATCGCGTGCCCGCGACCTTAACCTTGCTCGAAGGGAGGGCCGACACCGTGGTGCCGGTAAGCGTAAGGGTACTGCCGATGCTCGTATGCCCAGCCAGGTCCTCTGGATGCGCCGCCTGCGAGTCCTCCGTCGTCTCCTTGTCAAGTACCGTGCCAGCGGAAAGATCGACAAGCACCTCTACCACGAGCTGTACCACTCCAGCAAGGGTAACACCTTCAAGCACAAGCGTGCCCTTGTTGAGCACGTACGTGACATCACACCCGGGCCAGATGGTCTCGAAGGGCCGGGGCATTTGCTGACATGGAGACGAACAGATCCACCGAGCCAAGGCCGAGAAGCACCGCGAGCGTGCTCTCCAGGAGGAGATGGACGCCAAGCGTGCGAAGAACAAGGCTGCCCGCGAGCGCAAGCAGGAGAGAGTGGTGGCAAAGCGAAATGCTCTTCTCGCCGAGGAGTAGACGTGGACAACGATGACATTTCGGTCTTGAGAGGAGGCTGCATTCGGAGTCTACGGGTTGGGTCTTTTTTACGCCCTTCTGGTTTCTACAGTCGTACCGGCGGGGGTTCTGGCATGTAGCATTCAAAAATGGAATCGATGATGCTCGGACGCTGGGCTAATTCCCCCAAATGCAAACCATGTGTGTGAGAAAGGAACAAAGAACTTGTCAACTGGTTATCTGCTTGTGTGTTTGTTTTCTATTTGTGTGAAATGTCTGCAATTGCTCGGTAGCATCGTTTCCAAGGGTGTCTCTTGAACGCATGCTTATATTGGTCTTTGCTAGTGTAGAAAAGCAGAAGGCGGGGTGCAATTGACCTAACTGATAGGCGGCGTCATGACCCAAGAAGTGCCGATTATCTGGCTGGCGCCAGCAACGAGACGAAACGGAACAGACCAGACCAGACGGGGAAAACAAAGACAGGCAGATAGGCAGACAGGCTACTGTACAACATGGAGCTGTGGACGTGGTCACGTTGTGTTGACTTCCTCAACGTCGAATAGTCTACCTGTAGGCATAGTCTACATGAGCGTGAGTGCACTGGCAACTGGGTCTCAGCCCTTTCGCTTCCATGGCATGGGTTCAATTGGATATGAACAATGGAGTCCCGGCTACCCAAAAGAGCCTACGCCACAGACGGTGGGGCACCCCAGACGGCATGCTCTTCAGTGGGTTTGAGCCTTTCGCGCCTGAGCTCCAGGGCTCCAGGGCTCCATTGGTGCTCCCGATGCCTTGCTCCCGCGCCCACTAATCGCAACTGGACGTCGAACCCGACAGGACTCATTAAACTCCACCACCAACCATCGCATCCTCCTCCCATCTCGTCCAGATCAATGACGTCCTGAGTGAGCCGGTTCTGCCGCCAGCATAATCGCCGACTGCTCCATTGCTTCGCTCCCCGTTGTCTCCTCAGTGGTATTGTTTCCCTCCTGGTCTCCCTCGCTCCCGTACTGCCGCCTGTTCCTTCTCTCCGCCAATCTGGTCCGTTCCCTACACCACGCCATGTCTCTCGCTGGCGTGCGAGGCACCTCGCGTGTCCTGCGCAGCATCGTCAGGCCCGTTGCCGTTGCCACCACGTGCACTCGGGCTTCCTCTTCCTTGACTCTCGAGGGCCAGCAGCAGGTGGGTTGATATTCCAATTGATCCCATTGCCGCCGTCCTGTCCCTGCGATTCCCAGAGCTAACCTCGTCCTTGCTGCAGCTACTCTCAGCCCACCTCGGCAAGGCTGACCCCGCCGTCTTCGACATCATCGAAAAGGTCCGTGATACAGTCCTCTTCGCGCTTATCCCAACCCCGAACACAGTATAGACCCGTCTGACCTCTTGATAGGAGAAAAACCGCCAGAAGCACTTCATCAACCTAATCCCATCCGAGAACTTCACCTCCCAGGCCGTTCTAGATGCCCTGGGCAGTGTTATGCAAAGTATGCCCTATACGGACGCCCCTCTCGCAGAAACTGCGGAAACAATAACTAATTAATCACCGTATCTTCCAGACAAGTACTCGGAGGGATATCCCGGTGCTCGATACTATGGCGGAAATGAGTTCATTGATCAAGCTGAACGCCTCTGCCAACAACGTGCACTCGAAGCCTTCAGCCTCGACTCAAAGGCCTGGGGTGTCAATGTTCAAGGTCAGTCGCGTCCAGCCACATGCATGCTATTTCTTGTCTCTATGTCTTCATTCCGCCTATGTGACTAGCTAACACGTTACGTCAGCTCTCTCCGGTGCCCCCGCGAACCTCTACGTATACTCTGCTCTGATGAACACCCACGACCGGTTAATGGGCCTCGACCTGCCCCACGGTGGTCACCTTTCACATGGATATCAAACCCCGACTAAGAAGATCTCAGCAATTTCCAAGTACTTCGAAACGCTTCCCTATCGTCTAGATGAAGCCACCGGTTATATCGATTACAACAAGCTAGAAAAGATGGCAGCCATCTACAGACCAAAGATCATCGTTGCCGGTGCCAGTGCTTATAGTCGCCTTATCGACTATCAACGCATGCGAGAAATCTGCGACAAGATCAATGCCTACCTTGTTGCTGACATTGCACACATATCTGGCATGGTGGCCGCCAAGGTCCTTCCTGGTCCCTTCGCATTTGCGGACATCGTCACAACCACCAGCCATAAGAGCTTGCGGGGACCCCGAGGAGCCATGATCTTCTACCGGAAAGGTATCCGGAGACAAAACCCCAAGACGAAAGAGGATGAGCTTTACGGACTCGAAGGGCCTATCAACGGCTCTGTCTTCCCCGGCCACCAGGGTGGTCCTCACAACCACACAATCACAGCCCTCGCCGTTGCCTTGAAGCAGGTTCAGTCGCCCGATTTCCACGCCTACCAGTCACAGGTTTTGTCCAATGCAAAAGCATTTGCTAAGAGGCTAAGTGAGCCCAAGGGAAAGGGCGGCCTAGGATATTCGCTGGTCAGCGGTGGCACTGACAATCACCTGGTCCTGGCCGACCTCAAACCCCAAAGTATTGATGGTAGCCGTGTCGAGCGTGTGCTGGAGCTGGTCGGCGTCGCGGCAAACAAAAATACCGTCCCGGGTGACCGTTCGGCCCTTGTCCCCGGTGGGCTTCGCATGGGCACTCCGGCTATGACCACTCGCGGCTTCAACGAGGATGACTTTGTCCGCGTCGCCGACGTGGTAGACCGAGCCGTGTCCATTGCCTCTCGTATCGACAAGGCTGCGCGGAAAGCAGCAGAGGAGAAGGGTGAGAAAAGCCCCGGCCGGCTCAAGCTGTTCATGGAGCATCTCGGCAACGGCGAGACAGAGTCAGAGATTGTACAGCTGAGGAGTGAGGTTGAAGACTGGGTCGGCACATACCCTTTGCCGTGGGACTCTTCGCGATGAGGCACATAGCAGCCTCAATTTGTTTCAGCGCAATAGTGACAACGATGGACCTGCAAGCCGGGCCGTCGAATTCTGTAATTGACTGGACTTGTGGCATAAGGGGCTATGGGAATGACACATGGGGCCTTTAGGTTCCTTTCCGCGACCTCAACATGTGTATGCCAACGGTTTTGTGGCAAGAGGGGGTCACTTCATCGCACTGTTCGTTTATTGGCCAGCCTCATGTAAGTATTTATATGTTTGCTTGTATTTGTCGGATATGTAAATGCGAACGCCGCGAAATTCCAAGAAACAGGTCCCAGGTCCGACACGGTATATGCTGATCCAGTTGATGCGCCCAATAACAATCCCATCAGTAACTCGCCACAAGCTATAGGTGCGCACGCGTGCAACCACTACTTTGCCTCGTTTGTGGGTTGAAGCTTAATCTCTTTACCCAAAATCTTACTTACACTTGGTCTCCTTGCCAAGGCTTCGTAGTACTTCTTCAGGTTCTCAAGACTATCCAAAGCCTCAATACCAGCCTCATCAACCAGGGCGTGTAGAACTGGCCACACAGCGAAGTCTGGCAGAGACAGCCCCGAACCAGCGAGGAAATTCCCTTCAGCTTCGGCGGCGAAGCTTTCCCAAACGGCAAGGTCTTGCTTCAGGAGCTTGAGATTGCGCTTGCTTGTGCTACTGTCCTTGGACAGACAACGCCATTTCTCTAGCAGGCCAATGCCCTGTTGGAAGCGAGTAAACTGGGTAGCCAGTTGCAGAGGGCTTCGCGGCGTGACGCCGGGCTTACCAGCGCCGTAGCGCGCGTCAAGGTACAGCATGATGGCAAGGTCGCCTTCAACGGCTGACTTGTCCTTGTCGACGAATCTGACAGGCGGACTTCCCGAATGTGGAGGAGGGGAAATGGTCGAAGGCTCATCTTTAGGGGAGCCCGATGGACTGATGCTCCCTTTTGCGTGGTTGACACCGAACTCTGCCAACATGAAGTTGATGCGGTTGTTGACTGTGGTGTCCGCGGAAGAGAAGAAGCGAGGTGCGTGGCTCATATGCAACACGTCGAATCCTTTTCCGTAATGGGCATCCCAGTCAAACTCGGATGAATGGTTCTCCGTCCCAAATGCTTTAAGCATCTCTATCGCTTCGGGAGTCTGGCCATTGATGACGGCCTGAGCATCCTCCTGTTTCTTTGCTGTGGCGCCCTGGCCCCATATGACGGTCTCTTCGCGGTCCAGGAAGGTTCCTATCTGGCGGAAGGTGAGAGAGATGCGGCCGCCGTTGTAGGCCAACTCGGCGGCGGACTTCTCTCTCTCGGCACGCTTGTCCTGGCGGATGGCGTGTAACCATTTCTTGTTGCTCTGCATGCCCAGTCGGCACAGAGAGTTATGTGGCAGTCGAGCACGCTGGATCTGGCGCTTCAAATCGGCTGGCGGAGAGCCAGTCCGCGAGGGGTCCTTATCCAGCCTCTTAGTCCTAAACACCATAGTACGCTCAGCGCCAAGGCTGACATTAGCTATGTATGAACCGCGGACAATATCCAGGGTCTTATCGCTGTGCTCGGAGATGTAATCGCTGCCGTCGCGGTAATGCTGGATCAGAACGTGGTTCAGAGGGTGGTCGAGATGCTTCTCCGTCTCGGCCTTGATGGCGAGGACGATGGGAGAGAATGGCAGCAGTGGAGGAGACTCGTCGCTTGGGTGGCGATAGACTGGGATGCTGCCGTCATCTGCGATTTGGCCCTGGACGGCCACCAGTCGTGGGACCTCGCCGCCCTGGTGTGACATGCGTTGCCATTGGACTTCCTCGCGCAGCTTGTCGAAGACGCCGTCGGCCAAAGAGTCTGGTAGGACGCCCTCGATGATGTTCGTGTCACCCTCGCAAAGACCCTTTTGCAGGAAATGGCCGTCGTCGCTCTTGGGTTCAGATTTGGGCTCGGGGCTTGGTTCGGCCTTGGGTTCGATCTTGACTTCGCCCTTGGCTTCAACCTTGGCCTCAACCTTTAGCACCGCCTTAGCGAGCCCAAATTTGGTATTGTCCATGGCCTCTTTCGCTATGGAGGATGATTCTGGTGTTGGTTTTGGTGTGGGCGTGAGTTCGGGTTTTGACTTGGACTCTGATTCTGGAGTTGAGATTTTGTCGTCGCTCGGGCTTTGTTGATGTAGATGATGCTCTCCATTGTCCTTGGAGATGTCGGCGGTGACATCTTTAATAGTAGCAGCATCTCCAGCATCTCCAGCATCTACAGCATCTACAGCGTCCGCGCTCTGCTCTGTGGCTGTTGCGCTGGACGATTTGGTGCCAGCGTCTTCTTCAGCTTTCGATGGTGGCTTGATGGTCGACTCACCATCCTCAGCTAGACTTGTAGTCGCCGCCCCTGCCTGGGGCTGAGTCGCGATGGCGGGGCTGGGCGAGTCCGACGCCAGTCGAAGACCAGTCATATTCTTGACAATTTCAGGCGTCAGGCTCTTGCGGCCGACGTTTTCTTCTGTACTTGTCTTTCGTGGAGGTTCCTGACGCTTCGATAGCGGCCCATCAGCCTCCGCCGCAGCCTTGGTTGGTTCGGGCTGGATGATTTCCATGACCTCCTCGTAAGACGCAATCTCGCACCCGGTGAGATCGACCAGCCCGTTGATGGCCATGGACTGTCTTGACTCGCTACGAAACCCGCTGCAATCGTGGACAATCGTAATGGACATGCCGTGGCCGGCGGCATCGAGGGCGGTTGCGTAAACGCCCACATTGGTGAGAGAGCCGCAGATGAATACTTCCATGACCATCTTAGCACGGAGATGGCGCAGCAAGTGCGTCGATTGAAAGGCTGAATAATGCGTCTTAGTGAGCTTCAAGTCGGTCTTCTGAGACGCCGCCTCGATGGCTGGAGCGATGTCGCAGCCCGGCGACTCGGGCTTGACGCACGCGGGCTCCTCGTGGCTGAGGAAGGCCTCCGGGTCCGGTGGGCCAGACTCCTCGGCCGTCTTGACCGGGATCTTGCGCCGGGATGACGGCCGGACCTTGACGGGGATGGTGTCGGTAGTGATGATCAGGTCGCTGTCGCTGTCCCGGGGCTTGTCAAACTGCGACTGAACCCAGACCACGTCGCCGACGTCCCTGAAGGCGGTTGCCAGCTTCGCGGCACGGTCAACGAAGCCCTCGGGCTCCGGGACCGGCAGGGCGCCATTCTTGGCGATAAAGTCGTTCTGGAAGTCAACGCCGATGAAGGCCTTCCGATGGGTGAGTTGGGGAAGAGCGGAGTGGTCGAAGGCAAACATGGTGGTACTGAGGGACGAGGAGGAGGCCGAAAAGGCTTAGATGGTCATTGGCGCCTGCAGTGAGATTGAGAGGCTTAGCCAGCGAACGCCTTAGGGCTGAGAATGAGCTACGTTGAGGTTCGTGGTTGAGCAAAGATGCATCGTAATGCAGATCAAAGTCTGCAATGTGCGTGTGTGCGCGCGTACACCTAGGGTGGACAGGGGATTACGCAGCATAAACAGGTGCCGTGGATATTTGATGTGGAAACGAGTCAAAACTTGGTGCGACTATCGCAGCCCGGGATCGTGTTGAAAGGTTGTGCCCGTCTAAGTACGGGTTCTAGGGGCGGATACGAGAGAAAATAAGGGGAAATAAGCACAAAAACGGAGGGGCCGACGGGTAGTTGAGGAGGGAGAGATGGAAAAGGGAGTGGCTTCAAGATTCAGCGTGGGAAATAAAGCGAGGTCAAAGAGCTGGAGAGCAAGGCGGCCCTCAAGGGTTGGTTACCCGAATACTTGGTGCAGTTTGGCGGTGGGCAAAGTAGGCGAGACCAACAACGACGAAGCCGACGTTCCCTGTCCACCTGGATGTTGAGCAAGTCCGTGTGTTGCGTGCTGCTTGTTGCTTGTTGCTTGTTGCTTGTTGCTCGGTGCACTTGGACAAGTAGATGTATGTTCATTCGCAATTAGCATCGTCATCATCCGTACTGTGCCTCGTACTCTCTGTGCATTGCCTATCGGGGTAATTATCAACTATTCGACGCCTCATCGGCTGGCCTCGCCGCCGGCAACGTGCCGGAAAGGAGGATATCCATGGCACTCCGGCGACTGGTTGGATGGTGATGGTGACGGTGGACCCTATGATTTCCTCACCACCGCAGACCTGTGTCAGTACGTAGTACGCAGTGATGGCCCGTCCCCGAAAGAGGTAACGGCATTGCAGATATGGACAAGGTTGAGATGGGGAAGCGAGGATGCGGCTTTCGTAGCCGACGGGAGGTCGGGGCTACCACTGCAGGCTGTCCGATGCGGACATATGATGGTCACGCTGGGTCCTGTTTCAGGGATAGCGACTTCGCAGAGCCAGCTGAGACTCAAGTCGTGGGATATAAACGTGGACTAGAGAACCCTGCTGTGATCAATGTCTGCAAATTGATGTGACACAGTGACATTCAGCAGCGACTCGCTATAGATGGGTATTGGCGCTGGAGATGCGACCAGGGGTGGCGGAGACTCCTCCTTGCCTGCAATCGCCACGACCAACAAACAACATGCCGCCCGCCTCACATCTGGCGGTCAGGTTCCTGGGTGAGAATGAATCATGAGCCCTCCGCTCATCGCGTATTACCTGTCAGCTTAATAGTATCAACGACTGTTCGAGGGTATTAATTCATTAGTTTGAGTGAATTATTGCTGGTAGATCGCTCCGTCGCTAAGCTTAGGGCCGCATCATTCAGATCCGGCTTAGACGTTATCTATCGTCAGCTCGCGAAGAAGCACGCATGCAGTTAGCAGGGGGGGGGGCTGCAATTTTCCTCTCATGCGACATTGTCGATCGTTTGATCTAGACTGGTCCAGTCGCTCGCTTCTCTCCCCGGATCGATCCGCGCTGATCTTATCACAATGCCTTGTTCACTCACTACCCTGAACCAAAGGTTGCATTTATGTTAAATTGTCATGTGCTATCTAACGCAAAGTCCATTGTTGACTGAATACGGAGTATGTAATTCGATAGTCTTCTCTACATGGTATTACTATGTTCATCAATTAATGGGCAGATATGCCCTTGAACCTGTACAGAGCTATGTTGTGAAGCATATGTATAGGTTCAAGATGTGAATAAATCCTCACGACTTAGTCTTAGTATTTGAAACAAGATCTGACCTGTTGTTAACAACTTATGCTTTAGACAAGTCCAATTCCGCCAACAAACTAGAGAGATATATGGTAACATAGCAAGTTATTTACCCATTGATTCAACTTTCGTTTCATGGTGAATGAGTGATGGCAGCGGCCACTGATGGGGCTGGATTGTCTAGCCGAAGTTTTCCCGGTTGCCGCAACAGAGACGCGCCCCACGAACAGCGTCATCCTTTAACCAACCTTGCATCGCGATGCCACATTCAAAGTCGCAACTCAAGAGGCACTAGAGTAGGAAAACCTCCGAACCACGTCTTGCTGCCTCTCACAAAGAAACCATCGTCGAACACGCCAAATTCTTACCCCAGGATCCCATCGCAATGACTCCGAAGCGAAGCCTATCTCCCGTGGAGGAGCTACAGCCGAACCCGAAGCGCTCGAGGGTGGAAGACGATGTCATAGAGGTGGAGGACATACCGGAGGACGATCAAACGGCAATCAAGTCGCTGCTCCCGACACAACACTTTCAAGCCAGATCCGGTATCCAACGGTCAATTGCCGTGATCCTGAAGCATGATGGATTTGAATCGGCAAGCCCCGAAGCTCTGGAGAGCTTCACCGGAATGGTTGAAACCTGTGAGTCTATACTTAGTATGCCACTTCCTGCGTCTGGCCACTAATCAAGCTCTCTTGCCAGATATCGAGTCCATGATCTCAGACGCAAAAAGCCTTGCTCTGGCCGCTCGCCGCGAACACCCTATTCCTTCCGACTACGAACACATGTTACGGCGACACAACGTACGCCCGCCGTCGCTAATACCGCATCTGAAGCACCCTGTACCAAAGCAGGCGCTTCCTCCGAAATATGCCGATGCTTATGTCGAAGACAAGGACGCCTACACGACGCTGCCGCTCCTGGGCGAGGAACTGAGCGGACAAGCCGACAAGGACGAGAAGGAATTTATCCCGTCATCATTCCCCGACTTTCCTAGCAAGCATACGTACAAATTCACGCCGCAGGAGGACATCAACACCCGAGATTCCAAAAAGATTCGCGAAGAGGCTGCGAGAACAGCTCAGCAGGGCGAGGATGCTCTCCGACGGCTGGTTCGAGCTTCGAAGATGCGCAAGCAGAAGGAGGCCAAATTGCTGGTAGAGCGTGATGTCGACGGCAAAGAACGATTCCGACTTTGGGAATCTACCATGAAGCGTTTTATGGGCGCCGAGAGCCGGGGAGAGCACACCGATTTAATGGAGATTGCGGACCACAGCATGATTGTCAACGGTGACACCCTCTTTTTGCGGAAAGAAGTCCCGCGCCTGGGCAAGAGATCTGCTGCTCTTGCTGGTAAGAAGTCGCTATGAGAGACTTATCATGCCCACATGATTCGGATGGGAACACGACAGGTGACAAGCCTTGGGCTCTGAGGAAGACCACACTTTCCTCATTGACTGGATGGTAATTGGTCCCGTCACTGGTAAAAGAGAAGACAGGGCTGGAGATGGTTGATTTCAAGGCTCCGCGTTCATCACTGATGGAGGACTTGAGGAGGACACAGCAAATAATATGTATGATACCCATGGAAAAGGCAACTGGGAGTTCGACTGGCGCACGGAGTCTTGGGCATTTGGCTTTCAGGAGGATACTTTAGTAAATAAATGGACGGAGCCATGGGAGCAGCGTTAATGGAGTGTAACAAGGCACCGCAACAGTCTAATGTCAGAGACATGTAACACTATAATCCAATTTCCCTCAATGGCAGCCGGCCCTATCGTCTGCGCTGACTCTGCGATGCATACAACTCCCATTGCCGTTTCACCTACTCATGTTGCGAGGCTGAGGCCCACAAGTAGGCGTACCCACTCAGCCCTTGCCCGTGTGTGGCTGCTCCGTGCGAGGCTGAGGTACCCGGAATAATAGGTACGTACCGCTCCGTACTGTGCATCTCTCGCGAAAGTGGAGCCTGTATGTGCGGCCCTAATTTTCAACCCACACAAAAAATCCCAATTTCAGCTGGCGAAGCTTCCAAGATCCGACCGGGCCTAGGTTTTGCAGAGCAGCCCCTCGACTTCCGATTTTTTTCCTCTCTCACGCACCTTGAACCTCTGCATCACCTCGTCACCGTTGCAATGGCCGAACAATTGATCCTCAAGGGCACTCTCGAGGGCCACGTACGTCGATCCCTTCCTTCCGTCTCGTGGTCGTCGGCGCGAGCATGGGCGTGCTGAAGGGCATGCTCGTGTTGCCCTCGCCCACCGAAACTGAACCCTGATCTTGCGGACTGGATGCTGACGAGTGTTTGCAGAATGGCTGGGTCACCAGCCTGGCCACCTCGATGGAGAAGTACGTCAAGCGCCGCTGTGCTTCCGGCTCCAGAGACTCTTGGACCTGACTGACTGTTTGTTTCTTCAGCCCCAACATGCTCCTCTCTGCCAGCCGAGACAAGACTCTCATCATCTGGAACCTCACCCGCGATGAGACTCAGTACGGATACCCTAAGCGATCGCTGAAGGGTCACTCCCACATCGTCTCTGACTGTGTACGTTTTTCTCGGCACCTTGGGGCTTAGAATATGGCGTCTTATTAAGGGAGAGCAAGTGTTAATATGGTTTTGCTCGATACAGGTCATCTCCTCTGACGGTGCCTACGCTCTGTCCGCCTCGTGGGACAAGACTCTGCGCCTCTGGGAGCTTGCTACTGGCACCACCACTCGACGATTCGTCGGCCACACCAACGACGTCCTCTCCGTCTCCTTCTCGGCCGACAACCGACAGATCGTCTCTGGCTCCCGCGACCGAACAATCAAGCTGTGGAACACCCTCGGTGACTGCAAGTATACTATCAGCGAGAAGGGCCACACCGAGTGGGTTTCTTGCGTTCGCTTCAGCCCCAACCCCCAGAACCCCGTCATTGTCTCCAGCGGCTGGGACAAGCTCGTCAAGGTACGTAAGAGGCATACAGGCAGCCAGAAGCCAAGTCTTCCCCATCCCACGATCCTACATGATGTTTTGCAACGTATTTGCTACTTCAGAGCCTGCTTACGCAGGCCATGAGACAACTTTTCACCTTTGCCCTGATTGGAACCCAATGCCCCTTAATTCCTTTATGTACTTGGCAACTTCGCCGTAGTAGCGTTTGGTCTAACAAAAAGCTATAGGTTTGGGAGCTGTCGACCTGCAAGCTCCAGACTGACCACATCGGTCACACAGGCTACATCAACACCGTCACCATCTCCCCCGACGGCTCTCTCTGCGCCTCCGGTGGCAAGGACGGTACCACCATGCTCTGGGACCTCAACGAGTCCAAGCACCTCTACTCCCTCAACGCCAACGATGAGATCCATGCTCTTGTCTTCTCCCCTAACCGATACTGGCTCTGCGCTGCCACCGCCAGCAGCATCATCATCTTCGATCTCGAGAAGAAGAGCAAGGTTGACGAACTCAAGCCCGAGTTCACCTCCGTCGGCAAGAAGAGCCGGGAGCCCGAGTGTGTCAGCTTGGCCTGGTCTGCTGATGGCCAGACTCTGTTCGCTGGTTACACCGACAACGTCATCCGTGCCTGGGGTGTTATGTCGAGGGCGTAAACGCGCTCCACCTAAAATAAAAGGTCGGGGTGACGGGGATGGAGGCGAGCGGAAGAAGGTAGATCATTGGTGTGGCGTCAAATGGCTGGCTTCCTCGTTTGGTCTTTATTGATGCAAAGGAAGGGGAGGCAACTCAAATCTGACGAGGGCAATGACGCATATGCTGGCTAAGGCAGCCCCTGAAGGCACCGGGCATCATCCTTTTGTTCTCCAATAAAGAACTCGAGTTTTAAAATCCTGACGGCTCTTCCGTGATCTTGTTGTTCCTATTCCATCCTTGCTTCCGTGCCTGGATATATATCTGCAGATGAACGTAGCTTATGTGACCACGTTGTATACGTATATCTCTTATGAGTACTTGACTTATCTACATGAACTAAGGTGGTACGATATACGTTGTACCTCTACGAGAAGAAGCTTCTTGAGAGTATATGTTAAACTATAACTATTGTAGGACTTGCCTCCAAATTGTGACGTTGACGACGCGTCTGGAGGGTTGGCCCTGGGAAACACAATATCGTTAAGAGAATGTGTCTTTTCTTACTCTGCTTATCCTAAGCACCATGAACTTTACACCATTGTGCCTTGTATACATCCAATATTCAACACTAGTAGTCGCTTGGCCTTTGGGCTTCACATTACGTGACGTTATCTGTTACCCTCTTTCCCCCAGACATGTATGTTTACTAACGATGAGAGGCCGTGGAGAATATCTTCATGGATACGGAGTTGCATCATCTGGCAGTTACTCATTGTGTAAATGTGAATGCCTGATGTTCACTTTTCATCTCGACATCTGGCGGTATTACAAGCATTTGGTGAAACTCTTCACTCTACTCTTTATGTGTGACACGAGGAGCCTTCGCCACTGCGGAACATCGCGCATCAGATGCGCCTGCGTTGAAACACCTGAAGTGAGAGCGTTTGGCTGACACGAGAGCGAAGCATCTACTCCCAGGTGCCTCATATATCTGTGTCCGTCTAGTGTCGTGGTTGAACTTTTATAAGTGCCCTAATTCAGTGAATATTGTACATGTGCCTTCCGGTTGTCTATTGTCATCTTTCCCCGTCTTTGCAGCAGCCACTTATCGTCACATTGCCTAGTTGTGCATATCATGAGACCAGCTGAATGAATATCTCACTATCGGGTTGACAAAGCCCGACGGTTTCTTCGGCCAGCTTTGATCACAATACCCCGTGATTTCCCCTATGCCTTTACATGAAAGGTGGGAGAGAGAATGGGTATCCGCCGTTCTTGATTCGGAAGACGCTGAGAAGGAAGCTGTAAACGAGGAACAGGACACCGCCCCAAGCAATCACAGCGACCTGCTGGGTCTTAGAATCGGCAATACGCGGGACCTTGACGGCGAGTGAAATGGCACAGAATGATAGAACACCATCTGAACAGGAAGGTTAGCGACGAGGGAAAAAAACAACAACAGGGAATGCCATACAAAGAGCAGCTACGATCTGCGTCTCCAAGCCGTACTGGCTCTGGAAGCCAGGGGCAACATAGCTCACACCACCACGCCCGTCGCCAGCGACATATGGGACCTTGCGGATGTGGTTGAACATGTGTCCACTGGTGAAGAGCAGAATCGAGATGAGACTGATGGAAGCCCAGATGTTGCGGTTCTGAACAATGGGCAGCACATAGGGTGACGCAGTCACCAAGACAGTTCCAACACCAAGGACGATGGTGATGGAAGAGGCCCACCGCATCCAGTTGATCGGGCGCTTGACGGATGGATGGGGCCGGTCGGGTAGGTGACGGGAGACCCAGGCATGAATCTGTTCAGCAGCGGGGGGTCTGTTTCTCGTTAGAAGAATTGATTGTGAAAGACAAGTATTCTCTTAGCACTCACCCGCTGGTAAAGTCATATCGAAGGGGTTCCTGCACAGCGACGGCGTGGGGGCCCTGGTTGGGCTGGAAGAGGAGGAGAACTGGGGCAGTTTGGAGGCCGAGCTGTGCGACGTTAGTATTGCTGTTTTATGTATGAAATCGGTTCCCTCCTAGCTTCATGAAACGTACCGACAAGAAGACATCTCGACCATCAGTGAAATCCAGTGTACCAAACAGCATACGCGATTTCCCTGACTTGTCGCCCTTGGCCCAGCTCTTGCTGATGAGGTCCCATTCAGGTTGGAATTCACGACAGAGCTTGCATCCGAACCGCGCGTCCATTGCAGTCAGAAGAACAGCTACGGTGTAGTCTCGCGGTGCCCCCGTAACAGATTTGTACGAGACATCGCTAAGCTTCAAAGGCGAGGAGCTCTGGGCCTTGGCGTGGTATTCGTCGAATCGTTCGGTTGTCGACTTCTTGGAGGCCACACCTGCCGTCAGCAGGAGAAGAGAAAAGAGGGACGAGAAGAGACGCATCGTGAAAAGAAGCATGAGCTATGTTTGGTTAGGTGAAGGGGAAAAGAAGTTGGCCAATTGGCCTTCAAGTTGCTACGTTGGAGGTTGCTAGAAGCTAGTAGTGGAGTTTCGACGTGAAGCTGAGGTGGCCTCTGAATCTGGAAATGACCGGAGCGCCTTACTTAAGGCAATGGCAGCTTCCGCTAAACTTGTCGTCATTGGGTGTCCTGCATCACGTGAAAATAGGAGGTCAGCTCTGAGAGGCGCTAACCCCGATACAGCACCATGTTTACGTTAAGCCAAAACACAGTTGCTCGCTCTCGGTCCTTTAATGTTCGTCCCACTTCAATATCCTATGCGCCAGCATCCACGAACCCCGCGTCAAAGCCTTTGATCATTCTTCAAACTTACAATATTCCATATTGCTCCCCTGTCATTAAGACGGAGACATTCTTGTTGTCTCTCTCTGCCCCGGGCAGCACTCAGCAACATGGGTGCTAAGTCAGTCGAGGTAAGGACATTTTCTCTCCAAGAGAAGAGTGACCGGCATCGCCATGCTGATTTGACTCCTTGTAGCGCATCGCTCGGATAGGTGATCTTGCCATGAATCACCAGGACAATGTCCACAAAATCGATCTGGTCAACAAGGACGAGGATTCACGCCGGCTCAAGCTGCGCGTTCTGTCTCTGCGTGATGAGAATGCTCTGTTGAAGGATAAAGTTGCTCAAAGAGACTCGCGCCTCAGCCTGCTGGGCAGAAAAGGGGATGATGTGCTGGCTGAATTGGAAGAAGCACGAGAGAACGCTAAGCTTCAAGACGCGAAGCTTAAGAAACAAGCCAACGAGTTGGCAGCACTGAAGGTAAAGCCAGAGATGCCTAGCCATAATCGATTGACTGTCCACTTGACTGACTGGTAACTAGACCGAACTCGAGTCGCTAAACGGGTCCATGCAAGACTCCAGTAAAGCACTGCAGGAAAAGTATGCACTCGACCGAGAACTGAACCGCATTCGACCCGAGATTGAACATCTGAAATCCCAACTTACGAATCACCAAGCCGTGGTCGCTGAGAAGCATGACCTAGAGAGACAACTGAATACCCTTGAAGTCGAGCTTCAAAACGAGAAACGATACAAACAACGTATCCAACAAAAGAGCGATGCTGAGTCCAGCGAGGATTGGAAGACGCGATTGGCGGCAGTGGAAAAAAAGCACGCATCTGAGAAGAAGGAATGGGAAAAACTGAAGAAGGAACATGAGCGAGACCTTAGGGAGGTTCAAGGCCAAAGCGAGCGACTGGAGGAACGAGTGTTAACAATCAAGTTGAAGTTCAAGAGTGTGCAATCCGAGCTGAAGGATGCACGAGAAGAAGTTGAAAGGTGCCACGCAGAGCTCGAAGCCATACGGAAGGCGCCTCGAAAAGTGAGCGATCAGCCTAAGAAGATGGTCACGATGAAACCTCCCGCATCCCGCAAACGACGGGTCAATGAGATGAGCCTCGAAGACATCAGCATCGGAACGCCAGGCCCGGACGAGACTACCAACAAACGAGCATCGAAGAAGCGTGGAGCAGAGCACGCATTGGTTGGGGAGAAGTCTACGTTCTCCGTCACGCCCTTCCTGAACAGGACCAAGAACCTCTCTGATGAGTCCATCGACTTGCTATCCCCAACCAGTAAGCCAGCAGGTTTTCCGGAAGCAGTTATCGAGGATGAGGATGTGGACGAGGATGAGGACGAGCAGGCGGAAGTAACGGCTCCTAGGTTCGAACCTCAGGAGACAGAGGAGTCGACCGAAGCTGCGTTGGTGGAGGTTGAGACCAAGAAGGCGCCGTCTTCCAAGCAACAAAAGCCAAGGGGTCGGCCGCGGAAGGCTCTCGATGATGCGTCCACGCTGAAGAAGAACATGCCGAGCTCTTCGGTGCCAAAGAAGCAGACGTCGCAAGCTCACAGCAAGCTTGAGAAGGTGACGGAGGAGGCAGAGGAAGTAGAGCAGGATAACGGAGCTGTGAAAAAAGCTAAGAAGGGACCGGAGCTCAATGTTAAGGGCATCGAGGCGCGAACTGGCAACAGTGTCCCGGAAGCAGATGGGGGGAAGAAAAAGCGCAAGATGCTGGGTGGCAGCAACAAAACGCTGTTTGACGACGACGAGGTCGAGATGTTGCCGAAACCCGTGAAGGTACTGAAGGCGCAACTGGGCGCTGGTCGGAGGCTCAAGGTACCCCTGGGCGGTGCAGCAAATGCCTTTGGCGGACGGACATTTTCGCCATTGAAGAGGGATCGGCGAGGAGTTAATGCGAGCTTCCTGGCATGAGTAACAAGGACCAAGGAGCTGGGAAAGGTTGGGACAGCGGGCGGCGATACGGGTGCATGGTCACGGTTGCATTGGGCGGAGTTTGGGATTGCGATTTTGAATTAAAACGCCATGAAATGGTTGGATGCTGCAAAGAGTAACTAATGCTCACGAGTTGTTTGTGTGATGTCTTTAGTGAATAACTACCCGACGCTTCCCCAGAGCGCATCACTCCCCAAATCAAATACTGGCATGCCTGTCTGGGCTGAGTAGTTATACCTCCCAACAAGTTGCATATCACAGGCATGTTGCTGTTCATGGCCTTGAATCTGATGCAGCATTCTTCCGACATGTGTGCACGAAATTCTGCGGAGTTGCAAGGTATTGGTTTGCGCTAGTAGCTAAACACCCTGACCTTTCGATCGGAGGAGAAAAAAGTCATAGCTCCCTTTCTCACGAATAATCCGCTTTATATGCTCGTCGGTGACGGAGAGTTATTGACCCTTTTCGTCTTCTTTTTTCTTTCCCAATTCACCATACAAGCGCCAGCCCTTCTGGGTTCTGCTTCGTGGCATGATCTCCCGGCCACCAGCTCGCCTCGCAAGCCTCTTGCGCTTGTCGAGTCTCTCCGGCGCCCCAACGCCGTCAATCCAGTCACTCACAACATTGCTTGCGCGCTCTGCCTCATCAACATCGCGCTGGAAGCAGCGCCAAGGCCGCGACTCGTTTGCCAGGGATGCAAAGGTCCAGGGGTTGAAGAGCCGGGCTGCGTTCAAGTTGTTGGAGATGGACGCCAAATACAGAATCTTTAAGGGAAACGGACAGACTGTTATCGACTTGGTGAGTCTGGTTTCGTGCAGTAACCAGTTGGAATCGTTGTGCTCATCTCAACCCAGGGTTACGCCCCAGGCAGCTGGTCCCAGGTATGCCCTTGACTCTGTCTTGCAGACAAGACGTCCGATGCTTATTCATTCACTCATGCGCACCAGGTTGCCCTAGAGAGAACACGACCACACGGCCGTGTAATTGGCATCGACCTTATCCCAGCCCAGCCTCCGCGTGGGGTTACCACCTTCCAGGGTGACTTCCTCTCACCCAGCGTGCAGGCCTTGGTCAAGGCCTTCATCGTCGACTTGCCACATCGCTCGCCTCCTCTGCCAGATGAGGACCCAGAAGGCGTAGCGGATGACGCCGACCCTCAAGACATTGATCGGCCGAGTTACATCGACATGGAGCGTCATACTGCTCCGTCTCCGTCTCCGTCTCCATCTCCGGCGACACCGGCATTGAGCCCGGATGCCTCCTCCAAGCGTCTTGTGGATGTTTGTTGACTCTCCCTTCCTATTTGGCAGCAATTTGTCTGGCTCAAATCTGACTTTCTGTCTAGGTGGTTTTGAGTGACATGTCAGCACCCTGGGAACAAACGTCTGGTTTCAATGTGAACACCTTGAGTAATCCCTATGATAGGCTGATGAACACGAGCGGCAATTCCTTCCGGGACCATGCCGGCAGTATGGTGAGTGCAAATTTACTTCTGCTTCTTCCTTTACAGTGGGCACTCTGGGTGACATTAAATCATTCGCTATCTAGGATCTTTGCGCCGCTGCCTTGCAGTTTGCTAGCGACACCTTGAAAGGTGGTGGGCATTTCGTGTGCAAGTTTTACCAGGGCTCTGAAGACAAGTTGCTTGAGCAGAAGCTGAAAAAGTTGTTCGCCAAGGTTTACAGAGAGAAACCCGAGTCGTCAAGGAAGGTAAGCCCCCTATCTCATCACAATGCATCCATCTACGCAGACCCCGGCGGCTGATCCTAGGACTGGAACATAGGAAAGCAAAGAAGCATATTTTGTTGCACTGCGAAGGAAAGCGAACGCCACTGTACAATTAGATCCATAAACAACTGCGCTTTTTAAACCGTCCTTGGATAGTCAAGACTCTGCATTACAGTGTCACGGAAAACGTTCATATCATGACGGCAGCAGTGCGCAAGAATTTCATTGTAGAATTTTGTGATACCAAGCCACGCCAATTCCATGCAAGACCCATCTGCAAACCGAATGTCGGTATCGATTGCTTGATATACTGGCCGGAACTCCTCCCGAGGCCAATCATTTTCGCCACTTCTCCCCTCAGACCTTGAAACCACGCGAACGTCTTCGGCCACGGGCTCGCTCGAACTTGCGGCCCTTGGACTCGACATAGGGTTTCTGCCGGGCAAGTTAGAGACTGCTACAGTCACGGAGGGTCTCTGGTCACCTACCTTGTTCGAGTGGGGACCGAAGCCGAAGTGCTTGAATGCCTCACGGGCGTTCTTGGGGCCACGGAGGATCAGGGTGTTGCTTCCAGTGGGGGCACGGAGAGCAAGCTGGTCCAGGGTGATGGCCTCACCACCGGCGGCAAGGATGCGAGCACGGGCAGTGGCGGTGAATCGCAGGGCAGCGACGGTGGTCTTGGGGAACTCGAGGAGACGGTTGTCATCGGTGACAGTGCCGACGACGACAACAATTCGCTTCTCGCCCTCCTTGTTAACGTTGCCCACAATGCGGGACAAGGAGACGGGGGGTCGGTTGATCTTGGACGAAAACAGACGTCGGAGAACGACCTTGTTGAAGGAAGAGTCGGTTCGGCCTAGAAAAGTTCGCACGGTTAATTAATTGGTTGCTGGCGTCTCCAAGACGGCGTTTTGGAAAGATACATACGGGCCAAGAAGCGGTAAAGCTTCACCAGGAGCTTGAGGTAGACATTGTCGCTCTTGGGGGCAGTGCGGTGCGTTCCCCGGACGTGGTGGCGGTCGAGATCGATACCTGTAAGGTGAAGCCTCGTCAGCCATTTGACTAGCATGCTCAAAAACGGGCAACGCTGTCTTGCGGAAACAAGATGGTGCCTTGATCGCAGAGAGAAGCACGAGGCTTCTCACTACTCGCATACAGAGGCTGATGTGAAAAGCTTCACGTACCCATGGTGGTGGTGGTCGCTGTGAAATTTGGCGATAATGGGTGGTGTTGCGACTAGCCTTTCAATCTTTCGAAAAAATTCGAGGGTTTGATGTGAGTGGGACTGCCCACCGTCGGAGCGAGCAATTCTAAGGGCGGTGAGGTGCGGCAATTAGGGCACGAATGGTAGTTAGCCACGTTTGGACTAGACTAGTGGTTCTGTAACAGAGTGGATCGGATGACCATCGGCTAATTTGGGCTTCCAGGTGAGTGCAGTGGATAGGTCAGGCACACCGAGCCCGTACACCGGAAACCGACCGTACCAAACTGACCCGCACTTCACCGTATAGACCTGAACCCTCGAGACAACTGCCATGCCAGCACTGTTGGCGACATGCTTCTCCCCCGATGAAATCGCTAGTGGAAGGCAAGGGAAGATTCAATACGAGTAATGGCTCTCATCTATTCTTAAAGGTGCCTATATATCCATCATCTCGCCGCGGCATAGAGTTGCCCATGTCTACTCTTGAATAATGCGTAGACTTGCCGACCACTTCTACCTCTGCAAGTTCGGCCCAGGTCTGCACGGATCTAACTTCTCCCCATTGCTCCAGTTCCCAGTTCCGTTTTGTCGAATAGCCAATCCTTCCCTCGAATGGGGACAGCCGTTCAATACGCTTTCGTCACACACTCATACACTTCATAGGGAGTGAGGCTCGGCGTCCGGCCTGAGGTTGACCAGGAAGTCACGAGTCATTTCAAAACTCAACCAACTTGACGCCATGCTTGGGGCAACCTTGAGAAGGTTAGGGACAATCCCCTTGTAAAGACCCTTCACTCCCTCATGAACCACTATCACACGGATAGCATCCGAGACGGATTTGTATTGGTAGCCCATGCCGGACATGGTGTTGATCTGAAACCGTCGACGAAGTACATCACTATAATTGCCATTAGAATCGCTCTGCGGGGATGGTCTTGCTGTTTGTTGCTCACAAAGGGTAAGTGCAAGTTTGGGCAACGGCACCAGAGACGGCACCGGCGGCTAGTTTTCGTATGGCATTGGGATTTTGTTCTCCATCTGGAGTCAAGTACTTTCGAACCGACTCATAAACCATAAAATTGAGGCCGACCTAGACTTTTGTTTTAGTGACGAAAGTTGATGTGATTATTGAGTTCATGACTTACATATGGCGCCACGCCTGCAACCGTTGGGATGATGCCCCGATACAGTGCAGTCATACCGCCCTCGGTCTTATACATGCGCACTAGGGTAGTCCACATGCCAGGTAGTTTGTCAGGCTTGTCTCCTAGCTCGGAAAAACTCGCTGACTGTATGGAGAGTCGTGTTCGTACAATGTCGAGGGGGTATGTTAGGAAGACAGAGGTGATCCCCGCGAGGCCGCCGCAGATGAGACGGTTGAAGGGAGTTAGATCAGCGCCTCGGTGTGATTCGAAAAAACTCTAGAGGTATGTTAGCATTCGCTATATGAAGACGGAAACCTATACACACGCGCTTATAAAAGTTGTAACTGCTGAACTGAACGGCTGAGTATGGGACAATACGAATGCAGTTGGTGCCGTTGCCGCGCATGAAGCCACGCCAGCCCTCCTCTCTCCACATCTTGGCTAGAGCTTGTCCGACGGACAGTCTGTACGCATCTCGACCGACACTCTGGATCTGCATGAGAATCTTGAGGCGTTCTAGCGGCGAGACGACGGTTCGGGATACGGCGCCAGCGATGCCGCCAGCGCAAAATGCGGCGGCGACAGGCTGGGAGACACCGTCTTGGAGCTGTTCAAGGCGCCTTTGGCCCACGGTCGGCGAATTGACCATCTCTGGCTCAGACTATTGACCGTTAGCGGTGGGTTTCCGGTGTTGGAAGATAAATAACAGGGGTAGGTGGGAGTAGCAACGAGTGCAGCATTAAGAGGGTAAGCATACGGCAGACACGGCGAAAAGCAGGGACTATCGCGTGCCCAGCGGCTCAATTGTGCCTGGGCAAAGCTTCTCTTCGAGTGTGGACAGCCCTGTTTCGTGGTCGGTCCTAGGCGGGTAGCAAGAACGGCGCGGCCAGAAGTGCCGAAGAGGTCGGGCGAATGCCAGCGACTGGAGGGACCCGCTGCCCCAGGGGACTTCCAATCGTGCTATGATATCTCGGAATCGCGTCGTGGTTCTGAGGAGGGCGATAGTAGGCCGGGACGAGGTGACAGGAAGTGGTCGGCAACCATCGGGGGAGAACCGGGATGCTTCTGCGCCGAAGCCGATGACAATGATGGGTGCGTGGGCGCGGTGGGCGGGCGGCGGGCTGGCCGATTCGCTACGTCGCCGGCAGCGGTCGCCTTTAATGGTGCTCGCGGAGGGGTTGGAGAGGCAGACGGCCCATGGGGACAGAGCGGTGCGGCGTGGTCAGTAAAGGAGCGGGATGGGGGCGCGTGGATCTGGACCGGCGATGCGGATGACTTCGGGGCGCGCGTGGTCCCGGTATTCCCTCGCCTCGGAGATGGCGTTGGTGGGGTCACAGGCGTGCCTTGGGTGAGCTGGGCCGACGGACCGTGTCCACTATCAGGACGGGGGGCGATTGTGGCGGCCGGGAGTTGGCCAAGTCAACCACAGGAGCTGGAGGGCCGAGAGAATGACAATGGGAGAGATGAACGAAATTGGAGGGAGGCAATGGGATGGTATTCACGTCTGCGACTGGAGCGCCATCACGTCCTCACTGCGAATGGAGGGCTCTGAAGGTGGCGGCTACGCTCGTGTGGACAAGATGTCGGCGGCGAGTCTCAGTGGACGACGGTGAGATGTCGTGCCTTGGTGAGCTCAAAGCTGGTGGTGGCTGTGTGGGTTTCAAGTACCTTTCCGGGGAGGCGCACATTACGGTATTTCGGGTGCATGGGGTATCTGGGGTACCTGAAGTGTTTGCCTTGCATCAGCAAGGTACTTGAGGTACTAGTGATTGCTTGCCCCGTGGCGCCAGGTCAGTCCGCAAGGCTGAAGCTTCAGCTGTTCCAGGCCAACTATGAGGCGAACCACGAGTCAGATCTTGGCTGTCTGCTAAATCTACTACGTACTGGAGTCAACTTGTTCTCAGGTTCTCTTGTCTGGATGCCTGGCAGGCCAATGGCCTACGTGCTACAGCGATCTGTCATGTGCGTATCATGATCGCAAGGGTTCTGCCGTTCTGGCGGTACCGGTTGTTCAGACCTGTGCAGACCACAAAAGCCCCGTGACAGCAGCACCCTTGTTGCCTGCGACGCAAGTGGAGGGAGGTACTGACATTTGCAACTGAAGGTACCTTTACCATAGATGCTGGACCAGCGGGAGGAAATGGCACGTCGATCGGGTGAGGGTGCCCGCCAGTGTCCCTCCCCGCGCATCCTTCTAGCGGCCTGTACGTCCCTTGGCTGAGAGCCCAGCGAGGTCAGGAACTCGGGCAGAGAGGCCGAAACGGTGAGAGGTCACACTACTACAGCCGCCTGTCTCGACGTGGTGACCTATTTAGTACCTTATGCCTACATATAGCGCATTGCCGCTATGGAATTTACACACCCATATCACCTGTTATATCTCTTGTCACCAGCCAAGGAGAATCACAAAATAATTTTGGAACCAGAGCGCCGTGGATTCATAATCCTTGCGACACCATTTACGATCAACTGTCTAAACTACCCGTGAAATGTGTACCTCCATATCGAACACGTCCCGCCAATACCATCAATCTTGCAAATAAAAAAAAGGGTACCACGTCTGACCGTGTGGCTCCTAAGACAATTCTACGTGACCACACATCCGGTTGAGTCATCGAGTCGGCGCTAGAAATATTGCGCATGTTAAGTGAGAGGAAAAACAGCCACGTCCGAGTCAGAAAACAGAAACTTTTCTTTGAAACTTGGCCTGCGACCGAGGGACGCTCCCAGCCTGGCGAGCGGGTATTTGATCTGGATCGATTACTCGGCAACGTCGAGATCATCATGAGCTGGGGGAGGAGGGCTGTCCAGGGCTGTGTTTTGGTTAGCAATGGCGAGCTGTCGGGGGAGAATCGTATGACGCACCCTTTCGCTCTTCACCGTTGGTTCCATTCTCCCTTCGCTCGCGGTCATCACGGTCATCCTTGGAATCACGCTCACGATCACTGCATAGCATGCGATTAGAACTTTAGCCCAAACTAGGGAGGGCGGGAAGACACATACCGATGGTCAGGGCTACGAGATCGGTCGCGATCACGACGGCCTTCTCGGTCGTAGTCGCGATCGCGGTCTCGACGCTCATCCTTGCGCGGCGAGTACTCGCGGGTGCTGCGGCGGGGAGATGGCGAGCGCCCGCGGCGGGGAGAACGGGCGCCACGGCGCTCCCGGTCTCGACCAGACTCAAATCGCCATGACGCAGAAGGAGGTGTACGGGCCCACTGGCTTCCAGGTCAGTCGTCTGCTGTCCATGTAGAGTTGTTGGGATATAGTACCTCAATCTTCAGGATGTCGTCACGACCAATGCGCTTGTTATGCATCTCATGGTACGCATCGTCAGCATCGCGTCGATCCTCGTACTCGACAAAGGCAAAGCTGATGGAAAGACACGTTAGCAATAGTCATGGGAGTCGTAGCGATGGGGCAGGTTTTGCTTACAGACGGCTCGAGGTTGACCTTGGCGCAGGGATGTCACAGCGAACAAGGCGTCCATATCTAAAAAGGACATTGTCAGTATGTGACGAACGTGTAGCATAACCAACATATAGCCGGCGGGGCCCCCTTTTCAGCATGGTGTAGCATGCGCACTCTCGCGCCGATGCTTGAGAGATAGACGTCGACTCGAACGAAAAGCGGCTGCGAAGCGAACGAGCGGACTCATCGACGAACGGGAGAAGGTAAGGGGGGGAGGCAAGGTTGGGGGGCGAGGGCGCGTGCGAAAACGAGGACGAGGACGGGCGAGGGCGACGAAGACGGCGAGGTGTCAAGCCATGGGCTCGAGATCTTCGGGAATTTCTCGCCGTGGACGCGACGTGGACGTTGGCGCGGGCGAGAACGAGGGCGTGGACGAGGACGAGGACGAGGGCGAGAGCGTGGGCGTGGACGAGGTTGACATACCGTTCGAACTCGTAGGCGAGGTCGCGAGCGCGGGTTCCGTGGCTGAAGCCGGTCACGTAGAGGGTCTGTCCACCACGAGACATGATTTCAGTGCTTGTTATAATGTTACAAATGGATTAGAAGAGGACGGAACCGATGAAGCAGTTCCGAGAAGCTTGACAGGGAAAGGGTAGAGTGATGCAACAGTGATGGGTTTGGCAGTCGATGGTCTCAAGGCGATTCCGAGGTCACGAGTAGGCCTGGGAAAGTTTTGTCCCGAAGCCCGGCTTGCTGACATAATGCATTTCTGAACTGCTGGCCCTTGCCGGTTTCGAAACCCGAGGACAGGCGTACGCCGTGTCACGTCGGCCATTGTTTCAACCCGGAGAGAATGAAGGGGATACAGATAAAATTGCTCAAGATGATGCTTCCCAACTTGTGTGATTGATACTCGAACTGAGCTTGGGAATTTTCAACTGTTTTGCATCACCTCCCTCTGGAGCGGTGACATTCCAGGCCATTGTCACTTTTGGTGAGTTCGCGCGGACGAAACTGAGTTTACAGGGAACCGTCTTGTGAGCCTCGTCTTGTCTCGCCATTTCGCATTGTTAATTGTTCGAGGCAACGTCGGACTCTGGGACGCCCGCATTCGGACGTAGTGACGGGCCCGATGCTCGTATTATTGCTTCGTTGCTGACTTGCCAATGCTCGGAGCGTTCGGGAACATCATAACAACGGAGTGGGGCACATCGGCTCGAAGATTTCATGCGATGAGGTCACTGGTTGCATTGTCGCGACCGGCGATTAGACTACTATCTGGTCAGGAGGGAGGTCTTTCCGTCGTAGATCTTGTCAGCCATCATCATTTCGTCAGCGTCTTTATCGATACTACCAATGTGTGTGTTTGTATCGAAAGACATCGTGAAGATTACGAGGAATGCTCTAGCTTTGAAAACACTAAACAGAGCAAAAGAGATGAACAATATGCATACTTAATTTACCCAGTAACTGAATGTCGATGAAAACGATAATGATGCCAAAGCATGCTCCCTGCCGAGGCTGCTCTCGAATTATCTTCCGGGCTGTCCGGCTAACAACAGCGTGTTTCAAGGCCCAACCCGGGCTTGTGCCCCAGCCCAATGAAGTGTCCCACAGCCAAGGCACACGGCATCCTCGGGGATGGGATCATCAATGACTTCGCAGCGGTATTTGGCTGTCTGGGGCTGACCACATGCTTCGACGTTCCGCCCAGACCGAGCGCAGCAGCATCTACTTCAACGCCCTCACCTCCTCTCTGCCCTGTCGGCCATCCTCCCTCCGTTAATCGTCTATATTACATATCCTATCCTGTCGTTGTCCCTTTGTGCTGCTACCATTTCCCATAACCCCAGCCCCGCCTACGACATCCAGACGCTTCCCATTTTTGTGCTTCTTCAATTGCCATCCCCAAGGCGACCACTACTTGGTAAACGATATCCGAACCGACCGTTTGCCGCCCGGTAGTTCCCGATTTCTCTTAAGCAATGGCATCCTCGCGTGACTCGGGGGTTGCCCCGCTTTCCGGCCCCGGAGGGACTGGGTCGGACCCGGTCCCGCCGCCGGCCCGACATCCGGGGCCTAGATCTCTTGCGGACGCCCTGCACGCTGCCGGAATGACTCTTGACGGCTCGACGGCCGGCTCGGACACGCCTAGTGAGGAGGACTATGACGAAAATGTGCGCCCGAAACTTGGGGAGCCACAAGTTCTCCGGCGTCGTCCAGGCCGGTCTACCAACTCGCCAGCCTCAGCTAGGTTATCAGCTAGCCTGGCTGAGGATTTTGCCGTGAAGACTACACCTCAAGTTCACGTCCGTCGCGATTCGGGCGTTCACATTGTTCCGGACGAAGATAAGAGCTTACAACAGCTCTTGCAGGCTAGCTCCCAAAGAGCACGAGAACCGTCACCGCGTCGCCGTCAAGGCAAGTTTGCCGACCTCGTTTTCACCAGACAATTCTCTGCCTTTGACCGCCAAAACACGTCGTCCGTCAACAGCCCATTCCATGGCTTTTATACCCTCTTCTGGCTCGCCGTTGCTCTGTTTGTCTTCCAGATCTCAGGCAACAACTGGAGGGTGTACGGCAATCCTTTTGGCACAAACGACATCATGAAAACAATGTTTCGTCGTGACGGTACGTATATGTAACCCTATCAAAATATACAAGCCATCTAATCATTATTTTAGTGATTGTTCTCTTGTTATCAGATGGCATTATGTGCGGCCTCACAGGAGTTAGCTGGCTCATTCAGCTGCTCGTTCTTAACGGTTATCTTAACTGGGATCGGACCGGATGGGTTGTCCAACATGTAAGCAATATTGAAGTGAACCAACCTACAACTGCCAGAAATAAACCTGACCGAATTATTACAGTTGTGGCAGACCTCCTTCTTTGTTGGCGTGATTGGACTAACCCTTTGGCGCGACTGGCCATGGACTCACACGGTCTTCTTCGTTCTTCACGGCATAGTTATGCTGATGAAACAACACTCATACGCCTTTTACAACGGTTATCTTTCAACTGTCCTCGCAAAGCGCTCTGCTCTCTTAACTAAGCTCAAGCAACTCGACCTTGTTCATCCAGCAACCGCCCCTTCGCAGACAGACCCTCCCGTCTCTGCGATTTCTACCCAACATCTCAAGATCCCACCCTCCGCCGAGCAACGCCGAAAGTCCATTTCTCAACTTCACCATGACGAAGAGAGTGACTTGGACAGGATCTCCCGCGCTATCGCATCGGGACAACCGTTGGATGACCAACAGATCGGCCTCTTCGAACGGATCATGAAGTGGGAGGTCGATGCTTTGACGGATGAACTCAAGGGAACTTCCAATCACCCATCTCGGGCGTATCCAAACAACCTCACATTCATAAACCACTATAAATGGATCCCCCTTCCGACTCTCGTTTATGAGCTGGAATATCCGCAGTCGAACTCCATTAGCTGGCCGTATGTTGCCGAGAAACTTACCGCCATGATCGGGGTTCTCTTCGTCATGGTTCAGGTATCACAACATTCAATTTGTGGGCTCATCCTAGCTTCCCATGGTAAAGACATACTGACAAGTTTTGTAGACCCGGTCGTGATGAAGACAGTGGAAATGAAAGAAGCTGGTATTCCCCTTGCCGCTAGATTCCAACAATTTCCCTGGCTTCTTAGCGAGCTGATCTTTCCATTCATGATGGAGTACTTGGTGAGTGTACCCACCGTCACCGGGGAATTTCGCTGACCTTGACTAGCTTGTTTGGTATCTTATCTGGGAGACGATCCTTAACATACTTGCTGAACTCACATACTTTGCCGATAGAAGCTTCTATGATGCTTGGTGGAATAGCGGTAAGTACACCTGCACTATAAGCGATACTAGGCCAGGCTAATCAAGTAATGTCAGTCTCGTGGGATCAATTTGCTCGCGACTGGAACCGACCTGTCCACATCTTCCTCCTTAGACACGTCTACCACAGCTCTATCTCATCCTTGAAAGTCAACAAACACACGGCAACCCTTATAACCTTCTTCCTCTCAGCATGTGTGCATGAGTTGGTCATGTGGTGTTTATTCAAGAAGCTTAGGGGCTATCTTCTGTTTCTTCAAATGTGTCAACTACCGGTACGCGATCTACTTATCTTAATTTCATTCATCATACCTTTTCCCGGGAGCATACTGATCGAGCACCGTTAGTTGATAAAATTAAATCGCACTAAATGGCTTAGGGGACGGAAAACGTTGGGAAACCTTATATTTTGGCTAGGTATCTTCACAGGGCCGAGTCTTCTGTGTAGCCTCTATTTGATCCTTTAGGCGACTTATAACTCCCAGTTAGAGAGGTTTAATTTTCATATGATATCCACTTCACCGTTGTTTCGGGTGGTTAAACATGTAAACAAGGACAGCGACTGATTGTAAATTGACTTTTATTCATGCTTGCCAAATACAGCATCCCAAGACCGTACAACCAAACCACCAAAAATGAACAAGAAGTAAATTTACATCTTCTCATGAGTAGCCATGAGGGAGCCTATTAAGCAATGTTAGAACGATGTTGTAGTAATGTCGCAAGGCTGCGCGTTTGGAAGGGATTGCTTACCAATGAAGGTCGTGACGAGGCGACTGCGAACTTGGCAAATGTCCTCGGGCACTAGCCAGATCGTCGCACCGAGCTTTCGGGCAATACTGATGCTCAGCTTAGCATTCATGTAAGCGTCCTCATCAGTCTGACCAGCCGTTACAAGGTCATAGTCGACGTAGCTGCTCTTCATGCCGTTCAGAACATCTAAGAAGAAGATACCCGAGCCAATGGCCGGGTCCTTGAAGGATCGGATTGCCGAGTTTCTACCACCCTTCTTTGACATGTCGTTGGCCCATCTCACCATTTCAGCGTCGGTGATTTCTCGCTTGCCCAGCTTCTGAGCCAAGGAAGACAAGGTCACGGTGATATCCTTTCGCATAAGCTGCCACACCAAGCCAAGCGTGAGGGTCCTCTGACCATCGGTAATGTCAGCACCTTGGATGCCAACAAGCGAGAAGCCAATCTGCTTTCCCAGCTCGATCGCGTAGTTGGTATTCTCAACTGCTTTGAACCTTGACATTTCTTCTCCATGTGCCGGTCGCTTGTTGACATGACGCAAGTTAACAGACCCCGGAATGACCTTCTCGTACGCCTGGAGAAGGACACTACCGTCACGCAGATCGTCAAAGAATGACACGACGGTGGGCTGAACGTCCAAGCTGTTGAGCCAAAGCGTGAAAACTCTGGCCTCACGTTCGCCTTCGGCATCAAAGTCCTCCACTTCGAGCTTCTCCTCCTCGGTAATGGGGTCAAGAGCGGGATGATTGTTGAACAAATTAGCGACAAAGGCCAAGTTGAGTTTGGGGTTTCCAGCAACAAGAGACTTGGGGGTCAAGAACTTGCGGCAATCGAGTTTGTCGGCCTCCTGAAGGACTCCCTCTGCCCTCTCCAGTGGGTCTCGTATCTGAAGCGGCGCGCGAGTGCATCCGTAGTCGGAACCAATCTGCGACAACAACACAGCATAGTTTTCGCCATCCTTGACGTCGGCCGAGAAGTTGGCTACTCTGTGAGTGAATGTTAGCGATGGTGATGACAGGTGTGGAAAAAGTAATGTACCTTCGGGGCCAGTTCGCAGCACTGAGGTGGTAGTTGACCCAACGTAGCAGGATCTTCTCAGGGGGTAGTCGCAGGAACTGCTCAAGGGTCTCATCCTCATCTAGCAAACGATAGAGCTCGGGGTGGAGCTTGATGTCAATTTTGCCCAAAAGTCCTCGGCGGATAACCTGCCAAATGAGGCCTAGGATAAGGTGTTCCCTGACCTCAATGATGTCGCCTGCTCCAATGTTGACGACAGAGCAACCAATTCCCTTTGCGGACTCGATAACGATGTTGTTGTTCTCGCTCATCTGGAAGGCGTTGAGGTTTTTGGTCTTTCGGCCAGGCAAATTGAGCACTCGCTCGTCAATGGTGTCAGGGACACTGTCGTTGATAAGCTTGGCCAGCACCAAGCCATCCTTACACTCGTCAAACATTTCGAAGGTGTCGGTGGGAAACGGCAAACGGCTTGCGATATCGGCATCGCCAGCCAAAACAGCATTGATATGACGAGTGAACTCGGTTCGCTCATCCTCGTTGATGGTGTGGGTGATGTTGGCGTTGGAGCCCTGGACCTGGATCTTGCCGCTGACACTGCCCTTGGAGGCATGGCCACCCGTACGCTGTGAGACGACGCCGCCGCCAACTGAAGGCGTCGGCCCAGTAGACATGCGCTTCTGGGCAGGGGATGAATCGCGGAGTTTCGAAATGAGCTACGCCATATGGGTGAGTACTTAAGCCGCAACCGGAGCCTACAGGACGAGCTTACTCCAACATAATCCTCGAGCTCTACACGCCGTGAGGAATCGAGTTCGACCTCCTTGAGGGCTTGGCGGACGACGTCATAAGGCTGATTCTCGCTCTGCTGCGTGGCCTTGATGGCCGTCGCCTCGTCAAGGTAGCCCTTGTCATCGACGTCTAGTCGCTGGAAGGCATCGGATAAGGAGAAGATCTCATTCTGCGGAAACTGAGGGAACTTCCTGCAAAGGGATCCGGGGTCAGCAGAGGGCGTTGTCGGGATTCCGGGGTTACCGACCTCTGGAGCTTCAGGACATTCATAGCGGGGGAGGAGTGCGTGAGGACGCTGCAAAGCGGCCTAGCAAGAGCGTTTGGGGTATGGGGAGAGAAGGTAGCTCTTCGCGAGAGAGACAGATAAAGATGAGGCCAGCAACAAAAGGACGAGGACTGCGTAAAGAGCCCCGAGATTCGTCAAGCCGGTGCCTGGGACGACGGTAGGGCGATGATGCGAGAATTGGGCAGCCGCGGCCTCTGGCCACCTTCAGGGAAACGAGATGACCACGACTTGCTAGGTACAAGGTAGGTAGGCGGTGGGAAGGTCGAGGTGGGGAGATAGCGGGGGCGGGGTGCTGGTAGGGCACTCAGGGTACTTTGGGACTGCTGCGGGAGCTGAGGGAGATTATGTACCTCCGCTGTCGACGGCGGCGGGGAGCTGCCCTCTTTATTTATGTCTAAGGAGATGGACCGACGGGCAGAGACTCCAGCGAGTGAATCCGCAGGAGCCGGCCGGTGATGTAATATCGGCACTGCCGCGCGCCAACTCAAGCACGTCCGCTTTTAGAACTTTGGAATGACATAGAACGTCAGGGGCCCGGTTTCGAGCTGAGCCTTGAAAGACTGTTCGTACTTTGCTACATTAGGCCCCTACCAATTGTCGCCCAAGCGCAAGCTCTTCAGTGGTGTACCTACGCACGAGTAGGTAGGCAGTCCAAGACTCCGCCGTGATTGATGACACCTCTGGCCCAAGCCCCGCTGACTTGCGTAAGGCTCTGTCGCAACATTTTTTGTTTTCCCAGAGCGGAAAACTTCGAGTCGACGCGCACACATCAGACACACTGGACGCAATTCCTAGACGCCACGCACCACGCATCGATCACGCCTTCCCAGGTATCCATTTGCTCCCCTTGTCCCGTCCGGCCTAGTCTTGGCAGTTCGCAGGACCAGCCAAATTTACCGACCCGACGACCCGACCAACCCTTGAGTTAAGCATCAACAGATCGGCATGTCGCTGTGCAGAGTCTGTGAGGAGCCGCTTGTGCTGCCCCTAGATCCTGAGGACGCCAATGAAGTTGGCGCTGACCACGTTGCCGGCTCCGAGACCGTTCCTGACGACCTCGGGCTACGATGCGGTTGTCATTTTCACTGGTATGCTTTGGTTTCCCAGTCAATAGCTACCCGCCCTCTGCGACTACTGAACCACCACCAGGCAGTGTTTGCTCGACCAATCTTCCGAGATAGTCCTGTCCCTCAAGTGCCCCAGTTGCAATGCATATTTGCCCGAAAATGAAGCCGGGCCCTCTGCCATCCTTTTTATGCCCACGCCCGTGGGAGCCGCAATCCTCTCAAGATATGTCAACGAGGGCGGCGTCCAAGACAACCTCGATATCCTACCGCCCATAACTGAGGAGGCCTACCTCGAGACTCATCCCGAAGCACGCCCAGCCCGCGCCCTGCACGTCATGTGCACCGAGGGCGACGTTAGTGGAATCGTTGAGCTGCTGCGCGACGCTAGCGATGAAGTCGAGGACCTAGGTTCTCTCATCCGCTACCAAGATCCTCTCGACGAGATGCAGAGTGGACTTCATCATGCAATCGAGCATACGCAAGATGAGGTCGTTTGGCTGCTCCTCTGGTTGTCCTCCACGCTTCCCAATGAAGCTTTCCCAGACTCCGCTCGGCAAGCAGCAAAGTCATTGGCTATTGGCCGTCTACAGGTGACAACAAATGATGATATCCGTGGCCTTGAAGACGCTAAAGGGCGAACCGCCTTCACCCTCGCCCAACAGCTCCAAGGACCGTGGATTTCCATGCTTGAAGCCGGTATCTTGTCAACATAAGGGTGGAAACTCGCATTCGGTTTCGTTAACCTCGCTAACATGACTGGGATCTAAACACTAGTCCAAGCCGAGCTGTGTAACCTAATACAGGCTCGCGCATGCAATGCAGCTGCCCTTGTTTGAAGCTGTCTGCTTTCACCCTAGTAGAACGACATCTGGCATTGCCAGCATCGACCAGGTCTCAGGTCAGGTACACTGAATTTATTGAGACGGTAGGGAAGATCACTGAATCCACGGCAGCCGCCTACAGCTAGACGAGAGCCGTATTTGTAGTCTTAGTAACAACAGCACGATGTTTATCGGCGCGTACGAGCACAGTTGTGCCATGATCCATCTGTCGGTTGAAGCGGAAGTAAGCGTGGGCTGTGGCTGAGCATTGTTCGGAAGCCTCTAATGCCCCACAATTAACTTCCCCCAGCTTGCCTGGTAATCTGGTTGCCTGTCCACTGTGGTTCCAGTGTCGTCACCGCCGGACTTGCTCATGAACGCCCCTTCAGTGAGATGTGACTGTCCAGCATTTGTCCTCGTTGACCGTATGTACAAGTTCAACACAACGACGTCTCTGAACCTGTAGTCATTGCCTCTCTACACCGACACAGTCTATTTCTTCTATTGGCTTTCCGTACCTTTCCTTTTCAGCTCCCACCCTTAACCGCCCTTGTTCATATCGCAACCTCGCAATAGACCGAGAGTGAACAACACACGCACTTCATAGTCAAGATACCCGCCGTGTCCGCTCTCCTATGGCGAGAGAAGCACATCATCACATTGGCTTCCTGTCACTTACGTGCGCGTTCTTATCTCTCACCCCTCGGACCCTCCCCCTCGCGGCTAGTTATTGGACAATCTGGCACGGTTCGCCGTATCTTATGGATACACTCGGCCACGATCATGGCGCCGACACATCCGGAGAAGAAGGCAGAACAGTCCTACTTGAGCTCTGCTGTCAATTCTATCAATCCTTGGGCGAGTAGCCGCAGCACAACCCCAACTCAGAGCGGAAAGACTGAGCAGAACCCCCCTGCCGTTCCAGCGAATCCAGACGATCATAGCACCACTCACCTGTACGGCCAGAGCTTCAAAACTTACCCCCCAGATTGCCCGCCCCTAAAGGTTCAATGGTTTCATGCCGTGGATGTAGATCTTCACTCTTCCCACGATCGGAATCCGGCTAACTCAGGCACAGGTCCCCAAACGGAAAGCTCAACTTGCTCCCACAACCCAAGCGCCTACTCAGCCTCCGCAACCGCCAGCTCAGCCGAAGAAGTTCTCCGCATTTTCGGCCTCCGATACAAGGTCACTTGAGAACGAGTATCAAAAACTCTTGGAGGCAACAGAACACGACCAGCCCCCAAGCACAGGTGATACTCGCTTGGCCTCTCGGAAGAGAAAGGCAGATGCCCGCAATTCGAGCCCGGGACTATCTTTTGCAACCTCTCCTGCGTCAACAAATACCGTACATGTCCCTGTAAATGAAGATTTCTTGTTCGATGTTGACATCGGAGCACGAGAATTGGGTCCAGTATATTGGCTGGGACCGATCTATGAAGGTCTATCACTAGTTTACACACACCAGCATCAACGGCGTGGTCGCTGACATACATTAGTCCGGCGGGGAACTTGGTTCTACCAGGACGGATCCAATCTGCGCTCATGCGAAGAGAACCTGGCCGCACAGCTCGAGGAGGTTAGTCCAGGCTTGTCTCAACTGGAAATATATTAACATAGTGTGAAGGGATATCTCAAGATGAAGCCGTGGCTACATCCAGGTAATGAAGAAACCGCCCCCCGGGCTACATGAGTGACTAAGTGGTGATATAGTGAGAGATCGCAGCCCGTCTGGTGCGAAGATGGCTACCACCCCAAAAACTTCACGAGAAAACCCAAGGGCAACCATGGCGACCTCTTCTGCTGTCACCTTCAATCCAGTCAACACAACATCACCTCAAAGCTCGACTCCACCACAGCTCCAAACCTACCGACTTTTTGGAACGTACATGAATAGTATTGTTACTTACCAAGATGCCAACACAGCTTGGTTATCATCTGATAGCATGCTCTCTTGGGTGACGTCTTCGGTCTATGAGAGGTTTTCTGGAGGAGGCTACATGAGCGGCGTCAAGCTCATTCGAGGATATGCTGAGCCGAGCAGGCAAAAAGAAAAGACAAAGGAAAAGGACATCATCAACAACGACAATAAGGTTCCGTCACCCGCAACAGCGAATAGTTCTGGCCTTGATGAAAGGCAGCAAAGGGTATTGAAACGCAGATCTGCACCACCAACCACTCGATCGTCCCATGATGAACCCTCACAAGCGAGCCAGTCCGGAACGAACGATAGTGATTCACAACAGCTCAAGCTTCAACGACAACTTTCATCGCTCATTGAGAGTGAAGCTACGACAGAAGAGGAGATCCGAAGACGAGAAGAGCAAGAAATAAAGGACGATTATAATGCCCAAGCGGGGGAGACACAGGGTCGAGAAATAGAGCACCTTGTGTTGGTAACCCATGGCATTGGCCAGCGCCTTAGTCTTCGGTACGTTTGTCGCCTTCGCCTTTCCTGTCGACCTTGGTCTAAGTCGCTTCTAGCATGGAAAGTGTCAACTTTGTCCACGATGTCAACGTCTTACGCAAAACGATCAAATCTGTCTACGCGAACTCGGCGGATTTAAAGGCACTCAACTCCGAGTTAGGTACTGGTCCAGGTAACTGCCGCGTGCAGGTGCTACCAGTCTGTTGGAGACATCTCCTGGATTTCCCCAAGAAACAAGAAAAGAAAGGAGAGCATGATTTGGGAGAGGTTGTTGATGATGAAGACGACTGTGAGTGAACCCAAACCAGATTCGGGGACTACTGAATGGTTAACCTCTCGAAACAGACCCTTCGTTGGAAGATATTACCATCGAAGGGATGGCCTTCGCTCGGTCACTAATATCTGATCTAGCACTAGATGTTTTGTTGTACCAGAGCTCTTATCGTCAGCAGATTTCGAGAATTGTTCTCAAGGAGTGCAACAGAATCTTCAAGCTCTTTAAAGACAGAAATCCCGACTTCAATGGCAAGGTCCATGTTCTGGGCCACTCTTTGGGCTCTGCCATCCTCTTTGATGTTCTTTGCAAACAGAGGGGTCGGGCCGAAGAACAGAAGACCCCATTGCGTTTCTGGCCGTCTCAGGGATACCACGAACCATCTGTGAAAGGTGCAGGGTTGGGTCTTGACTTTGAAGTTGAAGACTTTTTTTGCTTGGGTTCTCCAGTGGGACTATTCCAAATGCTGAAAGGCCGGTACGACGCTCACTCTCTTTACTCCCCCGGGTGGCTTTGTTAATCGATCATCGGCACAAGCTGACATCAACACTTAGGACCATTGCTGCACGACAGCCTATTCCAGCCATCCGTCCTGAGGTATTATCAGACGCAGAACCTATCGACGACACACTTCATGCAGCTACTTTATCCACAGAGGATAGTCAGATTTCTCCTATCACTGGCCTTCCCACGTCGGTATCTTCCCCCAAGGTTGGGCAGCTATTCAACATATTTCATCCTTCAGACCCCATCAGCTACCGCCTAGAGCCGCTCATCTCGCCATCGATGGCCACGCTGAAACCACAGTTGTTGCCCTATACCAAGAAGGGAATATTTGGCAACGTAGCGCCTCAAGGCTTAACCGGGATTGGAGCCAAGGTTGGACAGAGCGTCAGCGGAATGTGGTCAAGTCTAAGTGCCGGTATTGCTAGCAACATATTGAATCACACTTTGGGCATCAGTAGCAACGAGGCTGCTCGAATCACAGCGAATACGTCACAAGGGGACCCTACTAACCCCGATGCTTCAGCCAGCGAGGTGGCGGCCGATGCGTTAAAGTTGAGAGAGAGAACTGATGCACGAAAGAAGCAGCTTGCAGACTCCGCGACACTTGAAGCCAGCTCAGGAGTGATTGGACACAGCCCGACACTGATAGACGATGAACTCGAGACACTTTTCTCCAAATTCCAGCAGAGGCGGACCGAACGAGGCAAAGACGATGAGACGCCGAGCACTCAGGAGGAGGACCGCAAGGCCCGGAAAATGCGCCGAGAAGAGAGCAAAGTACGAGCATTGAATCGCAATGGACGAGTGGACTATAGCATTCAAGAGTGAGTCGGAGATGGGCTAGGCTTGTAAGCTGGTAGGGCTAACGTGGCATAGAAGCGCCCTGGACTTCAACCCGATCGCGACGATCGCATCACACATGGGTTACTGGGCGGATGAGGATGTCAACCACTTTATTCTTTCTCAATTGCTATCCTATCGGTCCAAGGGCAATCAAAGAGACCCTAAGAAGTGATTGATTGATTAATGTTAGTCGAGGAGACATCGAGGGCCTAAGACAAGGTACATCAGGACTGGTCTCTGGAGCTGGAAACATATGCTACGGTCAAAGAAGAAGAACGAAATTAGGGTTGAATAGTGGCAAGATGGAAGTTCAGATAGCGTTTTAGAAAGCCGTAGGGGGATTTGCTGTCTGACAATGAGTAATCGGCGAGTCCGTCCGTACCAGTTCGATGATAGACTAGCCGGTATCACCGCCTCGCTTTGCTAGCCACGGGTACACTATCACATACCAGCTACAGGTAGTCAAATAACAAGTACTGACGTACATAAGGCATCCCATACGGTAAATATACCAGCGAGGAATACCTCGTACGTTAGGTACCTAGGTATTCGTAGTTAGGTGGGGTTCTCAACGAATATGTAAACCTGAGACGATCTATTCAAGAATGACGCCCCGGTTCTACCAAGGATCTGTGGTAATTAGTAGTGTGTCGGCAGTATGGTGGGGCACGAGTCCCGTAAGCTAAATACGGGCTTCCCCCACCTCTCCCACCTCCGCCCGCCTCGTTAGTGACTTCGCGCCGTCTAGGTGGAAATTTTGCGACTCATCCATCCTCGCATCGCGCCGCAAGTTCTCCAACACATCCCGATACGCCCTCCGCCGCCTTGGTCGCTCAGATCCTCTGGCCATGTCTGTCGCCTCTACAGCACAATCGTCACTCCGAGTAGCTCTTCTTTAGCGCTTGTTGCCGCCACGGCCCCCGCGCCTCGGCCCTTCCAGGTCGATTTCTTTTGGTCTAGAATCAATTGAACTTTCCACGACCTGCCCGCCCCTCGATTTTCCCAGACGGCCTTGAACAATGGCTGCAGTCGCGTCGACAGACAACGCCGTCAAGCAGCAGCTTGTTGATAAGCTGCCGAAACGCTTCAGAGGTATCAAGTTTGGCATTCAGTAAGAGTCCTCCAACTCCGGCCACCCACCTAATGAGGTTCCATATGTCGCCAAACGTTTTGCTGATCACCCGCTCCCACTACCAGATCCAACCAGGATATCGCAAATCAAGCCGTGCTCGAGGTCTCTGATCGTCTTCTCTACGATATTGAGAACAACCGCGCCCCGTATCGCCATGGTCCTCTCGATTCACGACTGGTAAGCTTACCCTGTTCTGCGGCCTACTAGCTATTCTAACCCATCCATTGTACCTCTAGGGCACTTCGAGCAAGATAGGCAAATGTTCTACCTGTCAGGAGTCCCTTCAGAATTGCAATGGCCACTTCGGGCACGTCCGGCTCCCCCTGCCGGCCTTCCACATCGGGTATCTTCGCTTCATAATGTCCATCCTCCAGGAAATCTGCAAGGTATGAATGAGCCTCGTGAGACAGCAACCTGTCGCATCCGGCCCGCTAACAAGCTTGTAGGACTGCGGCCGAGTTCTACTTGAAGAGCCCGACCGTCGGCAGTTCCTGAAGGAGCTTAGGCGTCCGTTCTTAGACAACCTTCGCCGAACCCAGATCTGCAAGAGGATCAACGCACAATGCCGGAAAACCAAGACATGCCCCTATTGCGGCTCACTCAACGGCCAGATTCGGAAGATAGGAGTTCTTAAGCTTGCCCACGACAAGTTTGTCTTTTACAACAAGTCTACCTCAGCCAAAAAGGTGCCCCAGAGAGCAAGATTAAGTTTGACAACTCCTTCACTGAGGCCAGGCGCGAGAACCCAGAACTTGACAAGCATTTGCGGAAGGCCATGGAAGACCTCAACCCTCTAAGGGTCCTAAATCTCTTTAAGATGATCACTCCAACTGACTGCGAACTTCGGCCTCGATCCAACCGAGGGCCGCCCAGAAATGTTCATTTGGCAATTCTTGCCTGCTCCCCCTGTCTGTATCCGACCTTCCGTCGCCCAAGATAATGCTAGCAACGAAGACGACATCACCACAAAGCTTGCCGATATCGTATGGGTCAGCGGAATGATCCGATCTGCTCTCCAGAAAGGCTCCCCAGTTCAAACCATCATGGAACAATGGGAATATCTACAGACACAGATTGCTATGTATGTCAACAGTGATGTACCTGGCCTCCAGCAACCCGGTTTCGGCAAAGCGACGAGAGGCTTCTGTCAGCGACTGAAGGGAAAGCAGGGACGGTTCCGTGGTAACCTCTCAGGCAAGCGTGTCGACTTCTCCGGCCGAACTGTCATCTCTCCCGATCCCAACCTTGGTATCGATCAGGTTGCTGTTCCTATACTGGTTGCCAAGAACCTTACATATCCCGAAAGAGTCCAACGTCATAATATTGAGAAGCTGCGCCAATGCGTCAAGAATGGTCCGGACGTTTGGCCCGGGGCACAGCAGGTGATCAAGAAAGATGACGGAGGCTACAAGATATCCCTGCGATTCGGCAACAGAGAATATGTCGCTCGCGATCTCATTCCTGGCGATGTTGTCGAGCGCCATCTCGAGGACAATGACGTTGTTCTTTTTAATCGGCAACCATCGCTTCACAAACTCAGCATCATGAGCCATCTCGTTAAAGTACGACCCTGGAGGACTTTTCGACTGAACGAATGTGTCTGTGGACCCTATAACGCAGACTTTGACGGAGATGAGATGAACCTCCATGTTCCACAGACTGAAGAGGCCCGTGCCGAGGCAATAAACTTGATGGGCATAAAGCACAATCTAGCAACACCCAAGAATGGCGAACCAATCATTGCAGCGGCTCAAGACTTCATCACTGCCGCATCTTACTCAGCAGCAAAGACAGATTCTTCGACCGCAAAACGTTCACCTACATGTGTATGCACATGATGGATGGCAAGACGCACCTGGATCTGCCTCCCCCAGCCATTATAGCACCACAGGCACTGTGGACAGGGAAGCAGCTGTTCACAATGCTCATGCGACCCAACATGGAATCGCCCGTCAAAGTCAACTTAGATGCCAAGTGCCGAGCGTACAAAGCTCGCCCGGGCCAGTGTCCTGATATGGATCCCAACGACGGATGGCTCGTTGTCCGAAACTCAGAAGTTTTGTGTGGTCGCATGGACAAGTCGACCGTGGGATCGGGTAAGAAGGACTCGATCTTCTATGTGATCCTTCGCGACTTTGGCCCGGATCATGCTGTGATTGCGATGAACAGACTCGCTAAGCTGTGTGCCAGGACGCTCACCAACCGAGGATTCTCAATAGGCGTCGGCGATGTTTTCCCGACCGAAAAGCTTAAGCAGGAGAAAGACAACCTCGTGTCAGTGGCGTATAAGCTGTGCGATGACCTGATCGAAACGTTCAAGCTGGGCAAACTTGAGAAAGCACCCGGCTGCAACATGGAGCAAACCTTGGAGAACTCTATCTCGGGAATTCTCAGCAAAGTCCGACAGCAGGCCGGTTCATATTGTATTGATACCTTGAGCCGGAACAATGCCCCTCTCATTATGGCCCAGTCCGGTTCTAAAGGCTCGGACATCAACGTCGCCCAGATGGTTGCTGTGGTAGGGCAGCAGATTATTGGGGGGGAGCGTGTGCCTGATGGTTTCCAGGACCGAAGTTTGCCGCATTTTCACAAGAACGCGAGACAACCCCCATCAAAGGGTTTCGTTAAGAATAGTTTCTACTCGGGCCTTCTTCCTACGGAATTCCTTTTTCACGCAATTTCCGGACGTGAGGGACTGGTCGATACTGCTGTCAAGACTGCAGAAACTGGATACATGTCTCGACGACTGATGAAGTCTCTAGAGGACCTTTCAACTCAATATGACGACACGGTCCGCACCTCTGGGGGTGGAATTGTCCAATTCCAATTTGGTGCGGACAAACTTGACCCTGTTGATATGGAAGGCGCTGCGGAGCCAGTCCACTTCCAACGGACCTGGACTCACGCCGAAGCGTTGACGTGGGACAATAATGAGGCGTCAATGACTCCGGATGGAATCAGGTCATTCTGTAACTCCGTCCTTGAGAAGGAGCGACGCCGCTTTGTGAGACGAGGCCTGGTGCATGGCGAGTTGCTTGATTACGAGGACAGCAGTGACTACGCCATTGATGAACATGAGAGCGCAAGAAAGTTCATCAAAGCTATTGAGAGCCATGTTGAAGGGCTAGCGTCAAAGCTCGAGCGGGTACGAGCGCTCGCGGGATTTGAGGGGGATGTGATGGTCAGGCCTACCGCCCAAGACCATGCCGACCGTACAGCCAAGGTTTCGGTGACTACTCTTGGCCTCTTTATCAATATCAAGTTTTGCCTCGAGAAGTACAAGAAGGCCCACGTTGAACCTGGCCACGCTGTTGGTGCCGTTGGTGCCCACTCAATTGGCGAGCCAGGCACCCAGATGACCCTGAAGACTTTCCATTTTGCTGGTGTTGCTGGTATGAGTATCACTCAGGGTGTACCTCGAATCAAAGAAATCATCAACGCCTCCAAAGCTATCAGTACACCTGTCATCACATGCCCGCTACTCAACAACGAGCAAATCGAGGCGGCAAAGGTGGTCAAGGGTCGAATTGAGAAGACGTATATATCCGATGTTTTACGCTTCGTGGAGGATGAATGGCGTACAACCGAGGGTAACGTTGTTCTCCGAATTGATTCCGATGCGCTCTCAGATATGCACTTGGGCATTGGACCTTACGATATCGCTGAAGCCATCTGCAAGCACCGGAAACTGAAGATTCAGCGGGAGGATCTGTCCATTGACGGCGAGAGAATCGTGGTTCGTGTCAGGGATATTAGTGACACGGCAGCGAAAAGGACTACCACTCGAAGTAAGTCCGCGGAAGAAAGTGGCGACATGTTACTGAGAGCAAACTTTCTTCGACGATCCCTTCCATCTGTGCCTATATCAGGCTACTCGGAGGCGACGCGAGCTATTATCCAGACATCCGAGACAAACACCCACAAGGTTTTGGTCGAGGGCTACGGACTTCGAGCCTGTATGACTACGGAGGGCGTCATTGGCACCCAGGTCCGCTCGAATAGTGTCATGGAATGCAGAGATGTGCTCGGCATCGAGGCGGCACGAACCACCATTGCTGACGAGATTGGCGAAGTGATGGGCGACATGGGCATCGATTCACGGCACATGCAGCTCCTCGCTGACGTAATGACATACAAGGGCGAGGTTCTCGGCATTACTCGTTTCGGTTTGTCTAAGATGAGAGACAGTGTTCTCCAGTTGGCATCGTTTGAGAAAACACCGGACCACCTCTTCGAGGCCGCCGCGGGCATGAAGACAGACCAAATTGAGGGTGTTAGTGAATGCATCATCATGGGGCAAACGATGAGCGTGGGAACGGGCGCCTTCCAGGTCGTGCGTCGCCTTGGCATCGAGGAAAGGGATCTTAAACAACGGCCGACTGTGTTTGAGGATGCTTGGGCCGCAGAGTCTACTATGAAGCGACAGACTCGTCGAAAGGCATAGCATAGCGGCTACCAAAGATGCAAAAAGTAGGAAATCTCGGTATATTGATAGTATACGTAATGCTAGAAATGTTACGTGAACTTCCTAACATTATCCCCCCCCCGTCTCAATCTTGCCCTTGCATAGGGGAACTGTAGACGCAAATTAGGGTTGTGAAATTAGTTAGCCCATTTTAGACTAACTAAGGACTCAGGGTTGTGAAATAAGTTAGTCCATTTTAAACTAACTAAAGACTTATTTAAATAAGTTAGTTTTTAGTTAGTCTTAAGTTTGCTAAGACTAGTTTAATTTTAGAGGTAGACTAATTAATTAGAAATAAGTCTTTAGTTAGTCTAAAGTCTAAAAAATAAGTCTAAGTTTAAGTCTAGGCCTAGAATAACTAAAGACTTAGTTTTAAGACTATAAGTCTAAAATAAATCCTAAGAAATAAATTCTTAGTAAAATAAAGCTTTAAAAGTCTTTAAAAGCTAATTAAATAAATAGTTAGTATAAGCTTATACTAAGACTAATACTAATATTTATACTAAATACTAACTAAATACTAATTCTAAAATTAATTAGTATAGATCTATACTAAATCTAATTTATTATACTAAATACTAATTAATTACTAGTATTATTATTATATTTATATACTATAAACTTAAAAGGTAGATAGTACTTCTATACTATATAAATATAGGAAAAACTAAATTAGATAAAAACCTATATTCTTTTTATAGTAGGCTTATAATTAGGGTTGTGAAATTAGTTAGTCTAGACTAGTTATAACTAATTTTTAGTTAGTTAATCTACCCTTAGAATAAAACTAGTTTTTTTAGTCTATTAATTTAAAATAGACTAATTCTAATAATAAACTCTATAATACTTTAATTAATATATTAGCTAGTTATAATGCCTAAATAAGCTAATTACCTTAGCTAATTAAATAAATATTAAATATATAACTTAATTATTAACTTAAAATTAAATAATTATATAGAGATTTAATATAAATATCTAGTAATTAGTATATAAAATAGATAACTTATTTATTAACTTAGAATAGAATAATTAAAGTAGCTAATTAAGAAATAAAGTTAGGTATTTAGTAATTACTATTTTAATAAATAACTTAATTATAAATTTAGAAAATACTTTAATTAATTATCTTATTACTTTTTAAATCTATAATAATATACTATAGATATTCTATAGTTACCCTTACTATACCTTAGTTACGCACTTAAAATCAATTCTAATATAAATAACTTTCTCTATAAACTCTCTTTACTCTCTTTCTACTATTATATTATCGCTACATTACATACGATAGGCACGCTAGGCGAAATAGAGGGTATTAAGGTTACAGACTATCCTCCTTCTCTTAAAGAAAATTTTTCACTATAAAACCTATACCTACTATAAGCTAAGCTTAGTATAGAAATAACCCGCAATTAATTTAAAGACCTTATTATTAAGATTAAACTTAAACTTAAAGTAATTATCCTAGAAGCTACTTTCCCCTTAGTTTAAGGAGTAATAGTAGTCCTAGCTAATACTATTATAAGCTATACCTAAAGCGTAAATAGTAAGATCCTAATCTTACTCCTTATAAAAATAATTATAATTACTATTAAAAGAGTAATATTAATTACCCTAAAGAACCTACCTAATAAGATCCTAATATAGGCCTAAGTTCTTTATAATAAGGGGGTACTTTAGCCCTTTATAGTTATTATTATTATTATATTTATATACTATAGACCTAGAAGGTAGATAGTGCTTCTACTCTATATAGATATAGGAAAAACTAGGTAGATAAAAACCTATATCCTATCTATAGTAGGCCTAGGTTAGGCCCCTTATACTATTGCTATGCATAAGTAAATAGTCCTTTATGCTAGGACTAGAATTATCCTAGTTCTCTATAGTTAGGGAAAAAAAAAAACCCTTAATAGGGGGTAAAAGGGGAGGAAAAAGTTACCTAGAGCGGGCTTATATTAGTTATGTAGTAGAAGCGTGCTAGTAGCTAAGGCGTAGGACCTCTATATAGTTATAGTTATAGTTAGGTAGGTTTAGTTAATAGTAGGTTAGCTATATAGCGCTAAGCTACCTATGGCTAGTAGCTAGAGGTCTGGGTTTTAAGTAGGTAGATTTAGCTATTAGTGGGTTAGTTATCTAGCGCTTAGCTATTAATAGCTGGCGGTTAGTATAGGCCCGAGGCTCTATAGCTATTAATAGCTGCTAGCTACTGCTCTAGATTCTAGTATTTAGTCCTTTCGCTTAGCCTGCAATACCTTCCTTTCTCTCTTCTTTCTTCAATAACTTCTATAAGTCTCCCTATCTTAGATCCTAGCTATGCCTATAGTAGCTATAAGTCTTAGTTACTAAGCTAATATCCTTTCCTCTTCTAGGATTACTAATATATATATCTACTTAGTCTAGCGTTACTAGTATTATAGCTTCGCTATAGTCTTATTACTATAGTAGCTAACTTCTTATAGCTAAAGATAATAATAATAATAATAATAATAATAATAATAATAATAATAATAACGACGAACCTAGTATAGATCCTTAGCGAGAGAGGTATAGTAATTATTACTAATATCTCTATAAGTAGATACTAATAATAATAATACTAGTAATGCTAGTAAGCTTCTCTTAATGTAGTCCTAATATATAACTATACTAATCCCTAGTAGGTAAAGAGAAAGGCTAGGGCGGAGGGTATAGCTACTTTAGGGGATAAGTTTCCTGGTAAAGCTTTTGTTACTACCCCTATAACTACGGCTATGGGGGTAGTATAGGATATCCCTTATTCTATGTATATTATGTAGATAGGTAAAGATAGTACTATAGGTTTTTACTAAGACTAGGCTAATGTAGTAGTAGGTAGCTGCGCGGCTTATGTATATATACATAAGACCTATAAGCCTTTACTATTTACTACTGTTATAGCTACCCGAGCCCTAGTAGCGGCTCTCCTATATAAGAGAGGTATTAATACTATAAGTATAAGTTAATTCTAATGTATGATATTATGTAATGCTAACTAGGGTATAGGAGGAGCTTAGGAAGCTTAAGGATGCTACCCTAAGGGCTAAGAGCTAGGCCCCTAAGTGACTTTATATTATGCCTATAGTAGTAACCGTAGGCCTATTAACTAACTAGCTTAATAAGTTAGTTAGTAGGGTTAACTGTATTACTAAGGTACTTAAGCGCCTCGAAGGTATATTAGGACTGGCTCTTGCTTGCCTAGGTAGTATCCCTAAGTTAACTAGGTCCTTAGAACTTAGGGAATTTAGTAGGGAGGATAATTAGGAGGAATAGGGTTAGGAGTAGGGTTAGAGGGTAGGAAGGGAAGGTATAGGATCGGGGTATATCTATAGTTTAGTATAGGCTAGTTTTTTTACCCTTTATAGCTTTTTTCTGGGTATATTTTATCTTTCCCTAAGGGGGGGTAAGAGGTACTTAGTATAGGCGTGCTATAGGTTTAGCTAGTACCTGTAAGCTTAAGCTATATGCTCCTTAAGCTTATGCTTTACTTTTGCTTTATGATTATAGTTACTATAGATTTAGAGAGTAAGCTTATAGTATAGGATAAGGTATAAGTAGAGGAACTAGTAAGTGATTAATTAGGCTATTTTACGATTTAATAGTTACTACCTAAGTTTATATAGGTCCTACGGTAGGTTTATGAGGAAGCTATGTTTTTTAGTAAATCTTTAGTAGAAGATAATAATATATTTAGGTATTTCTTTACTATTCCTGTATAGGTAAAGTAGCGAGGGTATATTGGGTATGCATTAGGAGAAAAGAAAGCTTCTTAAACTAATTTTCCTAATCCTTAGCTATATAAGCATTAAGCTTTAGTGCTTATTAAGGTCTTAGTATAAATATAATGCCTTTTTATTATTAGAAGGAAGGTAGGCTTCTACTAGCTTAAGATGATTTATCCTATAGCGCTCTCTTACTATATCTTAGAGTTAGGTCTAATATATAGTCTACTCAGATTAAGTATAGGTCTTAATTTTAGTGAGGGTTAGTACTTACCTTATGTATGGAAGCTAGCTTCTTAGCTAATCCTTAACTTCTTATAGTAATTATTACTAGGGTCCTTATTATTATTTATAGCGGATCTACCTTATAGCTATTATAGTAGTAGACCTTATAAGTAGGGTTATATTCTACCTTTCTATACAGCTATAGAATTAAGCGGCTAGTTTATTAAGATAGATATTAAGGGGGGGGATAGCTAGTTCTATCTCTAGAAGGTAGGCTAGTATAGCTTTATATACTCCTATAACTATATATAGGCTTTAGGTCTATTCTAGTGTAAGTGCTTATATAATGCCTTAAGGCTTTCCTTTAGGGGTAGTTAGGGTATAGTATACTCCTACGCTATAGATAATAGTTAAATAGATAACTTATATATAGATTAGTCTTACTACTTTAAGGTTAACCCCCTATATACTTATAGCGATTGTAGTAAGGGCCTACTATTAGTATTTAAGCTTCCCCTTAAGGGTATTTATATATAGTCCCTAGAGGAGTTTATAGTAAAGGAAGAGTCTAAGGAATCTATATAACTTAATAAGTACTATTATTAGATCTCTAAGTTAGGCCTAAGTTTAGTCTATAGTATGTTTTCGAGTAAAGTATAGAAGCTTTATTTTATCTAGTTCTTAGGTTATTCTATTCGTTTGGGCCTAGTTATTATAGATATCCTAGGCAGTTTTAAGTTAGGTTTAGGTCTCTTCTATATTATATCTAAATACTAGTAGGTTAGTATCGTTAGTAAATCTAATAACTATTATCCTAGGTGTATTCTTAAGGGCTTTATAGAGGCTAGAGATAAAGAGGATAAATAGTATAGGTAATAGAGAGGATTCTTAAGGGATGCTAGCTTAGACCTTAATAGAGTTAGAAAGTTAGCTATTAAAGCGAAGGTATGCTATTTATACTATAAGATAGTTAGTAAGCTATATAAGAAGCTATCTAGAAAAGCCTAGTTATTATAGGGCTGTAATAAGTTATTAGTAGTTAATAGTATTAAAGGCCCTTATGAAGTTAAGTTAGAGGAGAGAGCTAAGGCTATACTAGGCTTAGGCTATGCGTATAGCTTTAATAATAATAGTAAGGGTGAGCTTAGTAGATCTCTTTAGCTAATTGCCTATCTATCCTATGGGTAGAAGCCCTTTCGATTCTACTATAATTATAATATATTAGCTAATAATAGTCTTAATAATTTTTCTAATAATATTAAGTAAGAATATTAGTTACTATCCTAATATAGTTTATTATTTAGCTAGGGTCTTATTTACTTTTAGGATAACTATAATAATTATAGTATAGAAGTAGAGCGGGAAGTAGCCTATTGTAATACTAGTGTTTATTATCTTAGTAATTACGAGTATAAGTAGCTTACTATATACCTTTAGGAACCTAGTAGGGATACTATCCTTACCTAGGGCTTTCTATAACCTAATCTTTTAAAGGGCTTTATAGATTTTAATAGGTTCGATATAGGGGTATATTAGGCTTGATTTAGGTTTAGGGGTTCTAGGGGGAGGGAGGGGAGGGAGGTTAGAGTTATTAGCCTAGAGTTTAGGGAAGAATCTCTATGTAAGAGTTTTGGCCTTCTCTATATAGAGTATTACTAGCTTTACGTAGTTAGGTTAGGTAAGGGGTAGTAGCTATAGTAGGGCTGCTATAGTTCTACTGTATAGTCTTACCTATCTTTCTATTGCCTAGAACTGTATACTATTATACCTTAGAAGCTCTATAAGGAGTTCTCTCTAGAGAGTGTATTAAGTGCTTTTTATACTATAGTCCTGTTATACTTATGCTTTAGCTAGGGCTTGCTAGTTTAAGATTTAATTAGTATACTAAGCTATATAGCGGGCTTATTTAAGCTCGCTAGTTACTATGGATATTTTGCTATTCTACTATAGATTTCGGTAGGGTATAGGTTTCTTTTGCTTTAGGATTGTAAATTAGGCAATCGCTTCTAGCTATTTAGAGAGCTAATCTACTACCTTATTAAGGGCTTTAGTAGTGGTTATTATACCCTAGGTCTATTAAAGATAGATTATTACTTTGCTAGTGGCTTTATAGGGGTTAGTTTTCTTCTAATTATAACTAGGGTCTAGTTTAGGGGTTGGTTTATCTAGGGTAGTAGTAATATGGATTTATTATAAGAGATAGTTAGATCCTTTTAGTTTATAGTTAGTTCCTTTATATATTGTGTGAATAGTCTTTAAGGCCTAAGCTAGATTAAGAGTATTATTTTAGTAGCCTTAGGCTAGCCTAGTAATAGTACTATAGGGCGTAAGGAGGCTAATATAGTACTATACTACCTTCTAGATAAGGATATTACTACCTTAATCCGTTTGGCTATAATAGTCCTAGAGAGGGTAGTAGAGGTTAAAGTTACTAATAAGTAGTATATAGTTGCTTGGGGTAGTTTTAGCTAGGGCCTATAGTATGGGCGAATTATCTTTACTATTTAGGGGGTTATAAAGAGTTATGATTTAGTATTAGGTCTTTAAGAAGGTAATGCTTACCTAGTCTTCTCCTACTTTGGATAACTATAACTTAGGTTTATATTGCTTATTAATATATATTGCTACTTATCTACTTTAGTAAACTATATAGTAGTTATATTTACCTAGGTAGGCTAGGGCTCTAGTCTTAGAGTTTCTATTAGGTTTAAGAAGTGCGATTATATTATATTTACTATAGGCCTATAGGGTGATTTACGTAAGGGTAGGCTAGCGGTTAGTATTCTAGAAGAGTATTAGTATTAGTTAGTTACTTAGGGGGGCGATAGTAATAGTAAGGAAGTAGAAGTAAATGTTATGAGTGGGGATAGTGCATAGGAAGTATAGGCCTAGGTTAAGGACTAACTAGGGATACTTTATAGTCTATTTACTAAGCCTAGGGGCCTTCTAGGCCTTTTTAGTAAGAGGCTTCTAAGTAGTTAAGCTAATAGAGGGGGGGGTGGGAGGCTTTAGGATATAGGTGCTTTAGTTACTATATGGTCTTAGAAGTGGAGCGGTCTATTTAAGTAGCCTTCCTTAGTATGCGCTTAGTGCGAGGCTGTAATAGGGTAGTTATAGCTCTAAGCTATATATTTACCTTTATATAGGATGTAGTTTAGTAGGATCTTTCCTTGCTTAGTTAGGTATCCTTCCCTATTAGGGTATATAGTGCCTCTATATTACCTATAGGTAGGAGCTAACTTATAGTTCTAAGCTAGGTATCTGAATTTAAAGTAGTTATAGTATTAGGTAAGATAAAGTCCCTCGTTAAAGGGTTTGTAGTTATATAGCTATACGTTAAGTAATAGGCTATTATTGTAAAGATAGTTTACTTCCTTAATAGAGCTAATATATAGGATTAGGTTTATCTTTACCCTAGGGCTAGGGCGGCTAGTCTTTTGTTTTTTTACTTAAAGGATCCTTAGTTAGTTAGATTTAGCGATTTCTTTAATAAGCTTATTAGTATTGTTTAGGATAGATATAAGTCGGATTCCCTTTACTATTATTATAAAGGTTAGGGGGGATAAGGCTATATTATTACTAAAGGCTTTAGTGACCTAATCCTTAGTGCAGTGGGCTTACGCCTTATTAGTAGTAAGGAAAGTAAGGACTATATTACCGCTAGGGAGCTTTTATACTATAATAACGCTAGAGTCGCCACGGGCCTAGTTCGCTACCGCTATAGTATCTTTCGGGGTTTAGTTGCTAATATCGGGAGGAGTATTTCTAGTTCGGATAGTAACTTTACGTTTAATATAGCTTTAGGTTATTCATTTAGGGCCTTTACGGTTTAGGGTTATAAGGTTTCACGCTACGATTAATATATATAATAGTTAATTTCTTTTGCGGTTATTAGTTCTAGTAAGGGCTATCTTAATAACTAAAGTAAGGGTATTAGTAATGTTTAAGGTAATTTATTCTTTAAGGCTTGCTTCTAGGTTGCATAAAGTATCCTTTTCGTAGGAGGCGCGCGCCTATATCTTATATGTAACGCTATAGGATTAGATAATGTTCTAGACTTATTCAAGGAGGTTAGGGGGGATAATTCTAGCAATAGCATTATATACTTTGCTTTCTAGGTTATTAACCAGTATTCTACTAGTTTCTATATTAGGTTTATTACTTTTGCTTAGTGTATATTAGCTAATTCCTACTAAGGGGTTATGTTGGCTTTAGTTAAGGCTATGTGCCTCTGAGTTGATGGTTATTGGTAGCGTATTAGCGCTATTACTATAGCCCTGATGCGCTATTGAATCTCGAGTAATACGCATACGAGGATTTCGAATCTAGTGTTAGAATGTATTTTAAAGGTAGGTTGGTAGTATGGCAAGTAGAAACTGGGAATTCGCAAAAAGGTTATAGCCCTTTATAGTATTATATTTAAAGCTAATCTTCCCTTACTTTAGTAGGGAGATTATTATTAGATTACTAAGTATAGCCTTTAATATTAAGTTCTATATACTTTTTAATATAGTATTAGCTACTAATTATACCCTTCTAAGGAGCTTCTCCTTACTTATAGTAGCCTTATACTATTTCCTTAGTAAGGATATTATAATCCTCTTTTATAGGTTTATTATAGATCTCTTAAAGAATAATATTTAGATCCTTACTATTTTTAGTTTAGGTATATATTAGGTTCTAAGGTAGTTTATAATAATTACTAAAAAAGTCTTAACTAACTATATAGAGGGCTTACTTAAGGATATTACTATAAATATCTAATAAGTAAATAGTATTAAGGTATATACTATTAAACTATTATAAAGCTATTATATAGCTAAGCCTTATTAATTACTAATTATATTATTAACTAAACTAATTAATATAAATAAGCTTTATAACTAAGGTATAATTATAACTATAAAGGTTTATTAGACTAAACCCTATTTAGGGAGTATCTAACCTAAGTAATGCGATACTACTAGGAGGTATAGTTACTATAGGGGAGCCCGCTATATAAGGGATATAGTTTACCCTACCTCTATTAGTAAGATCCCCTTAGTATATTATAACTATAATAGGTTATATATAGTATAATCCTATATATACTAGATTATATAGAAGGAGTAGTAATAAGTAAGGGATACCTACTTAGAGAGATCTATATAGTTCAATATTCTAAATAAGTAGTATAGGTATATAGTATACTTACTATAAGATGTAATAGTAAGTATACTAGTACTAATAACTAAGGTTATAAAATTAGTTAGTCTAAAATATACTAACTAAATACTAATTAGAATTAGTTAGTATTTAGTTAGTATTTAGTATAAAAAATTAGTATTAGTATAAGCCTATACTAACTAATTTAAAATTAGTATTTAGTTAGTATTTAGTATAGAAATTAGTATTAGTATTAGTATAGGCTTATACTAACTAAATACTAATTTTCTAGTATATTAGTATAGAATTAGTATAGTATAATTAAAAGCACCTTTTCAATTAGTGATAATATTATTACTAAATTAAGGAATAGGCTATTACCTAATACAGTTAGGCAGCTTATTTTACTTAAAAACTAGAATAGGTCTTTAAATAACTTAAAGGAGGAATAAGAAGAAGGAAATAAGGAGGAAATTAAAGAGGAAGCTAAGGAGGAGGAATAAGGGTTTTTTAGTCTTTTACTAGTTAATTTAATGAGCTATCTTTACTTTATTTAGTTAATTATTTATTTAATTAACCTAACTATCTTATCCTATAGTTATAATTAAATTACCTTAAGCTATTTAATAGACTATTTATTCTAACTTTATAATTGCTTTAATTAATAAGTATAGATCTATAATAGGTTTAATTATATAATTATCTTATTAAATTAAGATTATAATTTACTTTAATATAATTAGTATAAAATGTACTAATTTTATACTAATTAGTTAGTATTAGTATAGAGCTATACTAACTAATTATTTTAGTATTTAGTTAGTATTTAGTATAGAAAGATTAATTAGTATTAGTATAGGCCTATACTAACTAAATACTATTTTTTTTAGTATACACTAACTAGTTTCATAACCCTACTAATAACATTAACTATACTAATTCACTCTACCTATAGGGGACCCGGGTAGCCTCTAAAGTAGTCTTAGGCTAGGATAGATACGCTAGCTCTGCTAGCTCTAGTAGTAATTAGTCTAATAGACCGATTGAGTGAGTAATTACTTATAAAAGCAAGAGAAAGCATACTACTAAGCAAGGAGGATAATTAGGAAGATAAGGATTAAGGATAGTAAAGGTAACTTAAACCTACCTTAGGATTAAAGATATCCCATAATACTATTCAGGCTAAGCCCTACGAGGAAATTTCGAATGCAGGTATATAACTAGCTTTTATAGTAAAGTAGACCTACCTATAACTTACGCTACTATATATACGTACTAAACCTAACTTACTTCCCCCTTAGGTAAAGGTAGTAAGGGGCTTTTATCCTATAGCTTACTAATTAGGTTTTCCCTTTTACTCTAGACTAGTCTAAGTAAAGAAGGATTAGATAGCTAGTAGCTAAAGTAATATATAATTAAATAAATAAATAATAATACTTTAATATATACTTTAACTAGTAATTATAATATCTAATTAGTAACCTTTATTACTTTAATCTTATAGCTTTATTTAATAACTTATAAATTAAGAAATATAAAAATTAATAGATTAAGAAATAAAAGCTTTTATATATAAATACTTTAATTAATTAATTTAATAGTGTATATATTTAAGAAAAGCTCTTTATAAATTCCTAGTTTCTACTTACTATAAAATACATTCTAATACTATAATTAGAATCCTTATATATATATTACTCTAGAATTAATAGTGTATTAAGGCTATAATAATATCGCTTATACGCTACTAATAGCTATTAACTTAGGGGTATATAGCGTTAACTAAAGCTTATATAACCCCTTAGAGAAATTAGCTAATATACACTAAGCGAAAGTAATAAACTTAATATAGAAACGATTAGAATATTAATTAATAACCTTAAGAGTAAAGTATATAATACTATTACTAGAAATATTCTTCCTAACCTTCTTAAATAAGTCTAGAGTATTATCTAATCCTATAGTACTATGCGTAAGATATAGGTATATATATCCTACGATAAGAATACCTTATATAATTAAGAAGTAAGCCTTAAGGAATAAATTACCTTAAACATTACTAATACCCTTACCTTAGTTATTAAGATAGCTCTTTCTAGAGCTTAAGGCTATAAAAGAAACTAACTATCTTATATATTAACTATAGTATAAAACCTTATAACCCTAAACTATAGAAGCTCTAAGTAAATAACCTAAAGCTATATTAAATGTAAAGTTACTATCTAAACTAAGAATACCCCTTCTAATATTAGTAGTTAAACCCTTAAAGATATAATAGTAATAGCGAACCAGGCCTATAGTAACTCTAGCATGATTATAATAAGAAAGCTTCCTAGTAGTAATATAATCCTTACTTTCCTTAATATAGATAAGGTATAAGCTTACTATACTAAAAACTAGATTATTAGCCTATACTCTATTAAAACCTATAGTAGAATAGTAAAATATCTATAGTAATTAGTAAGCTTAAATAAGCCTACTATATAGCTTAGTAAACTAGTTAAATTTTAGACTAGTAGGCCTTAGCTAAAGCATAGGATTATAGTATAAAAGATACTTAATATACCCTTTAGAGAGAATTCTTAGTAAAGCTTTTAAGGTATAATAGTATATAGTTCTAGGTAATAGAAAGATAGGTAAGACTATATAGTAAAACTATAGCGGTCTTACTATAGCTACTACCCCTTCCCTAACCTAACTATATAAATCTAGTAGGCTAAAACCCTTATATAGAGATTCTTCCCTAAGCCCTAAGCTAATAACTCTAACCTCCCTCCCCTCCCTCCCCTAGAACCCTTAAACCTAAATTAAGCTTAATATACTCCTATATTAAACCTATAAAAATCTATAAAACCCTATAAAAGAATAAGTTATAGAAAGCCCTAAGTAAGGATAGTATCCCTACTAGGTTCCTAAAGGTATATAGTAAGCTACTTATACTTATAACTATTAAGATAGTAAATACTAGTATTATAATAGGCTACTTCTTACTTTACTTCTATACTATAATTATCTTAGTTATCCTAAAGGTAAATAAAACCCTAGCTAAATAATAAACTATATTAGAATAATAACTAATATCCTTACTTAATATTATTAGTAAAATTATTAAGATAGTTATTAGTTAATATATTATAATTATAATAGAATTAAAAGGGCTTCTACCTATAGGATAGATAGGTAATTAGCTAAAGAAGTCTATTAAGCTTACCCTTACTATTATTATTAAAGCTATATATATAGCTTAGGCTTAGTATAGCCTTAGCTCTTTCCTCTAACTTAACTTTATAAGGGCCTTTAATATAGTTAACTACTAATAACTTATTATAAGCTTATAATAACTAGGCTATCTTAGATAGCTTCTTATATAGCTTACTAGCTACTTTATAGTATAGATAGTATACCTTTACTTTAATAGCTAACTTTTTAACTTTATTAAGGTCTAAGCTAGTATCTCTTAAGGATCCCCCTTATTACCTATACTATTTATTCTCTTTATTACTAGCCTCTATAAAGCCCTTAATAATATATCTAGGATAATAATTATTAGATTTATTAATAATACTAACTTACTAATATTTAAATATAATATAGAAGAGACCTAAGCCTAACTTAGAACTACCTAGAATATTTATAATAACTAAACTTAAATAAATAGAATAACCTAAGGATTAAAGAAAGCAAAGCTTTTATACTTTACTAAAATATATACTATAGACTAAATATAGGCTTAACTTAGAGACCTAATAATAGTACTTATTAAGTTATATAGATTCCTTAGACTCTTCCTTTATTATAAATTCCTTTAAGGACTATATATAGATACCCTTAAGGAGAAGCTAGAATACTAGTAGTGAGCCCTTACTATAATCGCTATAAGTATATAAAGGGTTAACCTTAAAGTAGTAAGACTATTCTATATATAAGTTATCTATTTAACTATAATCTATAGTATAAGAGCATACTATACCCTAACTACCCTTAGAAGTAAGCCTTAAGGTATTATATAAGTACTTATACTAAAATAGACCTAAAGCCTATATATAGTAATAGGAATATATAAAGCTATACTAGCTTACCTTCTAAAGATAGAGCTAGCTATTCCCCTTCTTAATATCTATCTTAATAAACTAGCTATTTAATTCTATAGCTATATAGAAAGGTATAATATAACTTTACTTATAAGGTTTACTACTATAGTAGCTATAAGGTAGATTTACTATAAATAATATTAAGGATCTTAGTAATAATTATAGTAAAAAGTTAAGGATTAGCTAAGAAGCTAGCTTCTATATATAAGGTAAGAACTAACCCTTACTAAAATTAAGGTCTATACTTAGTTTAAGTAGATTATATATTAGACTTAACTCTAAGATAAGGTAAGAAATTACTATAGGATAAATTATCTTAAATTAGTAAAAGCCTACCCTCCTTCTAATAATAAGAAAGTATTATATTTATACTAAGATCTTAATAAGTACTAAAGCTAAATACTTATATAGGTAAGGACTAGGGAAATTAGTTTAAGAAGCTTTCTTTTCTCTTAGTATATACTTAATATACCCTTACTACTTTACCTATATATAAATAGTAAAGAAATACCTAAATATATTAATATCTTTTACTAAAGATTTACTAAATAATATAGCCTCCTTATAAACCTACTATAGGATCTATATAAATTTAAGTAATAATTAATTACCTATTAGTTTCTTTACTTATGCTTTATCCTATATTATAAGCTTACTCTCTAAATCTATAGTAATTATAATTATAAAGTAAAAGTAAAGTATAAGCTTAAAGAGTATATAGCTTAAGTTTATAAGCGCTAGCTAAACCTATAATATACTTATACTAAGTACTTCTTACCCCCCCTTAGGGAAAGATAAAATATACCTAGAAAAAAGCTATAAAGGGTAAAAAAACTAGTCTAGATATACTACTATAAATATACTTTAATCCTATACTTTCCCCTCTTACCCTCTAACCTTACTCCTAACCTTATTCCTCTTAATTATCCTCCTAACTAAATCCCTTAAGTTCTAAGGATTTAGTTAGCTTAGGGATACTACTTAAGTAAGTAAGAGCTAGGCTTAATATACCTTTAAAGTACTTAAGTATAATATATAGTTACTTAAGGGCCTAGCTCTTAGCCCTTAGGGGAATATCCTTACGCTTCCTAAGCTTCTTTTATACCTTAATTAGTATTATATAATATTATATAATAAAACTAACTTATACTTATAGTATTAATACTTCTCTTATATAGGAAAGCTATTACTAGGGTTTAGGTAGGGTTATAAAATTAGTTAGTCTAAAATATACTAACTAAATACTAATTAAAATTAGTTAGTATTTAGTTAGTATTTACTATATAAAATTAGTATTAGTATAAGCCTATACTAATTAATTTAAAATTAGTATTTAGTTAGTATTTAGTATAAAAATTAGTATTAGTATTAGTATAGGCCTATACTAACTAAATACTAATTTTTTAGTATATTAGTATAGAATTAGTATAGTATAGAAATATTAATACTAAAGGCTAGCCTATAAGATAAGCTATCTTCTAATTTAGGGTCTAAAGATAATTTTTATATAAGTAATATTCCTACTTATATAAATAAGACAGTCTTACCTAAAAGGGTTAGTACTATCCTAGTTTTCTTTAAGCTTAATTATTATTATTATTATTATATTTATATACTATAGATCTAGAAGGTAGATAGTACTTCTACTCTATATAGATATAGGAAAAACTAGATAGACAAAAACCTATATCCTATCTATAGTAGGCCTATATTAGGCTCCTTATACTATTACTATACGTAAGTAAATAATCCTTTATGCTAGGACTAGAATTATTCTAATTCTCTATAGTTAGGGAAAAAACCCTAATAGAGAGTAGATAGAGAGGAAAAAGTTATCTAGAGTAAGCTTATGTTAGTTATATAGTAGAAGCGCGCTAGTAGCTAAGGTATAGGACCTTTATATAGTTATAGTTATAATTAGAGACCTAGATTTAAGTAGGTAGGTTTATTAGTAGGTTAGTTATATAGCGCTAAGCTACTAGTAGCTAGTAGCTAGAGGTCTAGGTTTTAAGTAGGTAAATTTAGCTATTAGTAGGTTAGTTATCTAGTACTTAGCTATTAGTAGCTAGCGGTTAGTATAGGCTTAGGACTCTATAGCTATTAATAGCTATTAGCTACTACTTTAGATTCTAGTATTTAGTCCTTTCGCTTAGCCTATAATACCTTCCTTTCTCTTTTCTTTCTTTAATAACTTCTATAAATCTCCCTATCTTTAGATCCTAGCTATACCTATAGTAGCTATAAGTCTTAGTTACTAAGCTAATATCCTTTCCTCTTCTAGGATTACTAATATATATATTTACTTAGTCTAGTATTACTAGTATTATAGCTTTACTATAGTCTTATTACTATAATAGCTAACTTCTTATAGCTAAAGATAATAATA